>CAJHZI010000447.1:57500-562500 GCA_905160935.1 Enchytraeus crypticus | reverse complement strand
TCTTTCCAGACATGTGTTCTCCCTTCTAAATCCTTTCACGTGTGCTGGTAAACAAACCTCCACCTCTCCAATTCTACTCTATCCAGACTGGCCCACCAATCAGGAACTCTGAAACTCTTTAAGCCCCGCCCACGACGGAGATCTGAACAGCTGACTCGTATTATATTAGCTTGACATATAATGTATTAGGCTAGCATATAACACTTTATTTACATCCTCAGTTACAAAATATATATACACTAATTAATACAACCAATATATGATTCTGACACCTCCCACCTAGATCATGAATGGTGAAAGCAAGTGTTAATAAATGAAATAATAATTCGCCGTTCAGGGTCAATAACAAATAGGACACATATGAAGATGTATTAAATGTCAACATTAAATAAAATGTTAAAATGTCTCTTTCATTTCATAGTTATCTAAATGTTCTTAATTATACAATGTCTCTGTTATCATATATGTTATTCAGTTCAATAAATCAATCAATAAGAATTTAACTTCCGGTTCCTCGCCATAAGGCAATGTCAGGGACGTCAGTATCAGTTCAGTATTAACATATCAACATAAATTAATGTCTCTTGTATATTCACACGTTGGATAATCATGAATAATACTACTGTTTAAATTCAACAGCGTCGTTCATCATGTGATAAAAAATAAAACAATTCATTACTAAACATTCTAACTACCAGTTCATCAGTACTGTATTCAGTTCATTAGTATTATGTCCAGTTCAACAGTCTCTTCACTGGTACATTATATATTTATTTAACCACAGGTATTATAACCATATATACATGTATATATATATATATATATATATATATATATAGATATATATATATATATATAGAGGGCATTAATATATATATATATATATATATATATAATATATATATATATATATATATAATTATTTATTTTGCAATATAATTATGACATTAGAAGATAATGGTTGGATGATGATTGTTTTTAAACAAATGTGGTTTTTAAACCGTTTTTATATTGTTGATCCTTTAAAGTTGACTTTAAATGCAAGAAATAAACGTTTTCAAAATTAGTTCATCAAATATTGTACATCAGAATTTTATTTCATAAGTATCAGTTAACTTGTCTCAGTTACTTGTGTTCGTGACTCGTCTAATTGCTTCAAATTCTCGGTTATGCACGCAGTGGCGGATCCAGGAGTGCTGTTATATGGGGGGGGGGCATTATTTTAGACGTGTACACATTTTTCAAAGCTAACGTTAACGTCAGTTACCTCACTCAAAAGTGATGTCAGTGACGGGCGAGCCCAGGATTTGATCCCCGCACATACTGATCCGCGGTCGAGTATCTTACCGACATCGCCACTGGCTCCAGCCAAGAAAGGTACTAAGTTTGAAACAAGAGGGCTAAGTGGAAAAATACGTCATCGTGAGTTAGCTAGGGAATATATATATATATATATATATATATATATATATATATATATATATATGATATATTTGTATATATATGATATATTTGTATATATATAATTTAAAAGATAAAATTATATAACTCTCCACTGCATTGTGTATGACTCTGGAGAGTAAAAGGCTATGATGACCAGCCATCAGAAAATGGGCGGACGAACTTTTGATAAAGTCAAAGGCCAGCTGGATAGAGGTGGTGTCTCGAGAAAAATACCTGGCGGAAGGATTAATCGCCCACCGCTGTATTATGATATGGTATGTCATGGTCAAAGGAAATAAAAATAATGCCAACGGCATTAAGGGTGTCCACACAGAATACAAGTGGGACACCTCACTCGGTACAGAATCTTGTGTAAGACAGGGGAAACTGGACCGTCATCCAGCGGCTGTCTCGGAACTCGGTAAATCAAGTAACCAAGTAGGTAAATGTAATAAAATAGAAAGATGCACACGTTTAGGTATGTGGAATGTACGAACGATGTACCAGACAGGGAAATTCAGTAACATAATTCAAGAAATTAAGAGTCTCAAAGTGAACATCATGGGTATGTGTGAAACAAGATGGACTGGATCAGGCTGGGTTCAACAGGATGGTTTTACGATGTATTATTCGGGTGGTGATGAACATACTAATGGAGTGGCTATAATAACAGATATCATCACATCAAAATGTGTTGAAGGCCATTGGGCTATTTCAGACCGAATGATGTTGTTGAAAGTCAGAACACGCCATTTCGTAATGAATATTATTCAGGTATATGCTCCAATGCGAGGAAGAAGAAATCGAGCGATTTTATGAAGATTTAGAAAAAGCAAAATCTCAATGCAAAAGCCAAGAAATCTTTATTATAATGGGAGATATGAATGCCTAAGTTGGAGAAGAGCAATTGGAAATATAGTTGGATATGGCCTCGGCAAGAGGAATGAATTAGTAGAAAGATTTATTAATTGGTGCCAAAGCCACAATCAAATAATAGCTAACACGTGGTAAAAGCAGCACAAAAGGAGAAGATATACTTGGAAGAGTCCTGGAGATAAAATAAGAAATCAAATTGATTACATAACTATGAACGAAAGATTTCGTAACTCAATCAGAAATTGTAAAATTTATCCAGGTGCAGACTGTGACTCAGACCATATACCAGTAATTTGCAATATACGCATAAAGTTAAAAAGGATTGAAAGCAAAGAGAGAGCATTAATACAAGATTTCTCCACTCTAATAAAAGATCAAACTATTCAATATAGATATAAAGTAGAAATTCAAAATAGATTCCAAGTATTGATAGAATTTGATGGTTTGAATAACATCAACAACAAATGGGATAATATCAAAAATGCATTAGTAGTAACAGCAAATTAAATCGTCCCAGAAAAGAATATGCAAAGGAAAACTAAATAGATAAATCAGAACATTTTACCGTTAATGAAAGAACGACAAAATATTAAAGATAAAGAAAGTAATGAGTATCGAGTTTCGAACAATGCAATAAAGAAACTTTGCAAATATGAAAAGGAAAACTTAACTTAACATAATTATGCTGGTTAAGGAAGTCACAAAAACGTGTAACACCAGTTTTTGACCTAATTTCATACCTCTATTCAAAAGTGATTAAACAAAAAAAGTGGTTAAACAAAAGATGTGATGAGATTGAAAAGATGAAATTTACAGACACATGGAAAATGGACAATGAGATAAATGAAATAACTAATTCGAAATCTAATTGCTCACATAGTAAGTGCGTCAAGGCTAAAAATGGAGATATTCTCGTGACAAAGAAAGATAAACTAGTATATCAATGACCTTTTTAAAGATAATCTAATGGAGCTTCCAAAAATAACTAAAGAAATAGCAGGTTTTAAATTCTTAGAAGACTATGTTAGATACGCCATTAGGAAATTAAAAAGAAATAAAGCAAGCGGACCAGATAATATAACACAGAAATGATACAAGCCAAGGAAGAATTTAGCGTCAAGGAGATAACGTCAATAGCAAACGACATTAATGACACTGGCGAAATTCCTAAAAATCTACTAAGATCGATATTTATTGCATTACCGAAGAAACCTGGTGCGGTAGCATGTGAACTACACGGAACTATAAGTCTAATGAGTGTTGTCATTAAAATCTGTTTAAGAAATCCATCATTATGAATAAAAAGATCACTAATAGCAGTAGACAAATTATTAGGAAAGTGTAAATGCTTGTATAGAAGTTTAGCAATTGAGAATTTATGTAAAAGGGCAATTGGAAGGATATTATAATTCAAATAAAGTTGCTTAACATTGAAGAAGCGATTATGATTTTGTAGATTCCTCAAGACTTTATTAATAGAAACATGTAATGGATGAAGAGCAGACACAGTTGCATTACCATAAACTTCAACTCCATACGTAACATATGAGTATATAAGAGTATGAAAAATTAATTAACAAGTGAAATCATAAGAATAGGCTCGTTGTTCTTGGTATAACTTATGTCAACAGACAGTCTGGTTCGACTCAGTGATAATTTCATCCGGGGTGGTAGACCTGCCCTCAGATTTCCCTCCCGTCTCGCTCTTCACCAACTCCGATATCATAGAAAATTGCTCCCCACCAATCAGCTGACTGCTGCGCTCCCGCCTCATTCCAGCAGCATCAGGCTGCTGTTGATGTAGCAGTGGCAGACCAAACAGCTGCTGATCAGATCTCGTGGGAGCAGACTTGAACTCTACCAAGAGGCTGTATCAGAGCATTGATCTCCAGACTGAACGGACGGTTGACGTAGAACGGTGAGAGCAGGTCAGCCGTGGGTTGTACGTAACCATCTTGCTGCGGCTGAGAGGTGTCAGTGTCAGGACGCAGAAGTACCTGAGGGGTCAACCCAGCCGGTGAGCCGATCGGGTTCTGCGGCTGGTGTCCCATGAACGTGGGGCACCTCAGTGGGGAGTCAACACTCGCGTGGCCAGGGTCGAGAGCTGAGGCCCTGCCCCTCGCAGAGGTTTGTGGGTCGAGGAGTGCGTTGGAGGCAGGGAGCCAGATGATCCTGGTGAGCTCACAGAAAACCCGATATGCTGTCGATCAAAGCTCTGATGTTGTTGTTGTTGCTTCTGGAGATTGAAATGAAGCACCCGCTGAATCTGAGGCCTCCACGACTGCATCTTCTTCTTCTGTTTCATATGAAGTGTCTGACGGCCGTGATTATCGATTTGATCATGCTTCTCATGCTGTTTACAATGATATTCAGCACTGTGTTGTTCATGATAATCTTCAGCACCGTGCAGTTCATGATTTTCTTCAGTACCGAGCTGTTCAAGATGATCTTCCGCACCGTGCTGTTCATGATGATCTTCAGTACCGAGCTGTTCAAGATGATCTTCAGCATCGAGCTGTTCATGATGATCTTCAGCACCGTGCTGTTCATGATGATTTTCAGCACCGTGCTGTTCGTGATCAGCACAGTGTTGTTTATGATGTACGTCGGCGCTATATTGTTCATGATGAACTTTAGCGCCATGCTGATAAGGGTCGTTGCCGTAGGCTTCATTATCAAATATCTCGACGTCTACTACCTCTCCCTCCACTGACGTCTCATCGTACTGGATGATATCATGAACATGATGATCTTGTACGTGTTGGATGTTGTCAACAAGTACGTCTTCATCAAACTGTTCGTCTGAAACCATCACTCCTTCCATCAGCAAGTCACATTTTGCCTCGTTATCAGCTGTTACAGGCAGCTCATGAGGTGGCTCATCCCCTTTGAATAATTCGTCTCGTACCAGTTTCCCTTCCACTAGGATGTCACTGGAGAGATCATGAATCATGGCCGACGAGACCTCAAGCAGAACGACGTCATCCTCACCTCTTGATCCTTCACTTCTGGTGTCAACAGCTTCAGTCCAACCACTACCGGTACCTCCACCTGATCCCCTCCCTGCTTTTGCTTATTCTTGTAGAGCAAGGCACTGTCCTTGTTGATCGTCTCTGGATAGTTTTTCTCCACCTCCGAGATAGTATTCACTTGCAGTGCCGCCTCCCCAGTCTCATCATCTCCCGGTGATTTATTCTCATCACCACCCTTAACGACAAGCTTCCTTTCACATAGTTTGGCGTCTAGGAATCTCTCTCTCTTACAATCTCGCTTCACTTTAATCTTAGACGCATAGGCTCGAATGGAAGGTAACGGCGTAGTAAGGAGCGCCAGCGTTGCGCTTGACTTTAGTTCTTGCTCTATTTAGTCCAGATTTCTATAGGTGTGGCCCACAGCAATGCTCGCAGTAGGAGTGAGACGAACAACACTCAATGGATGACAGTAGTAAGTGTCCGGTTTCGGAACCTTCTCCGCGTAGAATCTTGAATAAGACTCGTGCAAATGAGGTACATAATATCCATAACCATGACCATTCAGAGGCACCAGCGCCGCTCCCTGCTGAGTCCCATAGGTCTTGATAATCGGCACTGCGATGTGATGGAAGTTCTGCACTGAGGCAAAACTACAGTTCAATTCTGGCGAAACACTACCACTACACAGAACTCTCGAGGTCAGCGGCATCAGCAAATCCACGTCGTAGCTAACTTCGTAAGCGATAGCTGAAGGCTTGTACAGCGACATATTCCCTATTGATGATGTAGAACATCGAGGGAATGCAATGTCATCGATGTTGAGGGGCTCAAAGAGTTTAGGGACTTCAGGCGACAACACGCGACGTGTGAAATTTGTTTGTAATTTTGCCACCCAAGACACAAATTTCAGCAGAACGCGGACATATAGCTCTACCTTTAAATACTTCTACTTTCTTCTTCTTCAGCCCCGCCACCCAACTCACTCCATTAGCAATCTGATGATTGTGGGAAGCAGAACAATGCAAAGGTTTACCGGGTGTGTCGAGAGTAGAGCCGGTGAACCCGTACAGATCCTTGACATATGAGATCCCAGGGATGTAGGGTAGAGTTATGAGAGGATTGATGGCCACCGAGTTACGATACTCAAGAAGAAAACTGCGATCATACATAAGGATCTTAGTTGATTCAGACGATTTTATTCCTGAAAATGCTGATTTTTCAACCGATGAGTTCTCTAGGATCTTTCCCTCAGGCTCTTCATTTGTCTTAGGGTCTGTGACTGTAAAGTTCAATGCCTTTGTAGGTTTCTGTTTTTTCATGTCATGAGTCTCGTAAATCTTATTAACATTAGATTCTGGATGTGGTTTACGCTTCCTTAGTTGTCGACTGGACGAATTGTCCATATCTCCACACATTGCTTTAGCTTCAACGATAGTCAGGTCAAGAACAGATCTGCGAGATCCTCGTCTGCTTCTCTTTGTATCAGTAGCAGCTGAGTTTAAGCTGTCCGTGATATATGCTACGACATCGTTTCTGTCTTTCTCATTCGAACCTACCACTTCTAAATCATACGATGACGCATCATTAGAGATCGAAGAAAGCAGTGGATGTGCTCCATTGAAAGATTCAGAAGTTTCAAGTGGCGCTGTCAAAGGATTAAACAAACAGGAGCTTGAAATGGAATCGAAATCTGAAGGCATGATTCCGTCTGGTGCATCAGCTAGAATTATGGTCATAGCAGCTGTAGCAATCGAGACAGGTAAACCATGAGAGGTAGTAGGATTCACATTATCCTCAGAAGCAGGATCATCAGAATGAGAAAACGATCCTCTAAAACAGACAGCATTAAAGCGCTGAAGTGCCATTGAGATTCTTTGCCTCAAGAAAGAGGTTTCACGATTATCATCGGTAATATCTGAAATTTTTCTACCTAATATACTGATAAACTCTGAGGCAGCTTTATTCATTGGGCCAAATGTTTCAATTGCTATTGGCATGAAGTCGTAGACTGAAGGCAAATCCTTATATTTCTCGAGTTTCCTTCTGGCAGCCAGTTCAGCTGCTCCGCCAGCTGAAGATGAAGTTACGTGAAGGTAAGAATTGGCTAGGGTATCAGAGACTGTTACATCCCATGCTAAGCACTTACCCTTTTGCCACGGAATGAGAGTAAGGCCATCCGGGCGCTTTCCATCAGACCGAAAGAGACCCGGAGGCTCCTTGATAGAAGGAATGCTGGCTTTGGTAAGAGCACGCCAAACGATGTCGTTCAGATTGTGATGTCGACTAGCCCTACCTGCACTCCTCTTGCACGATAGACTGTGGATGCCTCTTGAGTCTACTATGGAACCACATGGACAAGTGTGTGGCTCACACAGCCGAGCACCAAGTCTGAAGCCAATAGCAACTCTAACGGACTCGTCGTCCAAATGAAGGCCGCAGGATGAGATAGGGAAGGCGTGTAACCAGTCACTGCTTCGTGGACTTGAAACAGCCAGGAGCCTTGCTCTATCAGATGCGTCAGATTGAAAGTTTAAAATCTGCTCAAAGCATTTTTCGATGGCTGCTGCATCCCAGAATTTTTGCATTTTATCTTTATCTCCAGTTGGAGCTACAGCGTTATACCGTTCAGACCATAACGAAAGAGCAAGATCAAAGTTGACATCATGATAGGATGAGAAGTGACCTAGAATGGAATCCTGAAGTGGCCTGGTAGAAATGTATGAAAATATGAAAGCTGAGGGCGCAACATGCGATGATCGTCTAATACCTAACCCACCTTTCTTAACTGGTAGAGTAACCTGTGACCACTGAGTATCAGACAGGGCAATGTTAGACATCGTGGAAAGGCACTCTTTCAGTTTATTATCATATGCTATTAATGCTGGGTGATTGAAACAAGGAGATGATCTCAGTGTGTACAACATTTTAGAGATACTAAGAGAATATCGAAGTATTGTCAAAGCATCATGTCTGGAGATCAATGGCAAACGACTTGAGGCCAGTTCAAGATCCACAATTTTTGCCGAAAGGGATTTGTCCATGGCAATTCCGAATTAAAGTCACTCCATTCAAATAATGGGCGGAGCTAGGAACACTGGGAACACCTCCCAGTGTTCCTAGCTGTTGGATAATTGTGGCTAGTTGTTGATAGTGACCTGAAGCTGTACTGATTAAAATAGAGGGAGGTGCCTGATCCTACATGTAGTGAATAGAAATACATTAATTGATTTTTTATACAGTATATGATATTTATTGAGATATACCATAGCTCGTTTATAAAGTAGTTTTTCAAAAATGTTACAAGTTGTATTTAAAAGGGATATAGGCCTATAATTGTCAATACAAGCGTGCTTACCTTTTTTAAAAATGGGAATAACTTTAGATAATTTAAAAGCCGTTGGAAATATACCAAATTCAAAAGATTTATTAATTATGTGACAAATTGGATGAGCAATTATTTCAGAGGCAATTTTCAAGATTTTGCTACTTATATTATCAGGGCCAGTTGAATTTGTGTTTTTAGTGAGTTAAAATTAAGAGAGGAGTAAGGCACGGCTGTGTAATTTCACCAGATCTTATTAACTAATATAGCGAAAATATAATGAGGAATATCAATGAAATAAAAGGCTTAGTAATTGAAGGGTACAATCTAAATAGTATACGTTATGCTGATGACATAGTTCTTATTGCCGACTCGCGAGATAAACTTGAAGAAATGTTGGATATTGTAATATATCATAGTGAGGCTAGTGGATTGTCTATAATATGAAAAATACAGAATGCATGACAGTTAGCAAACTAAAAATACCACAGCCATGCTTAATCAATGTAAGAAGTCAAAATGTCAAATAAGTCGAATCAGTCATATATTTAGGGTCACTTATTCATCAAAATGGACAAAGAAATTAACAGAAGAATAGCCATGGCTAAGGAGGCATATAACAGAATGTCAAAGATTTTCAGAAGCCATAAATTATCAATTGATACCAAAAGAAGACTTCTTCAATGCTATATTCAACCAATATTGTTATATGGAAATGATGTTTGGACAATCTGTTCTGTAATGGAATCGAAAATTGAGTCTACAGATATGTGGTTCCATAGAAGAATACTACGTATATCTTTTAAAGACAACGTAAAAAATGAAGATGTTTTACAAAGAATGTCAACTTGTCGTGACCTTTTGAACCGAATACGACGACAACAGATGAAATTTTTCGGACACATTATGCGGAACAAAATAGTTGAAAATACCGTAGTGACAGGAATAATAGAAGGAAAAAGATGCAAGGGTCGACAACGAATGACGTTTATTAAGAGTCTTAGCAAATGGATGCAGTTAACTGAAACAAAGATAATCAGAGCAACAATGAACAGAGACATATGGAGGAATATGACCATGACCGCCGAGGTTTGGAACAGGCACGGCACGTAGAGAAGAAGAAGACACTTTTTTGCTTACGCCTCGCCTTCTCCGGCATGTGACATGTGACGCAATCAGAAAAAAGTTGTGGGGGGCGCAAACTTTTGTCACTACTGCGCTCGGCTCATAGAGTGCGTGTATCCTCTTATCCTCGGCTCATAGAGTGCGTGTATCCTCATATCTTACCCCTACCTCCACCTCCCCACTCATACCTGTTCTAAAGTTTGGAAAAACCTAAAATGCTTAAAATTCTATATTTGTTTTCGAAAAAAGTGGGTTATTTTTTTCACCTCTGAAGAAATTCAGCGAATCTGGACGAATTGTAAAAGTTACTTAGTTTTGGCGGTAAGGGGCTTAAGCCCCTCCCAGTCAAGGCTGGTTGCACCACTTCTCCGGGACAGAGTTCACATTTTTCACTTGCATCCTGTTTACTCTTATACAGTGGTGGAAGTGAAAATTGCGTGAGATCTAGTGAAACGGTCAACATTTTTCGGGCCCTTTTCCATTATACAGGGCCCCTAGTATAAAAAGCTAAAAAGCTAATGTTAACGTCAGTTTCCTCACTCGAAAGCGATGTCAGTGACGGGCGAACCCAGAATTGAACCCCGCACGTAATGAGCCGCGGTCAAATATCTTACCGACATCGCCACTGGTTTCAGCCTAATATTTCTTCAAATATGGGCCCCTAGTGGGGCCCATATTTGAAGAAATTCGAGCTAATGGAACTGAGTTCCCTCACTTCCCCTCCCTCCTCCCCTTAACCATTAAAGAAAATATAGTTTACATTTTTTATCGGCGGATCTAAGGGGACCCGGGCCCCCTGGATCCGCCACTGTTTGCACTTCACGTGATCCTATCTCCACAGTATTGGCAGTCCCGGTTTGACGGGCTAGGAGACCAATGGTTCCCTGGCTAGCTTGATCCTTCGGTCCTGCCTAGATGTCAGCTTTATGACATAATCCTCTCATGGTCATGGCGGACTTGCTGGCGCTCGGGTTGCTACCCATTGTTGTTGTTTTTGTAGGACAGTCATAGATAGTTAGACGTATGCTTTAGATATCTGGGACACGTTGCTGTTGCTGCTGCTGTTGTTGTAGTTTACAGGGATAGAGAGGAAGATGTATGCTCTCCATATATAGGACACTCTGTTGCTGCTGTTGTTGTAGGCTAAATTGTTTGAAAGTTAGACGTATCTCTGCAGATCTGGGACACGCTGTTGTTTGTTGTTGTTGTTGTAGGATATAGTGATTGAGGGTGAGATGTATGCTCAACAGATCTGGGACACGATGTTGCTGTTGTTGTTGTAGGATATAGTGATAGAGAGGGAGACATATGCTCTACAGATCTGGGACACGGCTGGTCAGGAAAGATTCAAGTCCCTCAGGACTCCGTTCTATCGAGGCGCTGACTGCTGTCTGCTCACTTTTGCCCTCAATGACCGCGAGAGCTTTGAAAACCTATCTCATTGGAAGCGGGAGTTCCTCCATTATGCTGACTTTCAGGATCACGACAGATTCCCATTCGTCGTGCTCGGCAATAAGTCCGACCTGGCAGCAGGGGAAAGAGGGAGGGAAGAGGGGGAGAGTTATGTGAGCGCAGAGGAGGCTAGAGCCTGGTGTTCGTGTAATGGTAACATACCGTACTATGAGACGAGTGCTAAAGACGCTGTCAATGTTGATGTAGCGTTTGAGAGAGTCGCTCGACAAGTCAGAGAGCTGAACAAAGAGCGTGACAGCAAGTACATTAACCACGACACTCCCACAGTTAGACTTTCTGAGCGTCGCCCTGCGCGCAGTGCCGCCACAAGCAGCTCCTGTTGTTAACCCCCTTCAAGGAATAAGTTCTTTTCTTACCACTCTGTTCTCCACCACCTGCACGCTTTCTTCTGTTCGTTTGTTGAGTTGTTTCGGTGAAGTCAATGTGAAATTTTTATGAATGATAGCTTAATTTGCTGCTTATATGCAGATTTCTAAAAATAACGAAAATGATAATATAAATGTTGGCGATCTTGCAATATAAGCAAGCCATAGAGCGCCTTCTGAAAGCCTTCCTCAGGAAGGCTTCAGATGTAACTACTGTTATGGAATACGATCTTTTTCCGATATCGCTGATATAAACTAAAGTCTACTCGAATCCCGACCCTGGTTAAACTGAGATTTAAGGGAAGATGATGGCGATAACTATATATATATATAATATATATATATATATATAATTATAATATATATACTATATATATATATATATACATATATAGATATATATATTATATAGATATATATATATATATATATATATATATATATATATATATATATATATATATATATATATATATATGATATATATATATATATATATACATGTATATATATATATAATATATATATATATATAGATATATATATATATATATATATACTTGTATGTGTATATATATATATATATACACTGTATATATATATATATATATATATATATATATATATATATATATTATAATCTTTGGACTTACTACTGACGAAGAAATATTTACATAAGAACTTAATTAATTTAATTAACTATTGATGCTTATAATTAACCACTGATGATCGCTAATTGTTTTAGAAAGTTATTACTAAACATCAATAGTCTATATAATGTAAAGTTCTTACGTTTTAAATGATTATATATTACACATTGTCAAACAGTGTTTTTCACGACGTTAATAACTAGTAATCATCTATGCAGCATCTTCTCCTTAATCCCAATTTAACTACACTCGAGACACGAATATACCTTCTCCATTCCTCTTTATGCTACAAAAAAGCATATCAACAGTCAATATGCTATTTTATTTTTAAGCTTTTCTGTTCGTTTTGGAAAAATTTGTAGCAATTTCTGGAGCCTAGCGCTGACCAACCGAATGCCTTTCTGACGTTGATTTGGATCTTGGTGCTTTGTCATCTTTTACGACACCTGCCATGGTTGGTCTATTCTTCAGAAGCCCGGACACTCATGGGTACACACATATGACTGAATAAATATAATTTTATTGAATATATATATATATATATAAGTTATATATATAAATTATATATATAAATTATATATATATATATATATATATATATATATATATATATATATATATATATACACACACACAGTATAATTTATATATAATTATGTTCCAAATTGTTCCTATACTAAAATTATATTTTAGGTGATTCGGGTTAGCTGTATGAGCAGAGTGGTATTATTTTCACTGATACACAAAAAGTGAGACATATTCGTATTGAACTTAGTATTGAACCTGCATCCGCGATCTAATGATATACGCTAATAAGTATATAGCTATGAAATAATATACGCGACAACAACAACGACACAATACGATAGATTGCTACTGTTGTCCATGACAACATCGAACACTGTGGAACCAAATTACAACCGATGAGCAGAGCGAGGGGTTCAAAAACAGTGCGAGCCAAAATCCGGATAGTCAGTCTCAGACTCCGTCCAAGGAGGGGTACTAGCGGAATGGAGGTTTACATGTTGGTCTCCGGTCATGGACATTTGGTGGATACGAAAAGTCGAAGAGAAAAGCTTTCAACCGCCTATGAAACTGTTCGTGAATTAAGAAAGGCTGATCAGGGAGAGATGAGACGATGCGCAAAGTGGGAGGAAGAGAATTCCAGATCTGTGGGACAGCATGCTGGAAGGAGCGCCTAGACAGATTGCTACGTGAAGGAATGCACGGTCTCTCTAGAGTAGGCCTAACTAACTTAGAGTACTTGGTGGACGACTTCCTGGAGGTAGGTTACCCCACGTGTACTAAGTGAGACATGTAACCATTGCCGGGTGTAGTGATGGAATTGTATGTTAGAGAAACTGTCTTGTATAAAATGCGTTCTCTAACTTTGAGCCAGTGCAAGGACTTGAGGATTGGAGTGACATGAGAATATTTGGAGCTACGAAAGACTGAACGTGCAAGAGAATTCTGAATAAACTGCAACCTATCGATCTCGCAACTGGAAAGATTTGGAAATAGGGAGTTGCACTAGTCCAGTTTGGATTGTAGGAGAGCAACGATAATGTCTTATGCGACGAAGATCGCGAATATGGAAGAAACATGCTTGTGATATTTTGGTGATGTGTTCATGGAATATAAGGTGGTGGTCAAGGACAACACCAAGGTTCTTCACAGAAGAAACTGGTGTAACTGTAACATTAGAAGAGAGAGCTAGGGACACCTCGTTTTGAAAGTTGCTGAGGTGTTCCAAACAACACGAACTCGGTCTTAGATGGATTGAGTGCCAAGAAATTGGCAGACAGCCAGGATGATATTTGAAAGGATTGCTATAAGTAATCCTTCGCAACGGGATAGGAGTGGGGGTAAAGCATGTGTAGGCCTACAGTTGAGTGTCGTCAGCGAAAAGTTGATTATCTAATAAATGTGAAGAGATCAAGTAGCTTAGTGGAATGATGTATAGGTTGAAGAGGATAGGACCAAGAACGGAGCTCTGAAGCACACCGTACTTAAGGATGGAAGGAGGAGAGGCATACTCTCCTCTCGCGAAGTATGTGTAGTGGTAGTATGTTTGCTTGTTACTCGTACTTGTTGTATATTTAATATCCCGCTTACGTTTCTGATTGCCTCTTCGGGTAAAGAAGGGTCCGATAAACGCCTATAGATAACTTAATTTCTTTAGAGATATTGAGATTATATAGTAAACTTAACAACTTACACGTACGTTCCGTAGAGTGGATATCATGTGGAAGAGTGAATTGGAGGTAAACGATTAACGTCAGTATCTGAAGACGACGATGATGTTGGGGAAAACTAGCTGTAGGCGCAAGGTTCATTTAAGACGCATTGGCCGTCAACAATGTGAGAGACTGAGAACACACTTGTAACGAGAGACACTTTTTATATTTTGTTATTTTTTTATTTTGCAATTTAATTGAATTAATAAATAAATGAAGTTAAATGATTAAGGTTAGAGTACTAATAACGTGAAGCAACGTGACAAAAGTATCAAAAACATAGTTCACTTTTTGACTACTTCAATATCGAGCATATATAGATCAACTATATATTGATATATAGTTTTATATCAATATATAAAACTATAGAAAATTGAATTAAAGGCACAAAAAGAAATGGAGTTAAGTCGAGTGTCTGATAAGATAAGAATTCTATTAATTGTATTTCAATTACCATGGACCTCCATCTGTTAAATTAGTAATAAGTGGTAGCGACGACAACGCTGAACTTGGTGGCAACTCCACACCTGACTCTCGTCCAACCATTCGACATCCTCCATTTTCCCAGATGCAATGATTGCAATTAGTTCACGCTGTCTTCGTACAGCAACATGAACTTGTCGGACCTTTGGTATCTCGTTTATTTTCATGCGCGGGTGTAGCGCTGTTTACGAGCTGCATGACTTGTGAGGGTAGGTACAAGTTGCAAAAGTTTCACGTTCTGTTGTCAATCATTACCCGGACTGTCGGGCAGAATTGATCATAGGGTCAAGCTTTCTCATCGTCCAAAGCTCCACACGGTATGTATTATGTATATGGAAAGACTTTGAAACAGACTTTGAAACAGACTTAGAAACCTTCCATTACAAGTTATTCCCTCATATATCTTGATGCCATCCGTGTTAGTGACAGCCAGTGGAGCTGGCAAAAATCTGTGTTTCAGAAAAGTCTGAAGAGAATATCTTGGAGCTGGACAACATTCTTGATTGTTGCATTTCACAATCTGCCGAAAGTACTGACTGACATGAACATGATTAAACAACCAATGTTATGATTGATTTTCTGGGTCGTCTGCCTTGATATCTCCCCTCCATTCGACAAGCACTGGAAAATTATCTATAACTGCTTCATTCCACACTTCAGTCAGTGTTTCTCCAGCTTTTTTAAATAGGATTTTTCGCGAACAGTGTCTATGGTAGTGCCCTGTAAATTCAATTGAGACCCAAATATTTTAAAAAGCAAACTATTTCCTGCCAAGAATTGACTGAGAGTTGCCATACGTCTCTCCACGGATTATACGCACTACGGCCTGGCGCTTGTGTGGCAACTAAGAGGGTATCAAGCTGCAGCCACTTGAATTTATAAAATGCAAATTTTATTGTTTGTGAATATCTAGGATTTTCGTCTGGGCCCCTTCTACAAGCAGGATAAAAACTGGCTTCTTTGCGCCATCGGTTCTATAAAGAAGGTTCTTAAATGATTCCACATTATCATATAGATGATGAAGGTCTGAAGCATGGGTTGCTGCAACTGAGGAATAGTGCATGCCACTACGGATTCCAATAGAGGCCTATGTGAGTTGTTCCAATATAGCCTACGTTAGCGGCAAACTTTATCGCCACTGCTAACGGAACCTTATAGCTTTTGAGGTTTAATCTCAAGACCAGCTCTAAAGCTTGATATTAGCTTATGCCCTGCCGCTACAACGAGGTCATGATAGCTTTATCATCTTGGCTAAGACCAGCGATTCTATGAGGTCCTAAGATATCACATTAAGCCATGAGATAATCATGTGTAATTCAGTGTCGCCATTATCTCAGTCAGTGGAACAATCTCGTCTCCAGATGTGGAGAGAACATCTCCTATCAGTTCCAGAGGATAAAATATGTGTAGAAAGTCTTCCGTGTGCATGCGGTGAGGATCGACGAACCTGGTCATGCTTAAATAGATTTAGGACAGGTGTCGGTCGGACAAAGGTTGCAATGAGCCGATGGGGTTACTATTATGGTTCTACAGTATGTGAATGCGGCCTGGAGGAGGAGGACATTGATCATTTGATGAACTGCAACTTGACCGGTGGTGGGGTCACGCGTGAGGATCTCAGAGAGTTTAATGATCGGGCGAGAAATTGTGTCAGACGCTGGATTAATGCTGTATAAGGACACGATAAGAAGAAGAAGATTTAATTTCCGGTATCAAAAAGTAAAAGTATTTTTTTCAAATTATGAAGTATACAATTGTTTCTAAAATCTAACAACTCAGAACTATATTAACATCAGGAGTATCCTAATAAAAAACACACATTTGTAAAAGTAAATCTCAATTCATATCGCATAGTATATATATATATATATATATATATATATATATATATATATATATATATATATATAATATATATATACATGTATAATAATAATAACAATAATAAAATAATAATAATAAAAGTTTAACGTCCGTTTCCTCATCCAGGGATGATGTCAGGGACATCCCCAACAGCACACATCACTCCAGATCAATTCGCCCAGACCAATCTGCAAAAGAAATGTGCTGAGGAGAAGTAAGGTCCTAAACGAAAGCCAGTCCGGTGATCAAAAAATGGTCAAGGTAGATTGATTATGTCTATGGTGGGAAAAGGTAAGTCTTAAGCTTGTTAGAGAATGTTGAAAGAGAAAAACAAGAGCGAGGATTAGCAGGTAAAGAGTTCCAGATTGTGGGTGCTGCGTAAGAAAAAGAACGTCAGCCCAATGATGTGAGACTGTTTGGAACAGAGATTGGCATCGGTGGAACGAAGTGAACGTGAGGAACGAAAGGGAAGAGGAATTTCAGATAAGTAAGAAGGCTTGCCAAATTGCAGAGTTTTGAAAGTTAATAGAGCTATCTTATATTTTATGCATTCATTAACAGGGAGCCAGTGAAGACTGCGAAGTAAAGAAAGAGGGCGAAATTCAAGTCGAGACGACTTGCAAACAACACGTGCAAGAGAATTTTGGACGTGCTGCAAACGATTGAGAGAAGAAGTAGGCAATCCATGTAATAATGAATTACAGTAGTCGAGCTTTGAATGAACTATAGAATTAGCAAGGATAGTGGCTGAATTTCTAGTAAGGGATGGACGTATTTGCCTAATCTGACGAATCTGAAAGAAGCGCGACAAACAGAAGAGATATGGGATTTAAAGTCAAGGTTTTCATCAAATATGACTCCAAGGTTTTTGGCGGATCGAGAAGGTGAAAGAGCAAGATTCTGAAAATTAACAGAATTATTAGTAATTTTATTTCTTTGCAAAGGAGTGCCAATTAAAAGGTATTCAGTTTTGGAGGGATTAACAGCAAGACGGTTAGCACAAAACCAGGAATAAACCTTGTCTAGAATGGATGAGAGATGAGCCAGTTTCTGATCGGAATCATGATTAGAAAAGGAAATATACAGTTGAGTGTCGTCTGCATAGAAATGAAAATTTATGGAAGACTGAGCAAGCAAGTAGCTAAGAGGAGTGATATATAAAGAGAAGAGCAATGGACCTAACACTGAACCTTGAGGAACACCGCGTAGGAGGGGTAGTTCAGAAGAGCGATTTTGACCAATAACAACTGATTGTGTGCGACATGAGAGATATGATGTAAGAAGGGAAAAAGCAGAATCAGAAATGCCAAACAAGATTTAAGCCTATTTATTAGAATGCCATGGTCAATTGTATCGAAGGCAGCAGAGAGATCTAGAAGAATCAAGGCAGAAACCTGTTTGCTACTCATGGCCAAGCTAAGATCATTATGTATACGAAGAAGAGCGGTTTCAGTAGAATGGAGTTTTCTATAGGCAGATTGATAATGAGAGAGAGAAGGGAAAGAATCAAAATGAGTGCATAAACGGGTATAAATTACCTTTTCAAGAAGTTTAGAGATGAAGATAAGTTTGAAAATAGGACGGTAACTGGAAAGATCAACTTTTGGTAGAGAAGGCTTTTTTAGCAAAGGAGATACAACTGCTTGTTTGAAGGAGGTTGGGAAGATACCTTCTGAGAGTGAGAGGTTGATTAAGTATGCAATAGGAACAACTAAAATATCAATACAGGATTTCAGTAATCGTGTAGGAATAACATCAAGGCAGCAAGATGAGTCGGTTGAGCAAAGAATAAAATTGCGTATTTCTTCCGGTTTAGCTGGTTCAAAACTAGAAAGTAATGATGGCTCAGGCATATTTACAGAAATGGTGTTGTCCATGTCAATAGAGTTGGAGGGTATAGAGCTACAGAGTTTGGCAATTTTGTCATCGAAAAAGTTGAGGAAAGAGGTAGCAAGAGATGATGGTGAGGAGCTAGAGGGGAGTGACTTGGGAATGGTGCGATCAAGCAGAGAATCAAGTGCTCCCCATAATTTCTTGGGGCAATTTTGATTCTGCGAGATTAGATTTTGATAATACAAGCTTTTAGCAGAACTAATCATTTTATTTAATAATTTTCTTTGTTTGAGGTATTTGGACTTAATGTCTGGATTTTGTAGTTCAGGTGGATTTTTCAGATCCTTCCTGAACTTAGTTTCGAGTTTTGAACGTTCAGATTTTTGTTTAAGGATTTCTTCAGAAATGAATGGTTTCCTAGGGTTTGAGCGGCAATGAATGGTTGTGAGAGGGGCATGTCTGTCCAATGTGGAAGAAAGTACGGAGCTAAATTGAGCTGAATATTCGGCAACAGTTGAAGACGGATTAGAATACAAGGAAGAGGACACAATATCAGCAGAGAAGGTGTCAATGTTAATAGAGGAGAGTTTTCTAGAAGTTTTAAGTGTTCTGGAAGGGTGTACATTAACAGTCACAGGCAATTTACAGAAAATTGCACTGTGATCTGATAATGAAGGATCAGAGTTGCCATGATCAAGAAATGACATGTTATTTCGAGTGATAAGCAGATCAAGAATGTGACCAAAGGAGTGAGTAGGGGAAGATATATGTTGTGTGAGATCAAAGGCATCAAGTGTTGATAAAAAGGCAGAAGAATAATGGTCATCGGAATCAAGGTGGATGTTGAAATCACCCATAATTATTAAATCAGTGGGTGATGAGGCAATATCTTCAAGAAGCAAGGAAAAATCAGAGATGAAATTGGCCTTGGGTAAAGAAGGTGGTCTGTAGACAATCAAAAAGAGATAGGATTTGGATTTGCATACAAGACGGAACGACATATATTCAAAGGATAAAAATGGAGAACAGTTACAAATAGAGAAAGAAAAAGTTGACCTAAAAATAGCAGCGATGCCACCAACACGACCAGAAGAACGAACGACATGTTGAATGGAATAGTCACGGGGAGTGAGAGAGTTAAGGACAGCAGGTGGAGTTTCAGGAGAGAGCCATGATTCTGTCAAAAACAGAATATCAATGGGCTCGACAAGAATAAACTGTTGAATGAGTTCGGCTTTGTTTAGGTTTTTTGTGATAGTTGTGGCAGACCGAATATTGACGTAGTAAGTGGACCGGTTAGAAACAGAAGAAACAGGGGCAGGATTCAACTCAACATCGCCTGCTAAAATTAAGAGATAGGTAAGAATGACGTTTATATGTCGTTTAGAAGTGAGATTAAGTGAAACAGAATGAAGATAGGATTTAGAAAAGTATGGCAAAGGTATAGAATCAAGGCATTGACAAACGGAGGCATACGGTATATATATATATAAACTATGTATATATATATATATATATATGTAGGGATTTCTAGCTTCTTCGCACACGATTCGTGTAAAATGTAGTGGCATTGCCATTAGTTAAGATATTTCTTTGATTCGTTTTATAATTTGGACATTATTAAGCAGTGTGAGCTTGGCTGACTTTTTGCTAGTCTATGGAGGCGTGGCCTATCGCGCGTGAAATAAAAAGAAGCGACGCGCGGGAATCTTGGCAGTCCGATAAACAAGCGTGTGACTGTCGCGTGTGTTAATAGTGTTTCATTAATAGCGCGGTGTGCGGCTTCTTGCAGATAAAAGCGTATACGTATATATTAAGAGAGATATTACGATACATTAAGTGATATATTAAGAGCATCGTACGTGATGAGATAATAGTTATAGTTATAGAATCTGTAGTATAGATAATTATTAAGGGAAGTAAAGATAACGCTCGAGGAGCAGCCTTCGAGAACGTGTCGGTGAGAAACCCGACGAGAGATCACGGAAGGACAGGTCGGGCAGGAAGTAGGGAGTGCAGAGAAGCCATCAACGTCAGGTGAGGGTAAGTGTGATCCTTCATAGTAAGTACTATTGAGGAACTCGCAGGAGATCGTTGTGCTAACTAGGAACAAGGTCGTGAGGAGACAGCTGGTCGAATACAGTATCTAATGCTCTCGAAATTTATTCTCTAGGACCGTAATAGTTCGTTTATGGGCACCTGCCTGCATACCAATTTCTTTATTTCCTAAATAGACGTCAGAAGACCTGTTTCTGGACTCCGACGAGTGCGGCGAGTCCGGCGAGTGCGGCGGTCTACGTCAGAAGACCTGTTTCTGGACTCCGACGAGTGCGGCGAGTCCGGCGAGTGCGGCGGTCTACGTCAGAAGACCTGTTTCTGGACTCCGGCGAGTACGGCGAGTCCGGCGAGTGCGGCGGTCTACGTCAGAAGACCTGTTTCTGGACTCCGGCGAGTGCGGCGAGTCCGGCGAGTGCGGCGGTCTACGTCAGAAGACCTGTTCCTGGACTCCGGCGAGTGCGGCGGTCTACAGTTTCTGGACTCCGGCGAGTACGGCGAGTCCGGCGAGTGCGGCGGTCTACAGTTTCTGGACTCCGGCGAGTACGGCGAGTCCGGCGAGTGCGGCGGTCTACAGTTTCTGGACTCTGGCGAGTACGGCGAGTCCGGCGAGTGCGGCGATCTACGTCAGAAGACCTGTTTCTGGACTCCGGCGAGTGCGGCGAGTCCGGCGAGTGCGGCGGTCTACAGTTTCTGGACTCCGGCGAGTACGGCGAGTACGGCGAGTCCGGCGAGTGCGGCGGTCTCTCATTGATTCTCATTGATACGGACAATTACGCGATAGAGTTAAATAAGAACCTAATTGCGGGATAGGACTCGCTAAACAGTTATTTAGTTATGTGCAATAGAGTTCGTAGTTGACTCTGTTTTACACATATAATACTGATATATGATTAATAATTCTGTTAATTTGACTGTTTTTGCCTGTGTTTGTCGTAATTACTTTGTTCTATAGATAAACGCGACTAGTACTTCCAATCTGGTAGTCAGCGACGGTATACAATGGAAGATGCTAACGTCGTATGGCAGCAAGACTCTGCACCAACCCCTGACAGTGCAGAGTCGCTCAATCGACTGATAGATGATCCGCCAAGTCGCGGTGAATCGCGACATTCTTTACCGGTCTCCGTGACAGTAGGTGCTACTAGGACACTCGATCCTCTCTCGATATATCAAGGGAGCGTTACTCCGACAGAGCGAGAAACCTTTCTCGCGCCCGAGGCGGACGCCCCCCGCCGACTTACGTCGGCCGCCGGCCCTCTCGACAGAGCGGCGCCGTTGCGACCGACGGCGGTGACGACGCAGCGGCCGCCGATAGGCGACGTCGGCGCTGCGCCGCACCACATATATATATATATATATATATATATATATATATATATATATATATAGATATATATATATATATATATATATATATATACTGGGTGGTCCAGAATAAATGAAACTACTTTGAAGGCTAATAACTTTGACAATTTGTATCCAAACGTCTTACTTGATACATTAAATTAAAGACAATTCTCTTTTCTATTAACTTCCTAAATATCTAAGAGATACTACTACAAATGTTTGAGAAATTATCACTAGTCGCTGATATGTAATTTTTAATGAAATTGCTTGAAAACTCAAAATCTAAAAATCAAGAATTCAAGATTATGCATTAGGCCTTAACTATTTCAAAAAGCGCATTGCAGTTTCTATCAATGCCCTAAATGAATTGATAATTAATTGAACTAATGTTCAATGTGCCCGAAAAACTGCATTCAGCCGCTGGGACCACTGATCAATTGCCGAGTCCACGAGTGTTTGATTTCAGCCCAACTGAGGACAATGACTCGTTTCAAATGTTCAACATCGTGAAATGGTTCACGATAGACTAATTGCTGAAGACAATACTAAACGATCGATTAGTAAATCGGTTTCAAATCAGGGGGACTGTTAGGTGGCCAGTTCCACGGTTCAATAAACTCTGGCAGGTTTACTTTCATACAGGCGATCATATGACATGAAAAACATGAAAATTACATATCGGCGACTAATGATAATTTCTAAAACATGTAATAGTATCTCTTAGATATTTAACAAGTTAATAGAAAAGAGTCTTTAATGTGTAAAGTGAGAAGT
The DNA here is from genome assembly GCA_905160935.1 of Enchytraeus crypticus. NCBI lineage: Eukaryota > Metazoa > Annelida > Clitellata > Enchytraeida > Enchytraeidae > Enchytraeus > Enchytraeus crypticus. The sequence continues at coordinate 539,679 of CAJHZI010000447.1, read as the reverse complement.
TTGGATAAAAGTTGTCAAAGTTTTTAGCCTTCAAAGTAGTTTCATTTATTGTGGACCACCTCGTAATTATATTATTGGATTACCTTGCGCCACGTTGGCGCAATTAAGGTAATCCAATAATATAACAATGAATAAAATTACAACAGCCTCAACAGGTATGTATCAGTAGTTGATGTTTAACGTATGACTAACTCCTAATCCAAATCCAATAATATATTTACATTATTAAGACAAAGCAAATTATATTTAGTCTAGACACTTTTGCAATTTAATAAACTATAATACTTTATTACTATACAATGTAGATTGTATCACTCGATACACCCACTCGATACTAAAGCTGGTAAAACTAAGGTTAACGTCAGTTTCATCACTCGAAAGCGATGTCCGTGACGGGGGAGCCCAGGATTTTAACCCAGCACATACTGATCCGCGGTCGAATATCTTACCGACTTCGCCACGGGCTCCAGCCACTTCGCCACTGGCTCCAGCCAGTAGGCCCCTATTTGAGTATAATAAGATACTCTAATTATACTCTTATTACATGTACTATCGTACTATAAAAAGCTCTCACTACTGAATCAATCTGTATAAATTAAACCCAACTAGTAACATTAGATTAATTGGCCTACATTAGACATCTTAAACAGAGATCTTAAAATCTACACTTTAGTAATTTATTCATATATAGGGCGCAATATTATATTGTTGTTACTTTAGGCCTATTCAGTTTTAAATTCTATATATACATGTATATATATATATATATATATATATATATATATATATATATATATATATATATATATATATATATATATATATATATATGTATATATATAAGCATATATATTTAGATACAGCGACGAGCTGAATTCCATTAAAACAGATTCTACAGGTTAAAAGCTAAGTGTTAATTGTAATTGTATAATTTGTATTGCATTCAACATATAAGTCAAAATATATATAAGCATATAGAGGGAGAGGCTCCTAATTTGGACTGGTTTGAACCATCAACCACTCTCGAAATAGACAACACATAAGCCCATGCCATCGATCTAGTTTTAGATACAACGCTATCGGAAGTTGTTTTGACATGTGACACCAATAGAAATGTAAACAATGCTTTCGGAATGAAGCAAAACAAGTTTCGATAATTTCTGTTGTAATTTTTTGTGTGTTTTAGCAATCATTATTTTAGCGCAGAAATGCTCGATTTTGACCCGGCTTTTGATTTTAGAAACTATATTGCCTTCTACGTTAATATATGCTTGTTTTATTGCAGTAAAATCATTAGAAAATATAAAAACGTGGTTCGCACCTAGACACACCCACCCTAATTTGAACCGAACTGTGACCCTTAATTTGGACCACTGGTTCAAATTATGTAACATTTAATAGTATTTATCTTGTCAATATATATTTTATTTTTGAACATAAAAAACAACAACAACGCAATGAGCGTGCCATCGTTGTCTACCTATGACTATAAAATGACTAGAGTTAGTTATGGTAAAGGTTACAGCTAGGCTTACCCTAGCGTCCGTACCCTAATCCTAAAAGGACATTTTCATAAAATGTAAAATCTGTGAAGTGCAATCGTAAAAGAAACCCATGTTATTGTTCATTTTTAAAGATTTTCATTGTACTGTTATTTGATTTTATGAATATTTCTAAAGTAATTATATAACCTATATGTTTATAAATTTTACAGGCCTATAAGTCTTATATTAGCTTCTATATTGTCTACTAATCTAAATAGATATTAAATACTTTTCGACTATGGCGAATAAAATAAAAGAGACTACTGGAAGATCAGTCATAAATGTGTCAGTTGATGTACACAAAATGAGTCATCATGGATGGAGGGTCGAGGATATTGATAATGCAGTCCTAGATGTGATGAATGATCACCTCGGAGTGAATGCTTCTGCTCATGTGTACAATTTACCACGATGGACTCTAATAACTCGATCCTTATACCAGCTTCAATGACAACAGATCAGGATGTAGGTGTAGTTACCACGTTAGACTTCAATAACTCGATCCTTATGCCCTCTTCAACGACTGTGGAAGTCTTTCGTTCTGAATCTGCCATCCTCAGTTCCTCTGAGACATCATTCACATAGGATATCATCTATCCAGATCCAAGTTCTTCTACAACATCAGCTACTGCATCTGGTAATTAAATATCTTTAAAAAATTTATTAATAGACTTCTAGAAACTGACCAATGCTGATTCTGAGGATTGCAATGGGAAACTATTACTGTGATGAAAGCACCAGAAACCAAATGATGCAGTAGGCCTACAGTGTTTTACATCATATGATTATAGATTACGCTATTTAACGTAATTAATTATTAATGTTGATATTTACAGGATTATGCATAACAGTAATTAATGGTATTTATCTAGGCTATATATTTTTTAAGTCATGGACCTTTATCAAATGATGACTAGTAACTGCCTTAGAAATGACTTCTATTTCAAGCCAAGATGTAGTACATATTGCTTCACCCCATATCGGTTATGGAGTAGTCTATAGGCCTACTATACAGTTGGACTATATATTTGCTTTGTTTCTCTGTTTGTTTTAACAGATAACTCAGCTCCCACTCATATCTCTTCTCCCATAATGCCAACTCCTGCAGTGGTGAAGACTTCGACTATGTCGCCAAACGATTTGATTCCTGTACCTCAACTACAGATCCGTCCCAGTACCGCATCTGGGTAAGGCAGAAGATCAGTTCCTGCAGCAGTTCTGCCTTCTTCACCGTACAAGACATCTCTAAGAGAAAGTAAGGCAAGAAAGACTTGTGCAGCAAAGCGTTCAGTGCAAAGAAAAGTTCTGGAAGAACTAAAGCTGCTGTTAAGAAGCAGACAAAAATTAATACAGCTTCTATAGAAGCTGGACGAGTCGTAGAGAGCGATTGTGAGTGTTTCATCTGCAGTGAACTGTACAGTGAGTCTCACTGCAGAGACGAATGGATGAACAGTGTGTGGATTTATCTAATGCTGATGATTTTCTCTACGATATGTGTCTAGACTCTAGGTACGGTGAAAAAGACTTAAGGGTACGGTGAAAAAGAGATGACGAGTATAATCCATAATTAATTTTATGAGAGTTAACCTAAATCTAATTTTTTCGCCTCTTATGAACACGCGTAGTTTTGTTCTGTTTGTGTAAATTCTGCTAGAGACGACCCTGACATTGCTTTATGGCGAGGAACATGACGTTAAATTCTTATTGATTGATGATTGATTGATTAAGCCATTTTTAAGTTTTCTTGCTCATGTTTTTATGTTAATGTGTTTCGTACCTAGTAACTTTTAAAAAGCTGATAAAGCTAATGTTAATGTCCATTTCCTCACTCAAATGTCAGTGACGGGCGAGCCAAGGATTTGGACCACGCACACATTGATCCGCGGTCAAATGTCGTTCTCGAGTGAAGAAATGTTTTTTAAATCTTGATGAATATTACTATTAGCATACTATTAAGGTTCTAATAGTTGATAAGAAATACTGTTCCTACCATAATGAATGCCATTTTCTAATTTCAACTATGGTGGTTCAAGTTAGGGTACCGTTCCCTAATTTGAACCTGTAACACCAGTATAGTAAATCTATTTTTTATTCCAATATTTCACTATGTAGTGTAAATTTCATTGTTCTTCTGCTTAATTATGCAAATGCACTTAAAATAAAAGTAAATTGCATTTGTTTGCAACATAACTTTTGAAGTTAATTACAATCTTTGTTAAGTGGTTCAAATTAGGAGCTTAATTGCAATTGTATTGCATTCAACACCATGCCTTTGATCTAGTGGATAAAAGCACAGGCTTCCAAGAATGACGTGCATGAATCATTAAAAGTTGAAATGCGGCATAGGTCTATTATTAATTATAATCGACCGATTATAATCGGTGTCGCTCAGACCGTTTGACTTTACGGTGCAGTTATCTTTCAGACTAGTGCCTTTAATCTTACTTGATCAAAGTGCCGCTCATAATTATATGGCCTGTCAATCATCGACAATTTAATGTAGGCTATTACAAATAACTAAAATTAAACTTCTTTATCTTGACTGGAAAATGTTTAATGCCTCTCGTTTTGACCTATAACAGTGCTAGGCCTACCATGAAAAAGTACTTTTAGACTAAAGTAATTTTTTTAGAGAACACAAAAGTAAAAGTAATTTTTTTCGAAATTGAAAAGTAAAAGTATTTAATTTTCAAAGTCGATTAGTAAAAGTAAAAGTACTGCCAAAACGTCAAAAAGTTAAAATTAAAAGTAAGTTGAAAGTAAAAGTAAAGTAGGCCTACTTTTCCAGCACTGGGCGGACCTCTGGATCCTCCCGACTGAGATCCTTGATCAAATGGACACGAACACCAATTTTTACTATTTGCCTCCCTTGTCCTGGAAGGTTTTATTAACTTGTAACTTTCAATAACTTGAACAGTAGAGATACGCAGTTAACCCTTTTCAAAGATTTGTTTTTGAGATTTACATTTACTTTGGAAGGGGTCAGATATATATACATATATATGTACACAATTACACAAGTTTACATATACACATACATATACAAGAATAGACAGAAACAGAATAGAAACGCCTAAAAAATTGGACTATTGCGATTAATTTATACATCTTTATTTCACCAAAACTGTGCAAGCATAAGTACAATAAGTACACAATATAAAGCACAAAGTGACATAATGTTCAGCAAAATATAACAAAGAGATAAGGTATTCGAAACGAAAAGAACATGCAATATCACACATAGGCCTATGTACTGGAAAAGGTTGCTATAAACAAATTAGTTAATTAAATTTGAGAAAATTATAGTCTTTCACTTTTTCAGTTATCGTGCATTAATTTATGTTTTATTTAGTTTATTATTTTCAAAGTATACACGCAAATAATACTTCCAGTTTACTTTGGATAGATCCGTAGCATTAGGCCTAGGCCTACATCCAATACAGCAATTGTACTCAGACATTAGTTTGCATAATTCTTCAAGTCTGTAATCATTAATTTCACAGTAATGGTTACCCGTTGAACTTAGCTTAGATAAGAACTTAAATCGTCTAATTGCAATTTTTAGTTCAGCAGGCAATTGACCTATGTAATATTGACTTTGAGCTATTATATTCTTATCGAATGTATGGAAAAGCTTAGAGTAGATTTGTGTATATGCATTTTCAATGCTGCGGATTTATGACCTAGACAGTTAAACACTATCAAAGCCATATAGTAACACAGGTACGCATTGCGATTTAGTCAAAGAAATTAATGATCAATTGAGTACGATAGTGTAATCGTGCCTGTGGCTATAGTTCTACAATATATACTTGCAGCAATGCTTTTGTGCGAAGGCCTACACTACGTCGCTAATTGAGAATTTTACGGCAATATCGATATAGGCCTAAGTTGCCGAATACTAGCTATGGAAAGGGTCCTTGTAGCCTTGATTAGTTAATATTTGCATTTAGCCGACGCGGAATTAAGAATAACATTTCATCGCGAGGGGGTTATTTCCTCAAAGCTGTCAACACTCGATCTTTCAAGGTGGTAACCCACAAATTACTTGCCGAGGCCGATGTAGCTAAACTTTGATTATTGACGCGCAACTAAACCAATTGCGCTAAATCCCGTTGTAGTGAAATTGGTAATATCAATATATATTAGAAAGTTGTTATTAGCAGGAAAAATATAACGTCATGACGTCACTATGACGCGTGAATTATGCAAATGAAGTAAACATTGCACTAGTATAAGCCTATAAGGGAAACTTAAAATTGATTCGGGGTCGTTGTTATCGGCCTTGTCTTGTGTTGTTTAAACCTGTCGGTGAGTTGGTACTCGCAGGGTTATATGTACTTTGTGCATTGTGACAACCTGTTCGTGAGTTGGTACTCCTAAGGTTGTGTGTATTGTTAAAACCTGTCGGTGAGTTGGTACTCCCAGGGTTGAGTGTATACGTATAGTGTATTGTAAAAACCTGTCGGTGAGTTGGTACTCCCAGTGTTAAGTGTATACGTATAGTGTATTGTAAAAGTCTGTTGGTGAGTTGGTACTCCCAAGGCTTTGTGCTGTGAAAACCTGTCGGTGGGTTGGTACTCCCAGGGTCGCGTTTCTATTCTGTTTCTGTCTATTCTTGTATATGTATGTGTATATGTAAACTTGTGTAATTGTGTACATATATATGTATATATATCTGACCCCTTCCAAAAGTAAATGTAAATCTCAAAAACAAATCTTTGAAAAGGGTTAACTGCGTATCTCTACTGTTCAAGTTATTGAAAGTTACAAGTTAATAAAACCTTCCAGGACAAGGGAGGCAAATAGTAAAAATTGGTGTTCGTGTCCATTTGATTAACTATAAGGTGATATAAACATGGATTCATCTTCAGAATTATCAGACGAAGGATATCTCCCTATCCTCGATCCAAGTAGAGTAAAATCTCGTACTCTGGATTCCCAAAGACCCAATAGAACCTTCTTCTATTGGGAACTATGGATTTGCCCTGTTCAAATGATTAAAAACTTCCCGAAAGTAGTAATGCCTTTGGCACAAAACAAACTGTAATGAACACGCCTTGTTCACAATTTGTATATTAAGATATATATATATATATATATATATATATATATATATATATATATATATATATATATATATATTATAGATCGAAAGCAAATATTATACAGCTGTTATTTATAAATATTAAGTGACGTAGGGTATTTCCAAAGATTTTTAATAGATGATATAAGTCGAAGTTGTAAGTAGGCATAGCTAGATTAATACTCTGGGTATTTCCAAAGTGACGCAGCTAGCGCGTAAATTATACTAAACGAGAACTGCTGTGGTTGGCTGAAGTCGATCGCTCGAGTAGTATATTAAGCGGCCGTCGATACATAGAAAATCAGATTGGGTTCTGTGTGATTCGTCTGCGCAGTAACTCAGGGAGGCCAGAACCTTCTACGCGAAAGTAGTGGGAACCGAGGGAGGATAGTACGTAATATCACAATCCCAAGCCAAAAGTACGATTAGTATACAGAAATGTGGTCTTCGTCTAGCCGAAAGCTTTCAAGCTCGCTTGTTAGTCTAGGCTCGTAGCCCCTCAGGTTGACTAGTTACCCAAGCCGTGAAGGCTAATTTGGAGGCAAGAGAGGTCGGTCCCCCTGGGTAGGCCCAGGTAAGCGGCTGGTAGTCCACGGCGATACCCGGGTCGAGTCCGTCTCTGCGGGTATTCGCTAAGCGCCTGGGTCGAGTGTGTCTCTGCAGGCGAGGAGGCTGGTAGTCCACGGCGATACCCGGGTCGAGTTCCGTCTCTGCGGGTATTCGCTAAGCGCCTGGGTCGAGTGTGTCTCTGCAGGCGGGAGGCTAACAACGGCATTGCCTGGGTCGAGTTCGTCTCTGCAGGTATTTGCTAAGCGCCTGGATCGAGTTCGTCTCTGCGGGCGGGAGTAGGGTTACCAATTACCAGTTGATTATCAACGAATTTGTAATCGACTACACGAAAGGCCAAGTTATACTACCTTCAGCAAAGGCGAAAGTAGAAACTACGGAAAGACCCAATATAGGAAAAGAAGATACGGAAGAATAAGTCTAAAAAGGGAGATATATTGAAATTTTAGTAGGGTAAAGAAGAATAAAGTTCGTCGCAGTTAAAACAACAAATCATATAATTAATTATCTACTACTACAAGTTTGAAGACTAGGAAGCAGAGCGAAAACCAAATCGTAGTCGCCTGAAAGATTGCAGACGCTTCCACTCCCCGGTTCGGGTCACCATATCACTTCGCCCCGAGAACCACGAATATTACGGGATAGAATCTACCAAGGGAGCATGGCAGAAACTCAACCGTCGTCGCCTAAATATGTAGAAGACGTGGAGTATGCTTCTACTCCCGACTCGGGCCAGCGCGGACGCTGTGCACCGGGTTCCCGAGAACCCAATTACGAAGTAGGTAAGGGGGGGTTGGACCTTGGCCTACTCATTCGGAAACGAACGAGAAAGGCCTATCGAGACGGATGATACCGGGAAAGAAGTATCATCTGAAGACGCAGCAACTCGGTTCCTCCTGACAAGCGGTACCCTTAGTAAAACATTCAACGAAAAAGCTGCTGTCTCGAAGCACTGCCGACCGGCGAGCGAGTCCAGAAGTAGACAAACGGTCGAGGACGAACAGGCAGCAAGGCTGTTCGCGACACCTATGTAAGAAAAGATATTAAATCAAGTGTGAATGAACCTGAGTGTTGCATAAACAACAACAACATAACGAGAAGGAAGCTTACTACTACGACGACGACTAAAACTACTACAAATGGTACCAGAAGTAGGGTCAGCCACATTGATTCAGAAGGGTCTGATAATGAATACGAAGATGAGGAAATTACTATAAATCCAAAATGGAAAGATACAGTAAGAAATTACAAAGCAACAGAGAAAATAACAGTGGATGGAGGAAAACGAAAGGAAGGAGCGTGTAAAGATCAACAAGAAAACGTCCAAAGAGGAGAATGGAAATTGGTATATGAACTGAGTTCGAAAGAACATTCAGATGATGAAATCCTAGGCAAAGAAACAAGAAAATGACAGCGAACTAACAAATCCAAAACATCAAGAAATGAAACCATTCAAAGATCAAAGAATAAAGAAAAGTAACAATGAAATTCCGCATCAAACTGCTAAATCAAAACATGCAGAAGTTAAGGCAGTACTGAAAAGCAGAGACAAATTACATTTTAGAAGGAGAACAAAATCAGATTGGATCATGCCCGAAAAATTTGATGGAACTACTCCATTGGAAATATTTCTTGGACAGATTAAGAATTGTGCTCATTATAATGGTTGGGACGAAGAAAATGAGTTGGCTCATTTAAAAGCAAGTCGAGAACAGCTCAGCTATTATGGTCTGAAAATGAGTGTTTGTGGGATCTAGATAAATTTTATCTCAAACTAAGGAGCAGGTATGGCACCCAAAATCAATACTCAAGGTATTGGAATATGATGAAGAATCGCAGAAGGAGAAGAAACGAACACTACAAGAACTCTATCAAGAAATGAGTCAACTATCACTTCAAGCTTTTCCAGTAGAACCATCTATACACATCAATCGAATGATAGTGGAAGCTTTCATTGAAAGTCTAGATGATTCGCGATATCGGAACTCAATGAAAAAATAATGGAACGTGAACCGACAGATATAGACGAAGCTTTCAACTTAGCTTTAAAGTTTGAAGCAATCAAGATAAGTCAAGGACGCTATCATGGACCGCAAAGAAAAGATCATGGAATTAGAACAGTAACAGCCGGGATTGAAGAAAACTCATGGCAACAAGAGATGATGGAAATAAAACAAAACATGCAACAAATTCTGAGGGATATTAACCAAAATAGAACATGATACGAAATGAATAATGATAATAAGAGGACTGTTACGCAAAGAACAAGAGAAGAAATTCCAAGGATCAGATGTTTCAATTGTAATAAGGAAGGACATATGTGTCCGATGCTACTTAGAGATAGAGGGAGGAATTCCAATTATAATCAAAGGGGGAATAACGAATACAGAACTACAAGAATGATACAGAAAGAAGGTAGGAAGAGAGTATATTTACCAGCAACAGTACAAGGTAAGAAATGTTACTGTCTTTTAGATACAAGGAGTGATTTGTCTGTAGTCCCTAATTATTTAGTGCAAAATGGCCAGTTAGAACCAACAAAGAAAATCCTCACAGCTGCTAACGGAACATTGATAAATGTAACCGGAGAAGCTGAGATAGAAATAAAGTGCAAAGGAATGAATGTTTCAACATGCGCCTTAACTTCTGATCATATCGAAGAACTAATTCTAGGATTGGATTGGATGATAGAAAATGTAGTAGAATGGAATTTCTTAGAAGGAACAATTAAAATGTATGGAGTGATGATGGAATTGATAGAATGTCCTACATCCATAAATCAACGAAGACTGGTGATACAAGATCAAACAATAATAGCACCTATGGCGGGATTAGCGCACTTGGTTTAGTTGCGCGTCAATTATCGAAGTTAAACTGCATCGACCTCAGTAGTGTAGCAACCTCAACACTGAAACAACCCAGCTACGGTTTAGCCTCTTAGCCTATAGGCTAGCAGCTGCTAGGCTGTAGCCTATAAAGCCGATATAGGCAGTTGCTAGGCTGTAGCCTAGCAGCTGCCTATAGCCTAGCAGCTGCTAGCAGCAGCTGCTGCGGACAGCAGCGGCGGGCGGCTCTCGGGGCGACGCTGCTGCGGCGCTGTGCAGGGTGGATGACGCGTTGACGGGACGGCGCTGCTGCGGCCTGTCTAGACAAGTCTGACAAAAACTAGATGCGCGGCGTCCTGATTGGTAAAATGTTCTAGAATTTCAAAACAAACTCATTACGTAGTCACACACGTAAAGTCAAGACTGCAATTACACATTGTGGTGAAACCGTTGATTCTTAGTCATATGTTTTACATATTGCGCAGCGTTTATTGTTTACATAATTTGACAGAATGTCTGCTTGTATCTCTGTCTGTATGTGTAACTCTACACATCTGGTGCTATGATAGTTGAAAATCGCGAACACTTTTCCAATTAAGTGTCTTTAAGTGTCAACATTAAGTGTTTATAAACAGTAAGCAGTTTGCCGACAAGACATCTTTATCAACTTTAACTATACCAAGACGTGTTTCTATCAACATTACCTTTATCTAGTCATGTTTTTTTTATCATCATTAACTTTAGCAAGTTAAGTTTTTATCAACATTAACTTTGCTAAGGTGTGTTTTATATCTAATTTATTATTATGAAGGTGTGTTTCTATCAACATTAACTTTATCAAGCCATGTTTTCTTTAATCAATTTTAAATTTGTCAAGTCATGTTTTTATCAACTTTAACTTCAAAAAGTTACATTTTATCAACTTTAAATTTATCAAGTCATCTTTTTATCAACTTTTTTTTAACAATTTAAGTTGTTATCAATTTTAAATTTATCAAGTCATCTTTTTTATCAACTTTGACTTTAACAAGTTAAGTTTTATCTATTTGACATTTATCAAGTTGTCTTTTTTATCAACTTTGACTTTAACAAGTTAAGTTTTATCTATTTGACATTTATCAAGTTGTCCTTTTATCAACTTTAACTTTAACAAGGTGTGATTTTATCAATTTCAAATTTAACAAGTCATACTTTTTATCAACTTTAACTTTAACAAGTTAGGTTGTTATCAATTTTACATTTATCAAGTCATCTTTTATATCTACTTTAACTTTAACAAGTTAAGTTTTTAGCAATTTTAAATTTATCAAACCTTATTTTTTCAACTTTAACTTTATCAAGTTTTTATCAATTTTGAAATCTATCAGATCTTATTTTTATCAACTTTAAATTTATCAAGCCATGTTTTTATCAACTTTAACTTTAACAAGTTAAGTTTATCAATTTGACATTTATCAAGTCGTCTTTTTTATCCACTTTATTTTTAACAAGTTATCAATTTTAAGTTTTTCAAGTTATCTTTTTATCAACTTTAACTTTATCAAGGTGTGATTTTATCAATTTTAAATTTAACAAGTTAAGTTTTATCAATTTCACATTTATCAAGTCGTCTTTTTTATCAACTGTAACTTAAACAGGTTTTTATAAAATTTCTTATTATGAAGATGTGTTTTTATCATTTGTAGCTTTATCAAGGCGTGTTTCTATCAACTTTAACTTTACCAAATCATGTTTTTATCAACTTTAAATTTAACAAGTTATGTTTTTATAAAATTTATTATCATGAAGGCATGTTTTTATCAACTTTAAATATATCGAAGGCATCTTTTTATCAACTTAAGTTTATACCAATTTTACTTTTGTCCTGTTATCTATTTTATCAACTTTAACTTTAACGAGTTTAGTTATATCAATTTTACATTTATCTACTCATCTTCTTTTATTTTGTTATCAAATTTGACTTTAACAAGGTGTGATTTTATCAATTTTAAATTTATCAAGTTAAGTTTTATCAATTTGACATTTATCAAGTCGTCTTTTTATCAACTTTAACTTAAACAGGTTTTTATAAAATTTATTATTATGAAGATGTGTTTTTATCATTTGTAGCTTTATCAAGGCGTGCTTTTATCAACTTTATCTTTATCAAGTTATGTTTTTATCAATTGTAACTTTATCAAGGTATGTTTTTATCAACTTTAACTTTATCAAGTCATGTTTTTATCAATTGTAACTTTATCAAGGTATGCTTTTATCAACTTTAACTTTACCAAGTCATGTTTTTATCAACTTTAACATTACCAAGGTATCTTTTTATCAATTTTAAATTTAACAAGTTATGTTTTTATAAAATTTATTATCATGAAGACATGCTTTTATCAACTTTAAATATACCAAAGGCATTTTTTTATCAACTTTAACATTATCAATTTAAGTTTCTATCAATTTTACATTCATCCTGTTATCTTTTTTATCAACTTTAACTTTAACAAGTTAAGTTTAGTCAATTTTACATTTATCAACTCATCTTTCTTTATCAACTTTAACTTTAACTAGGTGTGATTTTATCAATTTCTAATTTAACAAGTCATACTTTTTATCAACTTTAACTTTAACAAGTTACGTTGTTATCAATTTTAAATTATCAAGTCAGCTTTTTATCAACTTTAAATTTAAGAAGTTATGTTTTTGTAAAATTTATTATCATGAAGGCATGTTTTTATCAATTTTAAATATAGCAAAAACATATTTTTATCAACTTTAACATTATCAACTTAAGTTTTTATCAATTATTATTGCTAGATTATTACGCTGGGTATTTCCGAAGTGACGCAGCTAGCGCGTAAATTATACTAAACGAGAAGTGCTGTGGTTGGCTGAAGTCGATCGCTCGAGTAGTATATTAAGCGGCCGTTGATACATAGAAGATCAGATTGGGTTCTGCGTGGTTCGTCTGCGCAGTAATTCAGGGAGGCCCGAACCTTCTACGCGAAAGTAGTGGGAACCGAGGGAGGATAGTACGTAATATCCCAATCCCAAGGCAAAACTACCATCAACTTTATCAACTTTAAATTTAAGAAGTTATGTTTTTGTAAAATTTATTATCATGAAGGCATGTTTTTATCAACTTTAAATATAGCAAAAACATCTTTTTATCAACTTTAACATTATCAACTTAAGTTTTTATCAATTTTACATTTATCCTGTTATCTTTTTTATCAACTTTAACTTTAACAAGTTAAGTTTTATCAATTTTACATTTATCAACTCGTCTTTTTTTATAAACTTTAACTTTAACAAGGTGTGATTTTATCGATTTCAAATTTAACAAGTCATACATTCTATCAACTTTAACTTTAACAAGTTATCTTGTTATCAATTTTACATTTATCAAGTCATCCTTTTATCAACTTTAACTTTATCAAGGTGTGATTTTATCAATTTTAAATTTATCAAGACACCATTTTTATCAACTTTAACTTTAACAAGTTTAGTTTTATCAGTTTGACATTTATCAAGTCGCCTTTCTTATCAACTTTAACCTTAACAAGTTAAGTTTTTATAAAATTTATTATTATGAAGATGTGTTTTTATCATTTGTAACTTTATCAAGGCATGTTCTTATCAACTTTAACAAGTTATGTTTTTATCAGTTTTAAATTTCACAAGGCATGTCTTTTTATCAATTTGAAATTTATTAAGTCATAATTTTTTCAACTTTACCTTTAACAAGTTAAGTTTTTATCAATTTTAAATTTATTAAGTCATGCTTTTTAAAATTTATTATTATGAAGGTGTGCTTTTAACAACTTTAACTTTAACAAGTTAAGTTTTTATCAACATTAACTTTATCAAGGTGTGTTTTATATCAAATTTATTATTGCGAAGGTGTGTTTCTATCAACATTAACTTTACCAAGTTACGTTTTCATCAACTCTAACTTTACCAAGGTATCTTTTTATGAAGTTTAATTTTAACAAGTTATGTTTTTATGAAATATATTATTATGAAGGTGTGTTTTTATCAACTGTAACTTCATTAAGGTGTGATTTTATCAATTTTCATTTTAGCAAGTTAATTTTTTATCTAGTGTAGCTTTACCAAGTCATCTTTCTATCAACTTTAATTTTAACAAGTTATGTTTTTATAAAATTTATTATCATGAAGGTGTGTTTTTATCAATTTTAAATTTAACAAGTTAAGTTTTTATCAACTATAACTTTATCAAGTCATCTTTTTATGAACTTTAACTTTAACAAGTTATGTATTTTCTAAAATTTATTATTTTGAAGGTGTGTTTCTATCAACATTAACTTTACCAAGTCATGTCTTTATCGCCTTTAACTGTATTAAGGTGTTATTTTACCAACTTTAATTTTCGCAAGTTAAGTTTTCATCAAGTGTAGCTTTACCAACGATTACTAATAACCACGGAGAGGAAGGAGGAAATGGGTCTTAAACAAGCATCTGTGCTTCCTTTTGAGTCATAACATAACATAACGGCACACCCAGTGTGCATTTATGTTATGTTATGACTCAAAAGGATGTATGTGCTGAAGTAAGGATGAGATCACTAGGAGAAGATGATAATATCTATTGGGACACCGAAACAAGATGTTTAAAAGGGGCGTTACAAATGCCAGGATAGTAGTACCTGATCAATGTAATAATATAACGACAACTGTGATGAATGCATCATATCCACCGATAAAGTTAAATAAAGGGGAAGAATTAACAGAATTAAATCCAGTGAAAAAATGAAAGAAGAAAAAGAAGAGGACTATCCTGAAAGAAAAGAACACTTAATTCAGGAACTAATGAAAGACATCGATAAAGAGGATATTAGCGACGAAGAAAGTTACGAATTAAAGAAAATGTTATACGATTATCATGACATATTTTCTCAGTCAGAATTTGACTTGGGTGGGACAGGATTAAAGTTAAAAGTTAACACACATTATAGTGAAGTGATCAACTGTGGTCAGTGGTCATCAACTATGGTAGTGAAGTGATCAACTATGGTGAAGTGATCAACTATGGATCAACTAAGTGATCAACTATCAACTGATCAACTATATCACTTTTTAATACTACATGTTAAAACGTTACGCAATTTATTCCAATTTCCGTATAGCCAGTCCAGTGAATGTCCGAGATTTTACTCTCAGATCAGCGCGGCCGGGATTCGAACTCACGAGGGTTCAATTCACCTCAGGTTCTGCCATTTAAAATTTCATGTCGTTACCCCTACACTATTCAGACATTATAGAACAATTCAGACAGGAGTAGTTAAACATCAAATTACTACAGGAGAAGCTGCACTCATAAAGGAACGATTAAGAAGTCATCCGAAACCTCTACTGGAAGCCATCGATAAGCAAACAAAAGAAATGCTAGATCAAAGAATAATTGAAGAATCCAAAGCCCATGGTCATCAAATATGGTAGTAGTAAAGAAGAAAGATGGATCATTGCGATTCTGCCTTGATTATCGAATGCTTAACAATGTGACCAGAAAGGATGCATTACCAAAGATTCAAGATTGCTTAGATACATTAGGTCGAATGAAGTATTTCAGCTCGTTTGATCTACGAAGCGGGTATTATCAAGTAGAAATGGATGAAAATGATGCTGACAAATCTAGTTTCTCTACACGTCAAGGTACTTTTCGTTTTTGAAGAATGCCAATGGGATTGACAAACAGTGGTGCTACTTTCCAGTGTGCAATGAATATTATCTTAGCTGGACTGAACAATTTTATATGTTTGGTATATCTGGATGATATATTTATTTTCTCGAGAACTACCGAGGAACATTTGCAAAGATTAAGTCAGTTATTTAGAAGACTGAAAGAAGCAAATTTCAAATTGAAACCAAGCTAATGTCAGTTACTTCAGAAGGAAGTGTCTTTTCTGGTGCATAGAGTATCACAGGAATTGCTACAGATCATGAAAAGATAAAGGCAGTAACATCTTGGCCAAAACCTCAAAATATCGGAGAAATTAGGTCATTCTTAGGATTATGTACGTACTATAGACGATTTGTGAAAAATTTCGCTGAAATAGCTAAACCACTACATACATGTAGATTAACAGAGAAGAATGTACGATATAAGTGGAACGAAGATTGTGAAAAATCCTTCGAAACTCTAAAGGAGAAATTGGCATCAGCTACAATATTAGCTAGGCCGTTGGATAAAGGAAAATATACTTTGGATACTGATGCTTCGAATAACAGCATTGGGGCAATATTATCTCAAGTGCAAAATGGTGTAGAAAGAGCAATTGCTTATGGATCAAGAACATTACAAGGACCTGAGAAAAACTACTGTGTGACAAGAAAAGAATTATTAGCAATAATTCATTTCATAAAGTTATACAGACAGTATTTGTTAGAAGAATTTGATATCAGGATGGATAATGCTGCTTTACAATGGTTGACGAAAACAACTACACCAATGGGTCAAAATGCGAGATGGTTAGAATTATTAGGAGAATTTAACTTCAATATAATACATCGACCTGAAAGAAAATATCAAAACAGTGATGCCCTTTCCAGAAGACCATGTTTCCAGTGTAGAATTAAAGACGACGATTCAATAACTCTGCTTTCTATCAGAATGGATCAAGCAGAAGAAAATGAGATGGAAAAAAATGAGATGATTGAAGCAACAACAGCTGATCCTGTATTGAGCATAATTAAAGATTGGATGTTCAGAAAGGAAGAAATAAATGAAACAGATATCAAAGCAGCAACATGGGAAGTTCGCCATTTATGGAGTAAAAGGGAAAAACTCGAGTGGAGAAATGGCACTCCATGGAAGAAAAATGAAAACCTTTTTGGAAAAGAAGTAGAGTGGAAATTGATAATTCCTGCCAAGAAAAGACGAGCAATATTTAACGAAATACATGCATCAAAAATCGGTGGACATTTCGGTGAAGCGAAAACGTACTCCCAAATAAAAAGAAGATTCTATTGGATAGGAATGTTCGAATATGTAAAACGATGGAAACGTATGTATCCTGAATGCAACAAATATCACAGAGGAAAAACTAGAAGAAATGGTCTACTTAAAAATATGCGTGTAGGTATTCCTATGGATAGATGGTCAATTGATGTCACGGGCCCTCACCCAAAGTCAAAGAAAGGAAACATGTATATTATTACAATGATTCACGTCTTCACAAAATGGGCAGAAGCCTTTCCAACAAGAAATCACGAGGCCGAAACCATCGCCTAGATATTAATAGAACGAATATTGCCAACATTCGGAATACCAAAGGAAATATTGACAGATCAAGGAAGAGAGTTTGAAAGTAAATTGTTTACAGATCTGTGTGAAAAATGGGGAATTAATAAATCACGAACTTCTGCTTACAAACCATCAACAAATGGAGGCATTGAACGTTTTCACTTAGCGCTTAACACTCTCTCTCTCTCTCTCTCTCTCTCTCTCTTAGTGCACTGCCTACCGGCAGGTCCATGGTACATAACGCCTCCACTCTTCTCTGTCTTCCGCCTTCCTCTTCATTTCCACATATGAGTGGGTCTTTAAATCATCTAACATACCTAATCTCGGCCTGCCCCTGCCTCTTTTCCTTCCATTCTACCTTCTATGACCTCTTTTAATAGACCTTCCCCGCTTAGAATGTGTCCTATCCATCTCTTCTTCCTATTTCGTAATACATTTATCAACGGTCTATCTGTGCCAACTCTCTCCAGTACTTCCAAATTTGTAACCTTTTTGGTCCAGCTAATCCTCTCTATTCTTCTCCAAATCCACATTTCCAATGCCTCCAGTTTCCTAATGTCTTCCTTCCTTAAGGTCCATGTTTCACACCCGTACAATAGCGTGGTCCAAACCAAAGTTTTCATTATCTTTATCTTTGTGTCTTTCCTTAGACTTTTTGTTAATAGTTCTTTTCTACTACCATAGGCCGCTTTTGCTTGTGCAATCCTACTGCATACTTCCTTCTCACATTTCCCGTCATCGGGAAATCATCGTTATAGTATGACCCAAATATTTGAAACTCCTTACCTGTTCCAATTTCGTACTATTTATTGCGATATTAACTTTACCTTTATTATTGGACACTCTCATAACCTTGGTCTTTTTTATATTACTCTTCATGCCATATCTCAAAGCTGTATCATTCAGCCTATCCATTATCTTCTGCAATCCAATCTCGCTGCCCGCTACCATTCCTTGGTCATCTGCAAATCGTACATCTTGCAACAAATTCCCTCCTACTTTTATTCCTTCTTCAAAGTCTTCTGTGGCTTCATCCATCATTGCCTCAGCGTAAATGTTAAACAGCAGCGGCGAAATGCTACAACCTTGTCTTACTCCACGTCCTTTTTCACCTTCTTCTGAGTATTCTTGTTGGATTTTGATTGCTTCTTTTTGATTCATGTACAAGTTCAAAATTAGTCTTCTATCTCTCCAGTCAATTCCTATTCTTTGTAAGATATTCATCATCGTTATCCAATCAATCCTGTCAAAGGCCTTCTCGAAATCTACACAGCATACAAAAACGTCATTTCCATATTCTAAGCTTCTTTCGCAAAGAACCCGCATTACCCCTATTGCTTCTCTTGTGCCACATCCTTTCCTAAGATCAAATTGTGTCTTGCTCAATATCATCTCTGCTTTAGACTGAATGCGATTATTTACTATTTTTAATAAGATCTTCGATGCATGAGGTATTAAGCTGATTGTTCTGTAGTCCGAACACTCCACAGCATTGGTTTTTTTAGGAATTGGAATCATCACTGACTTGGTAAAGTCGTTTGGCCAAATACCTGTATTGTACACTTCATACATACCTCCATTAACTTATTGAGTGTTTCTCCTTCCAACATTTTCAATAATTCTGCTGGGATTTCATCTATTCCGGCTGCCTTCCCCTTCTTCATACTGTTAATTGCAGAATAAATTTCCTCCTTCATTAAATCGGGGCCCCTTTTATCGTTTTCTATGATATTTTCTTACTCTATTTTGAAGTCCTCTTGAACTGGTTTCCCAGCGTTATCATACAATTCCTCTACATATTCTCTCCATCTTTCTTTTACTTCTTCCAGTTCTGTCTTCAATTCCCCATCTTTACCCATTTGAATAATGCTATTTGGATCTCCTTTCTTTTTCTTATGGGTTCTTGTTAATATTTTGACATCCTGGTACAATAGATCCGACCTTCTTCTATCATATACTTGTATTGTAAACTTAGTTACAAATCTGAAAGCCCTAGATCAACTTACTAAATCCTCACACTTTTCACTCCACCAATGATCTTTTATTTTGTCTGTAATTCTTCTATATTTCCTTCGGCCATGACTGATGTCAATACTTTTCCATTTCGCCCATTCATCCATTTTGTCTAGCATCTCACATGTGATCCAAGGTTTTCTAGCGAACTGTGCTTAAAGAAGAAGTATAGATTAATTTTCTCACATATTTTAATTTCCTCCTTTAGCTGAAACCATCTTTCATTTACCCCTGTTCTTTCACAGTCGCTCATTTTCTTAACTTCTGTTTCCACTGCTTCCTGAAACCGACTCTTTTCTAGCTCAATCCGTCAAAATTCCATCTCTTACTGACTTTATTCTTAACTATTTTCTTCAGCTGAAGCCCTACTTTTGCCATTACTAGATTGTGGTCTGAATTAATATCGGCTCCTGGAAAAGACCTTGAATTCTTCACACTATTCCTGTACCGTTGCTAGATCAGATTATAGTCTATCTGGTATCTTCGGTATCTGCTAGCTTCCGGTGCTTCCTGGTTTCTTACATATGTAGCACCTTCTTTTCTCATGATTGAACTAAGTGTTCGTCACCACTAATATCATTTGTGTGTGTGTACGTTTTCTGCGGTATGTCGGTTTTCATGTAATAAACGAATATAATAATAATAATCATTCTATTGCAGAAATCAAACAAATATCTGTCCTCTCTCATTAATTTTTTCTAGACCATATTTCCAAATTTCATATCCTTTTCTATCTTCACCCATAATTTTTCATACATTGCTTCAATTTCCTGATCCTCTGAGGATGGCGTAGGCATGTATACTTGGATATGCACGAAGTCTTCTGGATAAAGAATGTCTAAATAGCGAAGGGGTAACGTCATGAAGTTTTAAATGACAAATCCTAAGGTGATTTGAATCCTCGTGGGTTCGAATCCCGGTCGCGCTGATGTGAGAGTAAAATCTCGGACATTCACTGGACAATACGGAAAATGGTCTAAATTGCCTAACGGATTAAACATGTGGTTTTAAAAGTGATACACATCAACATAGTTGATTATTCACTATAATGCGTGTTTACTTTTTTTACTTTGACAGACTTTGATCCGAACTAACATCAGTCTGTTACGAACTTTTCTCACTGAAATTCCTATCCAATACTATCGCCACACCATTTATCCTTTTTTCTCCTCCGGAGTATATGATCCTGTACCCATCACTTACAAAATCTTCAGTACCCAACCACCCCACTTCACTCATCCCCAGGACACTTATTTTCCCTTTATTTATTTCCCTCTTTACATTCTGTAACTTTCCCCTTTCACCCATAGTCCTCGCATGCCCTGTGCCTAAGTTATCCTTTTGGAGTGCATGAAATATCTTCCTGGTATATCTATGAGGCACCCGAGGTGCCGACTGGCCGTAAGATTCTTACGACCCTCTCTCAATTTAAGAGGGTATGGGAATGGGGGCATTCATTTGTGTTGTGATACACCATTCTTTCTTTGGGGTTATACTTTCGACGAGATGGGCCCCCTATGCCGTTCTCAGCTTCGACTAACATTTACTGGGCAGGGGCGTCATTCCCTGACAAACTATTCTGTTTACCCATGTAGCCCTTTATAGGGCGGGAAAGAAGCATGTATGGAAGAATAAGTACCTTGGATCTGGCGATTGAAGAACTCCAGAGAGTATCTGTCAGGATCACATAATTGCTGTATTAAATAGTTTATGTATGTTTTGTAAGTGAGTATGTAAAGCATTATTTTCTAGACTGATACATTTACTTACAGGTAAATATTATGTCAGCTGTCTAGATCTCCGTCGTTGGCGGGGCTTAAATAGTTTCAGAGTTCCTGATTGGTGGGGCCTGGACAGAGGAGAATTCGAGACGTCTAGAGTTGTTTGCAAGGACACATCGAAAAGGTTTAGAGAAGATAACACGTGTTTGGTAAGAGATTAGGAAAGATAGCGATCTTTCACGTCTAGAAGATATAGACGATATAGACGATAGTGGCTTATCTGTGAGCAGATAAGACTTTTGAGGAGACCTTAAGTGTGGTCAAAGGAAGACTTGAGAGAACAGAGATAACGTTGTAGAAGGTGCTAACGTTGAATACAAAGGTTCTTACGAAAGAATTTCTAAAGTAGTTCTGTGGTCATTAATTTTAAACTGTGGTCATTTTAATTTTAAACGCTGGATTTCTAATATAAGAATTTGTGCGTATAGTCGAGGCCTATATGTTGAATTTGCGATCGCAATATTTTATTTTGGATTATATCGCGTTAGAACTATTGAATATTTTCGTTTTATTGTACACTGTCAGTAAGTACTATTTAATTCGTGTTTTAAAAAAATTAATTTAATTTAATTTTTAAACACGCTTTCGTGATTGAAACCTTTAGGATAAATTCAGAGAGCCATTCGAGGCCGGGGCCAATGTTTTTAAGATTATAACAATTTAATGAACATTAGAGACCTTAACAGTATCGTTACAAGTTATAATTTTTTTATATCCCATATATCCTATATTGGGAGATTTAGCACATTCGATTTAGGTGCGCCTCAATGAACGAAATAACGTTACATAGAGGTTAGTACTTTGTCGGTGACCACTGACAACCTTGGAAGACCGAGTTTTGACAGGTTTGAATGAAAATATTTTGAGGGTGTTGGAAAGTTATGCTTAAATCCGCGCAGGCTGCAATCGATTTGCTAACAAAAATACCAGCGATTACTTTCTATAACCATGGAGAGAAAGGTGGAAATAATGAAAACAACAAAAACGTAACAAAGAAAGGAAACTTAGTAAACACATGCGGTTGTCATGTGTGTAACCATACTAACTAAAACAATCCTCCTTCCGTAACAATCATGCAGTAAGGGGTGACTAGTGAAGCGGTTAAGGAAGCCATCTGGGACACATTGTCACATAAAGCATTCTTATAAAGATATCAAGGGCCGAGCAATTAACTCTAACTTGCTGTCAGGGATAATCGAGTCCAAAAATTACATCCGATTATGTCAGCATGAAAACCAAGAAAGATCTTCGATAAATAGTTGACAAATAGTTAGTGATTAAAATTCCTTTATCATTAGAAAAAATTAGTCGTAAACTTCTGCAGCCCTTTATTAAAGAAAACTAGAAATATATGTGGTAAGAAAGTAGCACCCACAAAATTACAAACTATGAACTACTTTAGAGAAGTAGTACAAGCTGAAAATGGACACGCCTATGCACTGAGTAGTCATAATCAGGAACTAAATACTAATGTTCTTTGCATCTCCTTTCTTTTTCTTATCGGTTCTTGTTAATATCCTGACTTCTTGGTATAATAGATCCGACCTCCCTCTTCTATCATATTCTGCCAAATCATCACACTTTTCACTCCACCAATGATCTTTTGCTTTGTAATTCTTCTTAGTTCACTGTTTAAGCTTCTATATTTCCTTCGGCCATGACTGGTATCTATACTTTTCCATTTCCTCCTTTCATCCATTTTGTCTAGCATCTCATTAGCTTAACACTATGATAGGGAGAGTTATCGGAGAAAATCAGAGAGATTGGGATGAGAAAATCCCTCATGTACTCGCTGCATACAGGGCTACGGATCATACTGCAACTAAATATTCACCTAACTATCTTATGTTTGGGAGGGAAGTTAATCAACCCATTGACTTAGTATGAAAAAGGAACGAAGAAATGAATATCACAAGTTACGATGAATATGTGGAAAATAAAAGTGAAATTATTTCAGAAGCGTATGAATGTGAAAGATCCCATTTAAAGAAAGCCATGCTAAATAATAAAAATTATTATGATAAGAAAGTGGTGAAGAAAGAATTCAGCCTGGGACAAGATGTCCTATATTATAGAAATACCAGAACACCCGGAAGAAAATCGAAGTGGGAATCTCCATATGAAGGGCCGTTTACAATTACTAAAATAACGGGATCTGTAACAGTAGAGATACGCAAAGGAACCCATGGAAAAACATTTATAGGCTTAAAGCATATAGATAAATTGAAACCTTTTTTTCCCCATTTGAAAATAAAAAGAATCGTTTGAATACTTATTGTTTTGATTGTTTTAGATCGAAGTTGAGAACGATGAGGAGCCGCAAGTGCTTTTCTTGTCAAGCAAGATTCCACTGAAAAGAAGATTTAGAAGAACACTTACGAAAAACACATCCAAGATATCATGAAGGAAAAAAATCAGGGGAGAAGTCAAACGGACGAGGATCAGAAGAAAAGATCAACGATATTGTATACTCGATTTAAATAGCCCCAGATGGAAGCGTGGCATTCGTAAATAAGGAACTCTATGAAAAAAGAAAGGAAGAAACTAATCAAGAGTACGCACGCAGCCTGTTCAAGAGACCATTGAGCAAGGAAACGATTTATTTCCATTTCCGCCTAAAAAATTAACAAACAAAAATGGTTTCTCTGAGGCAATGGAGAAATTTCTGTCATGCGGCTGTAATTCTGAAGAAATAAAAAAGAAAGATGTAAGAAAACTCGAGAATAAAAATGAGAATAAGGAGAATAAAATGGAGGATTTAAAAGAACCAAGAGGAAATTATACAGACATAGATTGTACCGAAACTGATAGTGGAGAAATGATGTCAAGCACCTCCAAAAATACAGAAGATAAACTACGAGATTCGAAACTACGAGAATCGAAAACAACGACATCAGAAAAGTGACAGGAAGATTCGCTGATTTAATCAGACAAACTAATGAGAAAAAGAAAATGGAAGAAGAAAGGAGCAACAAAGACAAAGAGTGGAACGAATTATGTACCTGGATGCGTGAAATAGACGATTTGCTGTATCATTCAATTTCTCCAATCAAAGATGCAACTACGACCGAAGATCCTATTGAAAGGATGAAAACCAAACCCTGTCTCAGAAAAATACAAGTAAAGACCAACTCAGAAAAATACAAGTAAAAGACAAGAGGATTCTTCCTAACATCGACTCATCATCAGAAGTAAAAGAGAGACTGACTCATACGGAAGCACTGAGAATCCCACCTCAGTTGGCAAAAGTCCGCCCTCTGAACCTCGTGGATCTCACAGAATAATAAACAATAATGAAACTTTATGATTATGGATTTTGTATAATTTAGTGAAAAATTAAGTATTGAAAATGGACTTCGTAACATTTAGCGAGTAGTAATCATTTATGTTATGTTTTGGAAATATAGGACGGTTACATTTCATTAATAATTAAACTTAGAAACATTTTTAAAAAATTAAAAAATTAAAAATTATTATATATATATATATATATTAATTGAAATGTTAGTTGATATGAGGCTAAATGATAATACGTGAAATGCTATTTCACAAAATCTGATACCTCCTCCTTGATTATTTTCACGCAGTTAACCCTATTTCGAACTAAAACACCGGGACGGTGTTAGTTAAAGAAGGGGGCTATGTAGTGAAATTGGTTATATCAATATATATTAGAAAGTTAAGTAATTTATTACTACTTTAAAAAATTTTCTATTAACTTTATAACTATATAATATTAATAATAGTTAATAAAAATAATAGTAATAATTCTTGAATGTTTTATTTAGTAATAATAAATAAGATTATTATCGCGTTCAGTGTCGCATCTCTTGTTCTTCGATATCATGTATGCCCGTTCTACGACGTCAGAAAGTGACGTCAGTGACGGGAGAGCCCAGGACTCGAACCCCGCACACACTGATCCGCAGTCGGATATGCTGTCGATGATGGTTGATTTAAGTGCGGTTCTTCACCATCCGGGGAGGTAGAAGTGCGCTCAGATTCCCCTCCCATCTCGCTCATCTCCAAATCCGATATCAAAGAAAATTTCTCCCCGCCAATCAGCTGACTGATGCGCTCCTGCCTCATTCCCGTAGCACCAGGCTGTTGTTGATGTAGCCGTGGCGGACCATGCTGCTGCTGATCAGATCTCGAGGGAGCAGACTGAGCTCTACCGAGAAGCTGTATCAGAGACTTGAACTTTAGACTGAACGGACAGCTGACGTGGAACGGAGAGAACAGGTCAGCCGTGGGTTGAGCGAAGCCATCCTGCGGCGGCTGAGCGGTGGCGGAGACAGGACGCAGATGAATCTGAGGGGTCAACCCAGCCGGTGAGCCGATCGGGTTCTGCCACACGCGACCCATGAACATCCACGTGGATTGCCTCACTGCGAAGTCACCACTCACAGTGGCCAGGCTTGAGAGCTGAGGCCCTGCCCCTTGCAGAGGTATGTGGATAGAGGAATGCAGTGGGGGCAGGGAGCCAGAAGATCCAGGTGGGCTCACGGTTAACACGATACGCTGTCGATCTAAGCCCTGATTAAGATGTTGTTGCTTCTGGAGATTGAAATGAAGCACCGGCTGAATCTGAAGGCACGACGACTGCAACTTCTTCTTCTGTATCTTATGAAGTGTCTGACGGCTGCGATTATAAATTCGGTACTGCTTCTCATGCTGTTGACGATGATTTTCAGCACCGTGTTGTTCATGATGGTTCATCACACTGCAGATCATGATGTTTTCCAGCACCGAGCGGTTCATAATAACTTTCTGCACCGTGCTGTTCATGATGATCTTCGGCACCGAGCTGTTTATGATGATCTTCAGCACCAAGCTTTTCATGATGATCTACAGCACTATGTTGTTCATGATGAACTTCAGCACCGTGCTGTTCATGATGATCTTCAGCACCGAGCTGTTCATGATAATCTTCAAAATCGAGCTGTTCAAGATGATCTTCAGCACTATTCTGTTCATGATGACTTCCAGCACCGTGCTGTTCATGATAACCATCAGCACCGAGCTGTTCATGGTGATCTTCAGCCCCGAGCAGTTCATGGTGATCTTCAACACTATGTTGTTCATGATGAACTTCAGCATCATGCTGTTCATGATGATATTCAAAATCGAGCTGTTCATGATGATCTTCAGCACCCTGCTGTTCATAATAACTTTCAGCACCAATCTGTTCATGAAGATCTTCCCCTTGCTGAACATGATCAGCACAGCGATGTTCATGATGTACGTCAGCACTATATTGTTCAAGATGATCTTTAGCACCATATTGATTAGGAACACTTTCATGAGCTTCCGTTAATTGTTTTACTCTCCCTTTTCTCTTGAATGCTAGCAGCTCATCGCTTTGTTCTATGCAAAATTTCGTACTTCCCTTGATCTTCTCGTCAGATACACTTACCGCGCACCCTGGAGTTAGATACATGAGGTTGCTACCTTGACTCTCTCCCAGAACTGACTTGATGCAGGTAACAGCCGCCTGTGAGGCCGTTAAGTTGTCCTTGAAAGGGTAGATTAAACTCACTTCTGACTCACGTAGCATTGGCTTCATTCCAATTTCTAACCCTGACGCACCGAGCACAGTTGGCGTACCAAAACGAGGTGTCTGCTCAAAAATTGAAATCGGAGTGTCTCTCCCCACCTTAACTTCTGAGGAGTCATCGATGAACAGGGATATGCAATTACTATTAGACTGGTTGACTGGGATAGAACCAGCAAATCCAGACTTTCTCTTGTCGGACAAGGATTCCTGTAGGATCAGTTGATTGAACTGATGTTCGGAAGATTGACTAGGGGAGTCCACCTCCAGGTCAGCATTAGAAACAAACATAAGAGCTGTGTTGACTACCACAGAAGCCTGGACGACGTAACATTTTTCAGAGTCCTTGACAAATACTTTTTTGGAATAATCTTTCTTGTAGGATTCAGTTTTCGGTATGTTTGTGGAATCTCCAGCGGCCCCATTAGAGGATTCTCTGGATAAATCAGAGGTTCTGCAGCCAGGTGGCGTATGATTCAGCACTATCTCCCGAATAGGGGACTTTTCTGTATCAACACTCTGAACTACTAGATGAAGCTTCTTCCTCGACACTGCATCCTCCTCATTCAGAGCTTTCCTCAGTCCCTCCATCACCCTTGAGCTGTCCCCTACAACCTGAAGTTCTTCTGATCTAGACTGCTCGTTCTGAGCTTTCCTCAGCCCCTCAATCACCCTTGAGCTGTCCCCTACAACCTGCAGTCCTTCTGATCCAGACTCGGAAGTGACGTGGATTGGAGATGGATTAGAGGAACCGCTAGGATCTTTCGGACCCGGAAACGGAAGGCCAGACTTTGTATTAAAGATTTCCGAGTTTATCAATGCCTGCTCAGCCTCGATAGAAAACAAGAAGGGTCTTTCGCCAGAATAGGAGGGTAACCCTGTTGCGCCGAGGTTCTCGAATTCGCCAAGCAGGAGCGAAGGGGAATGAGCAAAGATTTGGGAATTCATGGGAAGTGATGTTGAAATCCTGGAAGGGGACTCATGGAGTATGTTGGAACTGCTCGACAGAATTTCGTCAGAAGAAGGAGGCGAGTAGGGACGGAAGCAGGATTGATAGGGAAGCCCCGGAGACAGAATGGGTTCATAGCTGGAGAGCAAGGAAGGTGAATCTGGAACATCCACCGGAGAAACCGACGATTCCTGCGAGGATGACGACGACCCTGGCTTCATCGTTAGTAATGATAGAGTAAGAGCCTTCGAATCTTGAACATTGAATCCAGCTGTAGTTGCAGCATCTCTGGGACCATAGTACTCACCTTGAGAATTAAATGTACCAATTACACATATGGTATTAAATCGCTGCACACAGATAGACAATCTCTGTCTTAGGAAGCAAGTTTCACGTTTTTCGCCTGTCACGGAAGAAAGTTTCTTGCCTAAAGTGGAGATGAATTTATTACCCTCATCATTCCTTGGGCCTAACGTCTCAAAAGCCAGAGGGATGAAGCAGTAGCTAGTACAGAGTTCACTGTACTTGGCCGTTTTCCTATCTGCAGCCAGTTCAGCTACTTCACCCGCTGACATAGACGAATGGTTCAGGTATGATTTGGCTAGAACGGTTGAACGGCTGTTGAGGAATTATGTACTTGATTGTCAGGAGACTCAACAGCAATAAGGTGCTTATCCTGTAACTGTTTAAAAGTCTTCTCATTGTTATCCGCTAAAAATTCATCGGAGCACAGGATTCTGACAGCGGCGCGAATGTTCCCTTCTTCTAACTTTGACTGCACCAAAGAGGGAATAGAAGACTTAGGAATATGTCTTTTAGAAACAGATTTGGCCTTATTTGATGTTTCCAAGTTTTCAGAATTAGAAACTTTAGATAGACGATTTCGAATGATGCCAACTACACTAACTTTCTTTACCAACTTGACAGGTTAGAGTAGCAGGAGCAAAATTAAGAAGTTCAATCCAATAAGTTAACTCTTCAGAATTATTAGTGATCATGTTAAGCACAGTGGTCAAAGCCCTAGCACAGGGAGCTCTAGCTGATCTCGGTATGTGCTTGGTGATGGGATCTGTCAGAGTTGGACGTTGAACGGCTAAATTATCAGATATCGAGCAAACATTGACGTTATTTCACGGCTGCTGTCAACAATGGTGACAATTGAGTTTATGCTAGCAGCACTGATTTTGCTAGTTCTGCTGTTATTAGGCTTGCAATTAGCTGGATGACTGGAATCTGAAAAATATCTATCTGCATGTTCAAAGTGGACGCAGCTGCCATCTGTGTGAGTGACTGACTGGCTGGGAATAGGTTGATGAGATGTGGATGTAGCATTACGAGTGTTGAGAGAAAGGTTTTGATCAAGAGGAGGTTGACCAGAACCGGGACAAGGAGATTTACGAGGGCCATATCGGTGGATTAGACCATCTCGCAGATGAACCTGTCGTACAGCTAGACACACCCAGCAGACTCCGCTTTCCTTGCCCGCAATTTGGGAGAGAGACCATTTCTGTCGAGATATTTAATGATCGTGAACTATTTAGAGTAGAACCTAACTAAAGCGAAGAAACCATGGGATAATCCATCAGATTAAATATCCGTATCAGAGTTTACGAAGATATTCGAATGAAGAGAGACCCTAATTGATATACATGTATATATATCATTGAAAAAGAAAAGTAATTTAATAACGGTATTTATATTAAAAATATAAACATCCGCCATTTATCATGACGTCATCCCCAATCCCAAGAAAAATCTTCATGGTTGATTTAATTACCTAGCTAAAGAGTATAATGAGTCTGTAGGAGCCTACGCCAACACAGTCTGAGCAGCTTCACAACTAGCACTCAATAATTTTAATAACAACAACAAAAACAGTACGACCATTAATTAGTAGGAGAAGACATTTTTCTTAGTTAATATCGGTCTAATAAGAAACAAAATTAAATAGTCTCAATACTCAAATGACATATTGTCATCATAACTCTCGATTGGGCCGAGGACTGCTACAACAATCAGCCCGCTAATCGAGTTAAACACGTAAACGCTAGAGACCTAAAGCAAGAGCCCACGCAGACTTCAGACTTTAGAAAGTTGTTATTAGCAGGAAAAATATTTTAACGTCAAGACGTCATTATGACGTGTGAATTATGCTAATTAAGTAAGCATTGCAGTAGTATATAAGGGAAGCTTAAAATTGATTCGGGGTCGTTGTTCTCGGCCTTGTCTTGTGTTGTTTAAACCTGTCGGTGAGTTGATACTCCCAGGGTTATATGTACTTTGTGCATTGTGACAACCTGTTAGTGAGTTGGTACTCCTAAGGTTGTGTGTATTGTTAAAACCTGTCGGTGAGTTGGTACTCCCAGGGTTGAGTGTACACGTATACTGTAGTGGATTTTAAAAGTCTGTTGGTGAGTACTCACAAGGCTTCGTGCTGTAAAAACCTGTCGGTGAGCTGGTACTTCCAGGGTTATGTGTATACGTATAGTGTATTGTAAAGTCTGTTGGTGAGTTGGTACTCCCAGAGTCGTGTATTCTATTCTTGTATATGTATGTGTATCTATATATGTAAATTTGTGTAATTGTGTACACATATAAATTTGTGTAATTGTGTACATATATATATTGTGTACATATATATATATATATATATATATATATATATATATATATATATATATATATATATATATATATCTTACCCCTTCCAAAAATAAATGCAAATCTCAAAAACAAATCTTTGAAAAGGGTTAACTGCGTATCTCTACTGTTCAAGTTATTGAAAGTTATAAGTTAATAAAACCTTCCAGGACAAGGGAGGCAAATAGTAAAAATTGGTGTTCGTGTCCATTTGATTAACTATAAGGTGATATAAACATGGATTCATCTTCAGAATTATCAGACGAAGGATATCTCCCGATCCTCGATCCAAGTAGAGTAAAATCTCGTACTCTGGATTCCCAAAGATCCAATAGAAGAAGGGAAGGAACTATGGATTTGCCTTGTTCAAATGATTATAAACTTCCCGAAACTAGTAATTCCTTTGGCACAAAACAAACCTAGTAAGATATTAAATCAAGTGTGAATAAACCTGAGTGTACCATAAACAACAACAACATAACGAGAAGGAAGCTTACTACTACGACGACGACTAAAACTACTACACCCGTCATAATAATAATAATAATTATTATTATTATCATCATCATCATCATTATCCTTATTTATAAATCAAACATAAGCGTAGAATATGCCGATACATACACATGTACGCGCGCGCGCACACACACACACACACACACACACACACACACGTGTGTGTGTGTGTGATACCGTAAAATCGGCAATTTTTCTAATGTTTTTATGAGATTGTCCTTGAGGTAGCGCGTTGCTCTTACATAAACTGAGCTTACTGACGTCACAGCAGCGAAAAGCAACTCATAACCCGAACAGTCGAAATGTATATCTCGAAGTGTAGGCGACAGTAGGCCCAATCATATTCATTAGGCTAACTGAATTCTTTCAGCTACTAGCTCAGTTCAGAGCCAAATTTTTGTTTTAATTTTTAGTTAACATATCTAATAACCTATGCACTAACCGAGATCTTATCTAAAAATTTCCTATATAAGAAAAAGTTGTTTTAATTATAAATTATAAATAAGATCTATAACTATCTATTGATAAGTAACTAATCTATAGATAAGTTATACTTATCTAGATAAGTTATACTTATCTATAGATTAGTAACTATATCTTAAATAAGATCTAGTTCTACATTACCCGTAGGGACTGTGCAAAGTGCATACATCTAGGTAAAGTGTCCACTTTAAACTGAACCTGGATTGAATCCAATCAATCATTCCTAAGGCGAACGTTGGACATTCTACCAATGTACCATACACCAGTCAGAAATTAGTATCTAAAAATTTCTTATATATTAAAAAGTTGGTTTAACTTGAAATAAGGCCTATAAATATGACGCTGCGGTTAAATTTATATTCCACATAAATCTATACTCGACAAACGACAAATGATCTGTAATTAACGTTAATATTAACAATTATAGATATGAAGCTGCTAAAAATTTAGGCTATATTTACAATTCAATAAATTTATGCTCGCCAAATGACAGAGCTGTGTTTATCGTATATATTTTGGAATTATCGATATGACAATGTGATAAAATATAAATTTATACTCGCTATCAATTTATCTCGCCAAACGGTGGAACTGTAATTACCGTAAATATTTAGGAACGAGATGTATCCGTGTGCAAAATGCACGCATCTGTGAAAAATGATCACATCACATCATCTGAACCTGGATTTGAATCCTAACCTCTCGTTCCTAAGGCGGTCGTTTTACCATTGAACCATTAACCTCTCGAGAAAATAATATTTCAAATTTCTTATGTATGAAAGTTGTTTTAATTAGAAAGCTTAAATTTGACTCTGCGATTCAATTCATACTCGTCATAAATTCATACTCGTCATAAAAAAAATTCAATTCATACTCGACAAATGACAGAGCTGTAATTAATTGGCTTTAACATTTAGGTATTATAAATATTACTTAGCTATCAAATTTTAATTGATACTTGCCAAAAATTCATATTCGCCAAATGACAGAGCAGTAATTAGCGTAGGCTAAATATTTAGAAATTAAAAATCAAACTCTGCTATTAAATTTATACTTGCCATATGACAGTGTTGTGATCTGCGTGATTTCAGACAGACAGACAGATAGACAGAACTCCATTATAATTTTATTTCGAATTAGAAATATGACGCTGCCATTAAATTTATAGGCCTATTCGCCAATAGGTGTTCATTTTAGAGATGGGAACAGAACCTACCGCGAATCCTATAATCTTAAAATTTGGCCAAACCGAACCGAACTAAGTCTCATTCTTAACGGATACCTAATCGAACCCGAATCATGGTTCACGAAAAACCGAACTGAATCAAACTGCAGATGCTTTTAACAGCGCACAGGATCAGAATGCGCTGGTGCTTCTTCTTAAGATCAGTATTTTTGCTTTTTATCGTTTCCTCCCATACGAGCGAGGATTTAAGAGCAGCCTTCCAGCACCCTGGGAATTTTTTCATTCGAAGCTCTCAATACTCGGTCTTCTTAGGTGGTTACTCATGATGCATGATCCAAGTACTAACCGAGCCCGAAACTAGCTCGAAAACTAGGTTTCTGTTGCACTGCTAAACCGAGTGTGCAAAATCTCGCCCTCCTCTTTTGTTCGGAGTTCGGGTTGTGGAATAGTGTGGTAGGCTAAAAATAATAATAACACGTTAACAACAATTAGACTGTTACTGTCGTCAAAGACAACATGAAGCACCGTTGAGACAAATACTACGAGCAAAAAAGAAGGTCCAAAACGGTGCAAATTCCAAAATCCAAAAAAATAATCCAAGATAAAGGAAATTAAATTTAAAAAAAGGAGGCTTGCATGCTGCTCGCAACCCATGGGGACTGAATGGAAAAGAGAGATGGAAAAGATAGCTCTTCAACTGTCTATGGAACTGCTCATAGGAATGCAATGGCCGATGTGATTCAAACGAAGACTTACGAAGAGTAGACGGGAGAGAAATCCAGATCTGATGTGCGGTATGCTGGAAAGAACGATTAGTTAGCTTGGAGCGTGAAGGTAAGCTAAGTCTTACAAGTGTAGGCTAATTAATTTTGAAGACTGAGTAGCTGAAGGCTGCATCACTGTAGTCAAGTGAGACCTACAACTTTGTCCAGTGCTGATATTGTTCCTATTGGTTAGGAAATCTGTCTTGTAAATGATACGCTTTTAATCTTTAGCCATTACAGAGGCTTTAAAAGAGGCGTAATACATGTATTGGAGTACTTAGAACTACAAACTATTGCTCACGCAAGAGAATTCTGAACAAACTGCAACCGATCTATCTCACATTTAGGACGATTTAAACACAGGACATTACTGTAGTCCAACCTGGATTAACTAGAGCTGCACCTATTATAGCAGCGGTCTCACGTGACAAATATGGAGTATTCGACGATGAGCATAGATACAGAAGAAACTCACCGTGAAGTTCATGTGTTTATGAAAGTCTAGGTGTTTATCAAGGATTACACCTAGATTCTAACTGAGGAAACGGGTGATATTTGTGACACCCGAAGATAACGAAAGAGCTTTCTCATTCAGTTTTAGAGGCTTTTGAGGTGTCTCAAGTAACAAGAATTCAGTCAAGAGAATTCTTAAGAGAAGAGAAGAGAAGATGCGTCAAGTGTTAAGAAATTTGCAGCCATCCAAGAGGATATAAACTGAACAGATTGGCTTAGATTGCTGCAGAAGAGCTTCAGCATCAGAATAGAAGATGGAGGTGAAACAAGTGTATAGTTGAGTGTCATCAGCATATAGTTCATGATCAAGAGAATGAAAAGAGATCAGAGAGCTTAAAGGTGTGGTATAGAGATAAAAGAGGATAGGGCCAAGAACGGAGCCTTGAGGCACATCGTACTTTAGATGGGAAGGCGGGAAGGCGTAGAGATGTACTCCTGCAGTTTCACATTGAATGAACAATCCATAAGTGAGGAGGAAATCCAATCAAGAACAGTTCAATGAATGCCAAACCAGGTAGAAAAACGTTTCAGAAGAATGTTGTGATCAATGGTATCAAAACCAGCCGAAAGAACAAGCATGCATAATCCCGTTATGCGTTGCGTGCACATAGCGTTAACGGTTGATTTGCACACTGCTAGAAGAGCAGTTTCGGTTGAACAATGCTTAGTACAAGCAGCTTGGTGTTTATTAAGTGGATCATTGAAAGACAGATGAGAAGAGAGACTATGAAGAACAATTCTTTCTGTGAGTTTAGAGAGAAATTTTAGAGACAGAGTAGATGTATGCCAATAATTAGACAATGATTCCTTATTTCCTTATCATGGGTGAGTAGTAATCTCTTCAATTGTGACTGGAGTGAAATTAGGAAGCATGGAAAGAGTCTTTATTGCAGAGTGCGGACTGCGGAGGAGAATGAGGAGGTTGAATGTTGGAGGCTCTAAGACGGCATATCTTATCGGTAAAGTTACTGGAAAATTGTTTAGGCAGTGAATCAACAAGAGTTGAAGGAAGAAAAGTAGAAATTGAGCGTCGTCAATGACAACAAATAATAAGATTTAACAAGTAGTAAGACTAAACTAAATAAAATTAGTACAATCTCTGAATCATTACAAATTGCTGGATTCTCTTTTTCTGCCCATTCTTCAATTTAGAACGCCATCATACCACTTTATTATCCAGATTTAAATACATAAATTTTGATTATAACATTAAAATTAATTATTAAAATCAGAAATTAAATGTCTCCATAATTATACTCTATATGACGGTAGCATAGGCTATTATCAGACATATAGTCTTGACCAAACCTCCAAGACCAAGACCAAACCCCTCGAGAACAATACCAAGACCAAGACCAAACCCTCGAGAACAATACCACGACCATGACCGGAACCCTCGAGACCGAGACTAAGACCAAGACTGGATCATCGAGACCGAGACCAAGACCATTAAAGACAACTTGCTATAAGTTGGGTTATAAATGAGGTGGTAGTACTGGTAGGCCTAAACTACGTCATTAAAACAGGAGTTTTAAAAATTATTATACCAGCCTAAACGTAGAAATTATTGAAACATCAAAGCCTACTAATTGATAGGCTATATTGACATAACCTACTTGATAGGCTTATAAATGTTACACTGTTGGTAGTTATCACTTATTAGTGCCCTGTGCTATGTTAGGGCTAAATATACATTATAGCTGAAAATACCGGCAAAATCCGGTCTCAGGCGGGTCTCGAGGACTACAAGTCTGCATATTACGAATGTCCACTTCGAGATTAACATAGCATAGACTAACAGTTCAGAGTCAGAAAGCAAATTACAAGCTTGTTAAAACACAAATAAAAATACTTCATTCAATAACAAGAATGCATAGTTAACTAACCCAATATAGCTTACCGTTAAGTACGGTAACGATATTCACTATACAATTATGTTTACAAAAAGGCAAAGTAAATAGCTATTAAAATAAAAATTATAAATTTTTATTCCTATTGGAGACCTAGCCTAATGACACATTTACTATTAGGCTACATACTATACTATTACATTTGCATATTCTTCCTACTACACGACAATCAAATTGATTAATGGAAATACTACAGCTAAAATTCAGAATTTCAAAAACTCCAAATTCAAAAATTTCCAACAAATCCAGATCAACACTAACTGAATCTTCTATTCTGCTTTACGAATTACATATCAGGTACTACATTTGAAATTGATATTTATCACTTTTGAGAATCAATTCTCAACAATTTCTTTCAACAAGCTTACGTAATTGCTATTTAATAAAGGTCTATATAATAAACGTCTTGATATCTGAATAGCACTTTGAATATAGTTAACTTGCTCAGTGGCGTAGCCAGGATTTAGTCTTGGGGGAGGCACTTTAATCTTGGGGGAGGCACTTTGGGGAGGTACACACTTTATACAATGTTTTCTCTTATATTTTAGCCTTAATACACTTTTACATGACATCTTGGAGGGGGCACATGTCCCTCTCTGCCTCCCCCTCGCTACGCCACTGAACTTGCTTACAAAGCCATAACTTAGCAACAACAACAACAATTAGAGTGCTACTGTCATCAATAACAACATCGAGCACTATTGAGACAAAATCAAGCCTGCGAGCAAAAAGATAGTCCAAAACGGTGCAAATTCCAAAATCCAGATAATCAGTCCAAAGTAGTAGGCCTATCTCTCTCTCTCTCTCTCTCTCTCTCTCTCTCTCTCTTCTAAACTAAAAAGTAAAAGTAAACACGCATTATAATCAACTATGTTGATATCTATCACTTATAGAACCACATGTTTAATCCGTTAGGCAATTTAGACCAATTTCCGTATAACCAGTCCAGTGAATGTCCGAGATTTTACTCTCAGATCAGCGCGATCGGGATTCGAACCCACGAGGATTCAAATCACCTTAGGATTTGTTATTTAAAACTTCATGACGTTACCCCTACGCTATTTAGACATTCTCTGTCTCTTTGTCTCTCTGTCTCTATGCTTGTCAGTCAAACTGACGTTAAGTCACTCAAATCATCAAACCGTCGAAAAATTATCCAAATCGTGCAGCTGTTCGGGTTTAGCCTGATAGTCCATGGTTGTTTTTCAATGTTATGTTTCACAATTCAAGGTCTGGGCTCCAACCGACAATAATAGCGCTCTACACTGGCACTATTTGTTTTCCCACTACGTTTCAGAAAAATTATCTTATAAGCTGCCTCTTTTCATAGGAATCATTGATAAAAACTAATTTCTCCTATTTATTGCTATTAAGCCGTAATTTTAGCAATTTTGCTAAGAATATCGCATGTTTCAAAGAATTTGCCTACTATAAATTTTAACAGAGCAAAAACTATTAATCGTACTTTAATAAAGTTAAAGTAAACACGCATTATAGTGAAATGATCAACAATGTCGATATTTATTACTTTTTAAAGCCACATGTTTAATCCGTTAGGCAATTTAGACCATTTTCCGTATAACCAGTCCAGTGAATGTCCGAGATTTTACTCTCAGATCAGAGCGGCTGGGATTCGAACACACGAGGGTTCAATTCGCCTTAGGATCTGTCATTTAAAAGTTCATGACGCTATCCATTGCGCTATTGAGACATTCGAGATTACTAACATTTTCACGGATGTAACGCCTAGGGATGTGAATAGGGCCCGACCTTCATTATGTTAACTACATAATATCTTGTTCGTCTAAAACATAATTTTATTGCAGAAGATTTTTAAAATGAATTATAACTGATTGGAATTCTATAACCTTTGGAGAAGTGATTGGACATTTTATATTTGAACTGGTTTTCTCGATTATTGAATTTGCATCGTTTTGGATCTTCTGTTTGCTCACCGGCATGAATTTGTTTCAATAGTGCTCGACGTTGTCATGGATGGCCGTAGCACTCTAAATGTTGTTATGTATATTAAAAACGTTAATTATGCTAAATTTTCACTTTAATTGCGGGTTTCGATATGTTAGGACCATTTGCCTTAAGAAAATGTGTAGTTTCTGTAGCTATCTCTCAATTACTGTGTCCCAGAGGGAGATCTTTTAAGACTTACTTTTTAATTACTAGTCATTGCTACATCAAAACTATCTCATTGTAATATTAAACATTTCTATTCCTTGTAACAGGTATAACGTATTTTAGATGCTGCTACTTCTACTAGAGTGTGAATAGATCTCTCTCAAATGGCCTTGCCTCAACCACAAGGCCACAATGTTTACATACTTCTCTCACTCTCTCTCACTTTCACTCTCTCTCTCTCTCTCTCTCTCTTTCTCTCTCTCTCCCGTTTCTCTCTGTGTTCTCAGCATGTGCCAAGCTAGGGGTTTTGGGATAGAGGCAGAGGAGACTCTGATTGGGGCGCATTGCCCGCTCATTGTCTTGCTAGGTAGTAGGGTTTATTTTATATACACTCAAAGTATAAATTGTATTTTTCATATTTATAAAGTAGTACTGTTTCGCAATTAGAGTGGTTTGGACGTAATGTGCATAATAATATATTGGTACGGAATAAGTGCACTTAATTGTATGTGATTGACGTTCCTGACATCATCATTGAATGAATAAGCAATCAGGTCGTTGAAACTTTAGCAACCATAAATTGGTAAGTATTCATTGAATTGATTTTTTGATATTGGGCTTTACTTTAAATAATTTTAATTTGCATAAGATATATATATATATATATATATTTATATATATTATATATTTATAAGATATATATATATATATATATATATATATATATATATATATATATATATATATATATATATATATTCGTATATTACTTGAAATCTGACATACGGCAGAAAACGTACAAACTTACATGGAACAAAAAGCAAATATAAAGTTCAATAATACCAAAAAAGCAAAAAAAAACCATAACGGCACACTGGGTCAGGAAGCACAGCTGCTTGTTTAAGGCCCATTTCCACCTTCCTCTCCATGGTTATTAGTAATCGATGCCTTTTGATGGCGCATCAATTGCAGCCGGCGCAGATTTAAGAAAAACCTTCCATCACTGTGGGATTTTTTCTTTCCTAAGCTGTCAACACTCGGTCTTCCAAGGTGGTCACCCACAAAGTACTAAGCGAAGTCAATATAGCTTAACTTCGATAATTGACGCGCCACGAAACAAGTGCGCTAAATTTCACCGTTGCAAGATAATGTTTTAGAACAGTCATTATACGATATTGTAATGATAAAATCTAACCACGGAAGAATAAGGCAAAATTCACTTATTTCTAGTTATTTTTGCTAAACGGCTGATGTATTAATAGGCCTGTATAGGTAGGCTACTTGTAATCAGGTGTTAGGAGCCAGTGTTATGGAAAATTGTATCTTCAAGGTACAAAACTATATTCTAGATACATTGTATTGTCAAGATACTTTTAAAAAGTATAGTGTTTCTTCAAGATATTTGTAGAGAGTGTCTTGAGTTTATGGTGAGTTTCTTTGAGTTTTTGGTTTTTGTTTGAATGGCATCTTCTTTGCATTCCTATATGAGCAGTTACATAGGTAGTTGAAGACCTAACTTTTCCTTCTCTCATTCCATCCAGTGACCATGAGTTGCAACCACCTTTTCTTTAATTCAACTACCTTTTCTTTGCCACTGGCTCTAGCAAGTGGTGAAGTCGGTAAGATATTCGGCCGCGAATCAGTATGTGCGGGGTTCAAATCCTGGGCTCGCCCATCACTGACATCACTTTCGAGTGAGGAAACTGACTTAGCTTTATCAGCTTTTACTGTTTATGGTTTGTAATAATACTATGCTATTGTATTTTGACACCTTTATAAGGACACTTTTATATGCAAGGTGTTATTGCAAAAAATATCTTGAAAATTTGTCTTGAAAATTGTCTTGATACTATTTTATCTTGTATATTC
Source organism: Enchytraeus crypticus (assembly GCA_905160935.1). Lineage (NCBI taxonomy): Eukaryota > Metazoa > Annelida > Clitellata > Enchytraeida > Enchytraeidae > Enchytraeus > Enchytraeus crypticus. The sequence goes on along the minus strand of CAJHZI010000447.1, from coordinate 500,095 downwards.
AATATACTTTTGAAAAGTATATGTATCTTGTATATTCAAGATACTTTTAGAAAGTATCTTTATCTTGTATCTTCAAGATACTTTTAATAATTATATTGTCCAACACAGGCAACACACTTGTTAGTAGCCCATAATTATATATTACTGCAGCTCTTAGTTCTAGAAAATCTGGTATCTCCTATCTATTTGACATTACGTTGAGGACAAAAGGTGTTTCAATTGTAATAAAGTGTTACAATTGTTAACATGTATTTAATTATAACATCTTCCCCCGGTAACTTATAATTTATTACAATTTTTGGCTGATGTATATTAAAATGGGAGTTAAATGACTGGAACAGCTCCTGGAATTGATAACGTGTCAGCGAACTTTTTAATACGAGAAAAACCGCAAAGTCTAGTGAAATTATGCACAATAGTACATAATATGGCAGTACTGATTCTAATTATTAGAATGCCAAAGTAGATTACAGAAGAATAATTTTATTTTTAGCACGTGTCTTCTTAATTGCATTGCTTGCAACTTATCAAAACTAGTAATGGAATGCATTCTATCATAAGCGGATAATATAATGTTAAGTAAAAAAAAATTTGGATTTGGATAATGATGTGTTAGAAGAGAAGCTATATTGACTGGCGAGATACAAGATTAATTATGAATCAAAAGACAAGGCGGTTGCATGTCAAAACTTCTTTTTAACATTTAAGATTAGGCAATGATGATGGAAACAATGGATATTATTGAAAAGGTATAAAAATTGGAGGTAAACTTATGCAATATGTATGATTAGCTGATAATCAAGTTATGATTGCCGGTAGTAATGCAGGATTACAGAAAATTGTGGATGGCCTGAATATTACTGCAATATGGAATAAACTAAAGAGGCTCTAAAGGTAAGAGGAAAGAATTACTAACAAAAAGTTTGAAGAAGCCACGAAGATGAATATTGTATAGATTTCGGCAGTGGCAGATCCAGGGGGGCCCTGGGCACCCCTTAGGCCCGGTGATAAAAATGTTTAAACTGTATTTTCATTGATTCTATGGCAATTTCTATGTGTCAGTAGGTTTGTAATGGCAGTGGATGGGGGGGGGGGGTTACGAGAGGTAACTCAGTACTCCACTAGCGCAATTTATTCAAATATGGGATTAGGGGCCCATATTTGGTATACTAGGAGCCCTGTCTAATGTTGGGGCCCGAAAAATACTGATCGTTTCGCTAGCTCTCAATTGTCACTTTAATCAAGTGCTGTATAACAGGAAAAAAGGTGTAAATAGAAATGTGAACTCTGTCCCAGAGCAGAGGTACAAACAATCTTGGCTGGGAGGGACATAAGCCACCCCACCGCCAAAATTAATTAATTTTTGCAATTTGTTCAGATCCTTTGATTTTCGTCAGAGATGAAAAAATTAACCTACTTTTTTCGAACACAAATGTAGGATTTTAGGCATTTCAGGTTTTCCGCTCACTTCAGTACGGGTGAGTTGGGGGGGGGGGGGGGGTAAGATACGGGGATACACTCACCCTATGAGCCGAGGGCAGTAGTGAAAAAAATTTTGCCCTCCCCCACAGCATTTTTCAGGGTAGCGTCACATGTCCCGAAGAAGGCACAGTAAAACTGTGTACTCTCAAAAAAAAATTTGGGCCCCCTTAAAAAATCCTGGATCCGCCCCTGGATTTTGGTGTAGACCACTCTCCTGTGCTGTTGTGAAACATGGACATTAAGAAAGGAGGATATTAGGAAAATGGAAGCATTCAAAATGTGATTGGTGGTGAGAAGATGGAGAAATGGACTGATAAAATTGCGCATGCTAAATATGGTTTCCATAGATAGATAATTGATAAATATCATAAGGATTAGAAAGAAGAATTGGATGGGTCATTCCCTGAGAGGAATTGTTTACTACAAGAGAAGGAAGAAGGAAATAAGGTTGGAGGAAGACCGAGACTTTGGATGCTGGATGTTTCTTCTAACTAATTCATTTGTTGAGATCAAGAGAAAAGCAGAGGATAGGTGGAGGAGTTGTATATGTTGGACCTGCAGTGCACTGGACTTAGCAGTGCACACAGAGAGAGAGAGAGAGAGCGAGAGAGAGAGAGAAAGAGAGTGGCAAGAGAAGCTATAGTGGTTCCTGGTAGTGCGAGTGTTATGTGAATGCATGAATGCATCTCTCGAGCAGAGAAATGGGGTTTTTGACATGCTTTAGTAGCCTTTGGGATGCCAAGTTATAAATTTTGAGAGAATCTAGAGTGAACTGGAGTGATAGAAGGATAAATATGAATCTTTACATAAATCTAAATGCAATTGTCTAAGTTCAGCCGTAATTTGAGAAAGAAGGAGCTATAGGACGTGGAGTAAGGCAAGGCTGTTGCATGTCACCACATGCTTCTTTCTAATTGGAAGTGATGTCAAAAGAATTTTCTGGCTCACATTAAAAATTCCTGGATCTGCCCCTGAGAACAGGTAAAGTTTCAAATATTTAGGTCACAGCAAAAAGGAAGGAGAGGGAGTGGGAATAAGAACCATGATGATTCAGTAATACTCAACACTTACAGCAGTGTAAACAAGTAAACACGCATTATAGTGAAATGATCAACTATGTTGATATCTATCACTTTTAATACCACATGTTTAAACCGTTAGGCAATTTAGTCCGTTTTCCGTACTAGTCAGTCCAGTGAATGTCTGAGATTTTACTCTCAGATCAGCGCGGCTGGGATTCGAACTCGCTAGGGTTAAATTCACCCGGGATATGTCGTTTAAAATTTCATAACGTTACCCCTACGCTATTAAGACAATCAACTTAATACATAGTGAACATAATACAGGCCAACAACTAGAGTAGGTTGTACCCTTTGAAGTTAACCCAGCGCACATACAAAACGTGAAATGTTAATTTAGAAAAGCTACTACATAAAAGTCAATATTTCTTTATTGTAAGAAGTTAAAGATTCATATTTAACCACTGAAAAGAACGTGAAAAGTTATTTTATATAAGCAACTAGACAAAGAATGTAGGAAGTTAGGAAACACAATTAAAATGTGCAATTGCATAAGCGAAAGAGGCGAGAAAGTAAGAAGAAAGAACCATTTACGAAAATTTGAAGAAACCCACTAAGGTAGAGATTATAAAATCTTTAGTATGGACCACACTGCTATATGGTTGTGAGATGGGGATGAAAGAAGAATTTTTGGAAATTGAAAGCACTGGAAATGGGAATATGGAAAAGAATGTAGAAGGTCAAATGAACTGCCAAATTTTAAACAAAGAAACTTGTGCTAATACTAAATTGAGCTACAATGCATAGAAAATTGATAAAATGTGATGAATAGAAGGAAGACAAGAAGAGGTTGTGATCTTAGATGGTATAATTGACCTTTTTAGAGAAGTAATTGAAGAGAAAATCGAGAGGAGGATGGTTAGGGGAAGATTGAGATAGAAAAGCAGGGGATAGATGTGATGGAGGGGATTGATGTGAAAGATTTGAGGGGTTGTGATGGAGTTATATGCCTTGGGCCTGCCAATAGGCAGTACACTGAGACAGAGGGATATGTTCCAGCATTAGGTGTAGGGTAAGTGAACATTAATTATAAAAATAAGTGTATTTGTAAAGTGTATTAATCTAATTTTTTTGTAAATGTTGCAGATTCTTTAAATAGACCTTTTGCTTTCATATCTAAATTTTAAATAATTATTTAACATTTTTGAATGGATTGCACAATAAGGGTCAAGATGTGTCGAAGTGCTTTCTCAGGTAAGTAGGTATCACTTTACTTGATAAAATGCTAAATTTCTTCTATTAGTCTCTAGTCGATGTACCCAATCACTTTGCTATTAGTAGCACAGAACTAACTAGTTCTTTTTAGTTGGGAGTATTAGCTTTCAGTTACTGTGAATGCTGGACATGCCCCTCCCCCACCGGACAAAACCCCCCATTGCACCCCCCTGACTAAATTCTCTCAAGGACAATCCTCCTCTAAGACAACCTTCCCCTATCGAATGAAACCCCCAAGAACAAAGGAATGTCACATAAAAGTTCCCACCTAGACAAAACTCTCATACATTTCCCTCCTTAGAACAAAAATTATTATTAATGGCTAAATATTAAAGTAATTATTAATTAATTATTTAATATTAATTCTCTTAGTGCACTGCCTACTGGCAGGGTCCATGGTATATAAAGCCTCCACACTTCTCTGTCTTCCGCCTTCGTCTGCAATTCCATTTTTTCCACATACAAGTGGGTCTTTAAATCATCTAACATACCTAATCTCGGCCTGCCTCTGCCTCTTTTTCTTCCATTCTACTTCTATGACCTCTTTTAATAGACCGTCTCCCCTTAGAATGTGTCCTATTCCTCCTACTCTTCTTCCTATTTCTTAATACATTTATCAACTGTCTATCTGTGCCAACTCTCTCCAGAACTTCCTCATTTGTAACCTTTCGAGCCCAGCTAATTCTCTCCATTCATCTCCGAATCCACATTTCCAATGCCTCCAGTTTCGTAATATCTTCCTTCCATAAGGTCCATGTTTCACTTCCATACAATGTCGTGGTTCAAACCAAAGTTTTCACTATCATAATCTTTGTGTCTTTCTTCAGACTTTTTGTTAATAGTTCTTTTCTACTACCAAAGGCCACTTTTGCTTGTGCAATCCTACTGCATATTTCCGTCTCACATTTCTTTCATCGGTCATAGTCTGACCCAAAAATTTGAAACTCCTTACTTGTTCCAATTTCATACCATTTATTGTGATATTAACTTCACCTTTGTTATTGGACACTCTCATAACATTGGTCTTCTTTATATTATTAATTATGAATTATTTAATGTTAAATATTGGACTACATGAATAATTAAATAATTAATAATAAATTAATATTAATATAATTCTAATGTTATAGTTCTAATGTAATATCAGATCGAAATTAGGTATATTAGATGATTTAAAGACCCACTCGTGTGGAAATGAAGAGGAAGTCGGAAGACAGAGAAGAGTGGAGGCGTTATATACCATGGACCAGGCAGTAGGCAGTGCACTAAGAGAGAGAATGTAATACTGTATAATAGTAATTAGTAATAATAGTATGAATAGTTCAAGTAATATTAACAGATCGTTTCAGTCGGATGCTCTTATTGGTTCATTGTCTCATCATTAGAAGATTTGTAACTGTCATAAATATAGGCCTATTCAATAACCTTCGATTTTCTCAGTAACTCGCTGGACCCCCAGGTTAAGTTGAGATTACTCGCTGATTCATCCCCTCACAGTGGCTTAAAGCCTTACTTCCTTATCATCTAGGCGAACACCACATGAAGATAGCGATCTTCATGTTTTCTTCGCTTGGATGGTAAAGCGGTCGGAGTGGCTGTTTGATTTCGTTTAGGGCACTTGTTTACGCGAGCTCCATACTTACCTCAGTAGTGCAGTAATTAATGCATTGAAGACTCACGGCTCGGCTCAGCTTGCAACGCATTGCTGGTGACGGCATATTTTTATGGTGTCACTAATTTTTGAATAATATCATTTGCCGGGCCCTCAATATGGCCTGGTCCAGCGCCAGGTGTAACTGACTGGGGGGAGGCTAGAAAATTTCTGGTGTAGCACAACATTTTGAGATAATTATCATGTATATATAACACTAATAGACCTTCTCCGCTTAGAATCTGTCCTATCCCACTCTTCTTCCTATTTCTTAATACATTTATCGACTGTCTATCGGTACCAACTCGCTCCAGAACTTCCTCATTTAAAACCGTTTGAGTTCAGCTAGTCCTCTCCATTCTTCTCCAAATCCTCATTTCCAATGCCACCAGTTTCCTAATATTTATCTTCCTTCCTTAAGGTCCAAATTTAAATTCCGTACAACAACGTGGCCCAAACCAACGATTTCACTATCTTTATCTTTGTGTCTTTCTTTAGACTTCTTGTTAAAAGTTTTTCCTATTACTGAAGGCCGCTTTTTCTTGTGCAATCCTACTGCATATTTCAGACTCAGTCTCACATTTCCCGTCATCGGTTATAGTATGACCCAAATATTTGGAAGTCCTTACCTGTTCAAATTTCGTTCAACTTATTGTGATATTAACCTCACCTTTATTATTGGATACTCTCATAACCTTGGTCTTTTTTTATATTAATCTTCATGCCATATCTCCATGCCGTATCATTCAGCCTATCCATTATTTCTGCAGTCCAGTCACGCTGCCCGCTACCATTACCTGGTCATCTGCAAATCGTACATCTTGTAACAATTTTCCTCCTAGTTTTATTCCTTCTTCCATTATTCCATGGCTTCCTCCATCATTGCCTCGGCGTGAATGATAAGCAGCAGCGGCGAAATATCTTGTCTTACTCCTCATCCTATTTCACCTTCTTGTGAGTATTCACCTTCTTGTGAGGGTTTTGCGTGACGTCATGTGTTGACAGGACTGTTTATTTATTGATTTATAATAGATATATAGATTTTTGATGAAATTTAGCGTCTTGAGTGAATAGTTTTAGACTTGATTAAGTACATTGGCGTACTTTTAACTTAGTTCATAGTTCTATGTTATATTTTTAATCAGTTATATAGTTATTTTGTTAAAAATTAATTTACAGTTTTGACGGTTATTTTACCGTTATAGTTGACTGGGTTGCAGTTATTTTATACTGCTTTTACGGTTTAAATTGTTAAAGTTATAGTGTTTATATTTTGATCATTAGTTAATTTTGTGTATTTGTATCATTTTATGTAATTTGTGTAATACTATAGTGTATTTTATATTGTAGGCCTACTTTCTGTATTGTTTACAATTACTGATTAATCAGTTTTGTAAGCATGTTTAGATCGAGAATTCCTGTTAATTCTCTTCGAAGCAATATTTCTCTTTTGCTCTCTTAACATTCGATCCCTCTGTAACTCAGACCATATCATTGCTTTGCATGATTTGGCTGAGACTCACAAGTTTGACTGTTTTGCCATCAGTGAAACTTGGCTATCCTCTATAACCACTCCTTCTGAACTGATGTCTATTCTTCCTCCAGGTTACGATATGTTTATTGCAAATCGTGACTCTAGGATATCTGTTACTAAGGGTAGTGGAGTTGCTCTCCTGCTAAGGAAGCCCTTTACTCTTCTTAGCAATGACTGTCATAAATTTTCTTCATTTGAAGCAATTTCAGTCACTGGTAAATTTGGCTCATGTACTCTGCATGTTGTAGCAGTGTATCGACCACCATCTTCCTCCACCTATGCCAAACCTTTCTCTCTCTTTTTATCTGAGTTTTCTGCCCTACTTTCCTTCCTTACTACTTCTAAATCAGACTTTGTGATTACAGGTGACCTCAATATTCACCTTGATAATCCTCTTGATCCCTTATCTCAACAGTTTAATACTTTGCTGTCCTCTTGTAATGCTGCTCAACATGTGAATGTTGCTGCTCATATTGACCATCATACACTTGATGTTGTTATTACACGAAGTCTCTCTGCTATTTATCCTTTAAGTGTTAATATTTTATCTCACTCGCCCTCTGACCATTTTCCTGTTGTATTCACTTATAATCATCTTAAGCCAGATACTATTAAAAATTCAGCTACTGTTTCATTTAGGTGTATTAATAATATCGATCTTGATCTCTTTTGTTACGATCTTGAAAACTCGACTTTGATCAAGTCTCCTTGTAATGATCTTGATGAATTTGTAAAACAGTAGAACAGTACTCTTTCATCTCTACTTGATAAGCATGCACCTCTAACTACCAAGATGATTAAGAAATCTAACCCTTGGTACACCTCTGATCTGAGAAAGCTAAAGGCTGCATGCTGTAAAGCTGAAAGAAAGTGGCGGCATACCCATTCCGATTTTTGGAAAACTGTTTCCAATTTGCAACACAAGATTTATCGTACTGCTATTGCTAATGCTAAGAAAGAGTACTACTCCTCTTTGGTCAGTAAGTCTGTGAATGTTAAGAGATTATGGAAAACTGTTAATGATCTTTTACATATATCTATTTCTCCTTCTCTTCATTCTACTCCTGTTGAGTCACTTCCTGAACAATTTTCCAGTTACTTTAGTGATAAGATAAGCAATCTTAGAGCATCTATCTCTCCAGCTCCGAACTCTACTCCTCATACTCCAGTATAGACTCATTCCAAGGGTGAGCTTTCTAATTTCACTCCAGTTACAATTGAAGAGATTACTAAATTAGTTTTAGACTCTCCTGCCAAACATTGTGACCTGGACCCTATCCTAACCTTTCTTTTAAAGAAGTGTATTCACATACTTGCTCCTGTATTAACATTGATTGTTAATCTCTCTCTCTACTGGCATATTTCCTTGCGCTTTTAAGTTTGTAGTTATTACTCCATTGCTTAAAAAGCCCACACTGGATAAGGAATCATTTTCGAATTACAGGCCTATATCTAATCTGTCTTACATATCTAGACTTACTGAAAGAATTGTTCTTCAGAGGCTTTCTACTCCTCTCTCTTACAATGATCTATTTAATAAGCACCAAGCTGCTTATACTAAGCATCGTTCAACTGAAACGGTGCTTCTATCTGTGTGCAATTCTATTGTTAATGCCATATGCAAACAACCTTAACTGGATTATGTATGCTTGATCTTTCGGCCGCATTTGATACCATTGATCACAATACTCTTCTGGAACGTCTTTCTTCCTAGTTCAGTATTCGTGGAATTGTTCTTGATTGGTTTTCCTCCTATCTGGCGGATCGTTCTTTCAGTGTGAAAGTGATGGAGTACATCTCTTCACCTTCCCACTTAAAGTATGGTGTGCCTCAAGGCTCTGTTCTTGGTCCTATCCTCTTCAACCTATATACAACACTCTTAAGCTTACTGATCTCTTCTCATTTTGTCGGTCATGAACTATATGCTGATGACACTCAAATGTACACTTGTTTCACCCCTAACTCCTACTCTGATGCTGAAACCCTTCTGCAACAAAGTTTTCAGTCTTTATCCTCTTGAATGTCTGCTAATTTTTTAGCACTTAATCCATCTAAGACTGAATTATTGTTGGTTGAGACATCACAACAGCTTCTGCAGCTGGATGGGAAAACTCTTTCGTTATCTTCGGATATTACAATAACACCTGTTTCTTCTGTGAGAAATCTCGGTGTTATCCTTGATAAACACCTAACCTTCCACGAACACATAACTAAAACTTCACAAGCATGTTTCTTTCATATCCGAGATCTTCGTCGAATACGTCCATATTTGTCACGTGGGACAGCTGCTACAATGTTTTTAAATCTCCCTGGCTGTGAGATTGATCGATTGTAATTTGTTCAGAATTCTCTTGCGCGAGCAATTTTTTGTAGTTCCAAGTACTCACATGTTACGCCCATTTTAAAGTCTTTGCACTGACTAAAGATTAAAGAGCGAATCATTTACAAAACAGCTTCGTTAACCTATAAGTCCATCACCATCCCTGGACAAACTTGTATGTCTCATTTGATTAAATTGATACAGCCTGCTGTTACTCGGTCTACTAAATTAATTACTCTTGTGAGACCTAGCTTACCTTCGCGCTCGAAGCTATCTCATCGTTCTTTCCAGCATACTGCACTGCAGATCTGGAATTCTCTTCCATCTTTCTTTGGAAATTTCATTTGAAGCACATCGGCCTTTCCTTTCCTATGATCAGTTCCATAGGCAGTTGAAGACCTATCTTTTCCATCTTTTTTTTCCATCCAGTGACCATGAGCAGCGACCTCGCTTAAACCTTCTTTTCTTTAGTTCCCTGTGCTTTGGACTGATTATCTGGATTTTGGAATTTGCACCGTTTTGGACCACCTTTTTGCTCGCCGGCTTGATTTTGTCTCAATAGTGCTTGATGTTGTCATTGATGACAGCAGCACTCTAATTGTTGTTATTATTATTATTCTTGCTGGATTTTGATTACTGCTTTTTGATTCATGTTTAAGTTTAAAATTAGTCTTCTGTCTCTCCAGTCAATTTCGGTTCTTTTCATCATCGTTATCCGATCAATCCTGTCAAAAGCCTTCTCAAAGTCTATAGAGCATACAAAACGTCATTTTCATATTCTAAGCTTCTTTCGCAAAGAACCCGCATTGCCCCTATTGCTTCTCTTGTGCGCATCCTTTCCTGAAACCTAATTCTGTCTTTTGCCAATTATCATATTTGCGTTCGACTGCATTGAATGTTTTTCCTTCCAACTTCTTCAAGAATTCTGCTGGGATATCATCTATTCTGGCTGCTTTCCACTTCTTCATGCTGTTAATTGCAGAAAAATTTCCTCCTTTATTTTATCGGGGGCTCCTTTTATCACTTTCTATTATATTTTCTTTTTCTAATTTAAAGTCCTCTTGAACTGGCTTCATAGCCGTATCATATAAATCCTCTACATATTCTCTTCATCTTTCTTTTACTTCTTCCAGCTTTGTCTGTAATTCCCCATCTTTACCCATTATACTAATGTTCTTTGCATCTCTTCATTTTCATACCGTTTCTTGTCAATATCTTGACTTCCTGATACAATAGATCCGACCTCCCTCGTCTATCGTTGTCAGGTGTGGGTCTTACCTAAACAGACTAACGACACCCGAAACAGACGCTAAATCCTTAAATGTACTAATTCAATGGATTTTGCATCTGACTTCGTAATTAGACTACACTAATCTAAAGACACCGACCTTTTACGAATTTACTAACAGACTACAGTATTTAATATTTAATTAGTTCAATTTAAAATAAAATGCAAATTAAATATGGATATACAGTTCAAGAAAATAAAGAAATATCCGAATGTTTGATATCAACGAAAATTAATTACATTTAAATTAACTGTCCTCGCAATATATAAAAATATCTGATCCTAAAGCGTAAAACTAAAATGATCACATACTAATCAACCAACGAAAATACGATACTTTGCTCTACTCAGTTAATGCATCAAGACACAAATTCCACTATAGGAATATTAACTAATTACTTCCTTAGTAACTACGTTAGTATAACTTTAATTATACTCTGGAAACTCTTTCCTCTGATCAACTATTGATCACTCTCAAATTTGGATATCAACTAATGATCATCCACCACTTTTCTGTAACAGTCTACACTACTTCTTTCCTTCCTTCTAAACCTTTTCCAATCCAAAAATATCACGTGGAATTAAATCTACTCATTCCCTCCCTGATCTTCACCTACCTCTTTTCTAAACAAACTCTCTTAGCTCCGCCCACCCTAGTGACGTCAGGCTAAGCATAGGCTTAAATAACTTTTAAGCTCCTTAATAATAAAAATACTAAAATCAGTCAAAATGATATAGTATAACTTTCAATATATATATAAATAATATAAGTAATCTTACTATACAAAATATCATGGCATAATTCCTCGACAATTATTAAGAAATCTACTGTAGGCTTCCTAGGCTCCTGGCTAGATTTTATTAAAAGTGATTCACACCAATAACAATCGAATTTCTCAAATTGAGTACAATATAGCCCAGACTTCATAAAAAATGATGAGTGGCCTCCTAATTCTCCAGATTTTAATCCACTCGATTTTATGTCTGGGAACCATGTTGGAAAGGTATCGTGCTTTAAAACCCAAACAGAGAAAAACAACGGAACTAAAGGCTGTTCTTCGAGAGATCTGGAAAGACCTAACACATCAGAAAGTTGACAACGTAATTCTATCGGTAAGTACAAGACTTCTGTTCGGCATCAAAGCCCAGGAACGCATTTCAAGCACACATTGCTGCAAAATATCAGAGTCGTCATCATCTAACGGCCCTTTTCAGGGCTAGCACATTTTCAAAAAGGAATTGATTCTAATTGACATTTTACGTTGCGTGTTAAATGAAAAAATTCATTTTTTTTTGCAAAACTTCGATAACTCTGGTTCCTTTAAAAATATTTTTACAATATTTGTTCTGCTTGTGGAAAAATTTCTCAGCAAGATACCGCTAAAATTTCATGGCGAAATATCAAGAACTGACTAAGCTATCGTAATTTTTGCTAGGGTAATTTTTTATATTTTTTTAATGCGCAGCCTGTATATCAATATAAAAAATTTCTTATTTGAAAAAAATTGTTTTCAATAGAGGCCTAAAAGTTGTCAATATAGGGCTACAATGCCTTAATTTAATATCCAAATTTAATATGACGTCCCTGACATCATCCCTGGATGAGGAAACGGACGTTAAACCTTTATTTATTATTATTATTATTTGAATCGGTATAGAAATTCCTAGAATCGGTTATAAAAATTCATTGTAATATACTTATCATATGAATTTAAGTTTGAAATGAACAATTGTTGGAGCCGTAATTAGCCTTAAGAGTCTTGTGACGCTGTTATAAACTTTCATTATTTAGGCCTACTGTATATTTAAATTTAAGTTGAGAATGAGCAAATGATAGAGCTATAATTAGCTACTCAAGTCTTATGACGCTGCTATAAATTTTCATTAAAAGGAAATTTGCAAAGGAAATTTTATTTAGATCAATTGCTTAAATATAAACATGACCCTAGGAAAACATGGCAGTGCATTAATAGCATTTTAAAACCAAATAAGTCTAAATCTATTCAGGAATGTTTTAATTTAAATAATGAAATGGTATCTGATAAAAAAGTTATATCTGAGAGTTTTAATGACTATTTTATTGGATTAGGAAAATCCCTAGCTGATAAAATCCCTAAATCAAAAAAGTCTTTTTATGATTTCATTTCAGACAAAAGTAAAATCTCCGACACATGTGCTCTCGATTAATATGAAATCATTAACATAGTCCAATCTATAAAAAGTACCTCGAGTGCAGGTTTCGATGAGGTATCGTCCATTCTTCTAAAAAATATAATCTATTACCTAGCCAAACTTTTAGCAATTGTACTAAATTTATGTATTATGAATTCTACATTTCCGAGTAAAATGAAAATTTCCAAAGTATGTCCGATTCATAAGTCAGGTCCTAGTAACAAAATTTCAAATTATAGACCAATCAGTCTTTTAACTTGCTTCTCTAAAATATTTGAGAAAATTATTGCCATTAGAATGCTCTCTTTTATTGACCATCACAAAATCATTACTTCAGCCCAATATGGATTCAAGAAGAAGCACTCTACATATATGGCCCTATTAAACATGCATGATAGGGTGTCTAAAGCTATTGACCATAAAGAATTTTGTTTCGGTATTTTCATAGATCTCTCAAAAGCTTTTGACACTTTCAACCATGAAATGTTACTTAAAAAACTAGAAATGTATGGTTTCAGGGGAGTATTTAATACACTTTAAAAAGTTACTTAACCAATAGACAACAATATGTGGTATATAATAATTCAGAATCAAATTATAAAACTATTCAATGTGGTGTCCTACAAGGTTCAATATTGGGACCTTTGTTGTTTCTGAATTATGTCAATGACATATCTGGGATTAGTAAAATTCTTACCTTCATATTATTTGCAGATGATACAAATATTATCTGCACAAACCCTGATATTTTGAAACTAGTGAATTCAATTAATACTGAACTCCTAACACTCTCAGACTGGTTTAAAGCGAATAGATTATCCCTAAATATACAAAAAACCAATTACATGCTATTTATAAATACAAATATAACAATAATTCTGAAAATTTTCATATATACATAGATTCTATCAACATTTCTAGAATAGATAAGACTAAATTTTTGGGAGTGATTCTTGACGAATAATTATCATGGTAATATCATATTTCTTGTATTGCACAAAAATTAGCCAAATCAATTGGATAACTCCATCGGGTTAAAACTAAACTACCTAAACATTGTATGTTAAATTTATACTACAGTCTAATATATCTGCATGTAATTTACTGTAATATTGTTTGGGGGAACGCTTCTAAAACTCTGCTCAACGAATTAATAGTACTCCAATAACGGGCAATTAGAATAATTCATCGTGCAGAGTAGCGTAGTCATACGACCAATATATTTAAAGAACTTAAAATTTTAAAGTTAAGTGATATTCATAAACATTGCTGTTGCGTATTTCTGTATAAATTTATTCATAATGATATGCCTTTATGTTACAATTATTCGTTGCTATTAAATAATGTTGTAAATTCTATTTATATATTTCTACAAGTTTCGGAATTTACTACACCATCGTTCAGAACAATCTGTCGCGAAAAGTATATCGCTGTACAAGGCCCTAGATACTGGCTATCCCTACCATCTAATTTTCGATCATCTCGCTCCGTTAACTGTTTCAATATTAATCTTCGTCAGTACTTATTAAATAATTATTAATGATAATGAACTTAAATGTATAATTATGCATACCTATTATCATTAATTTTCTTTATTGAATTTCTTTATTTCAATTCTTTAATTTCTATTTATTTTTATTTTTTTCGTTTTAAGTTCACCATGGTATACATTTAAATTGGGTTCACATATTGCATTTACTTGATTGTTTGAATTGCTTGTGAACTGTTCAGGGTTGAATGATCCTTTTTGGTGATCTAACTAAATAAATAAATAAATAATTATATACTCGGTATCTGTATATGAATTGAGAAAGAACAAATGATGGAGCTATAATTAGCGCAACTACTGAGGAATTTTAAATGTGTGGATCATCACGCTCAGTGTTATTTCAGACAGCCAGACAGACAGAGCTGGTTGAATATAATTGTAAATAGAAATATGACGTAGTGATTAAATGTAAATATATACTCGTATTACTCGCCATAAATGTATACTCGACAAATAACACAATTGTAGCGTTAATATTTAGGAATTTTCAATATGACTCAGTGATATAATTTAAATAAGTACTCGTCATATATGTGTAATCGTCAAATGACAGAGCTAGGCAGATTAGCTTTTAAAATTGAATCTTGCGAGCGAGCGTCGGAGCGTCGACATCTTTATCTTTAATCTTCTTGTTATCGTGTCGTCACACAGCATTAATCCATCGTCTGACACAATCTCTCGCCCGATCATTGAACTCTCTGAGATCCTCACGCGTTACCCCATCACCGGTCAAGTTGCAGTTCATCAAATGGTCAATGTCCTTCACCTCCAGGCCGCATTCACATACTGTAGAACCGTTATAATAACCCCATCGTCTCATTGCAACCTCTGTCCGACCGAAACGTGCCCTAAATCTATATAAGCATAGCCACTATATAATAGTGGAAGAAGTAAAAGAAAGATGGAGAGAATATGTAGAGGAATTATATGATACGGCTGTGAAGCCAGTTCAAGAGGACTTTAAATTAGAAGAAGAAAATATAATAGAAAGTGATAAAAGGAGCCCCCGATAAAATAAAGGAGGAAATTTATTCTGCAATTAACAGCATGAATAAGTGGAAAGCAGCCAGAATAGATGATATCCTAGCAGAATTCTTGAAAAAGTTGGAAGGAGAAACATTCCATGCAGTCGAACGCAAATATGATACTTGGCAAGATACAATTTGGTTTCAGGAAAGGATGCGCACAAGAGAAGCAATAGGGGTAATGCGGGTTCTTTGCGAAAGAAGCTTAGAATATGAAAATGACGTTTTGTATGCTTTGTAGACTTTGAGAAGGCTTTTGACAGGATTGATTGGATAACGATGATGAAAAGAGCCGGAATTGACTGGAGAGACTGAAGACTAATTTTAAACTTAAACATGAATCAAAAAGCAGTAATCAAAATCAAACAAGAATAATAACAATAATAATAACAACAATTAGAGTGCTACTGTCATCAATGACAACATCGAACACTATTGAGACAAAATCAAGTTCGTCAATCCTCATCGCACCCTCACGGAAGACGTTCTGATGCTTTTACACATATTTTATCCTCTGGAACTGATTGGAGATGTTCTCGCCAGATCTGGAGGCGAGATTGCTCAACTGACTGAGTTAGTGGCGATACTGAATTTAAGAAGCTGTGGCTTGATTTGAGTCTCCGAGGATTTTCACCATGTAATGGATGTCATTGATCCTGTTCTTGTCTACTCCGTTCAGCTTGGCTAGCCACATTACGTCTGATGGCTGGTGGTGCTATGTCATGAGTTTTTTGTACTGACTTCTGTCTTCGTCTTTCCTACATGCTGCTTAAAACTCGGAGTTTTATCTAAAGTTACACCAAGGTATACTGGGTGTGTACAGTATTGTAGTTCTACACCTTCCCATGTAACGTTAAGCTCCTTACTAGCATCCTTATTTCTTAAATGAAAAGCGCACACGTTTTGTGTTTTGGCAGGGTTAGGTTTTAGGTGATTTTCCACGTATTATAATGACAGTGATTCTTGGACTTATTCTATGGTTTTTCAATGTCACTGAAATTCTTAGACTGATAAGCGCAACAGTTGTCATCAGCATAGATGAAACTTCTGGTATTCTGCATCATTGGCTGATCATTCGTATAGATGTTGAACAGGATAGGTGCTAAAACACTCCCTTTAGGAAGACCATTCTGCTGCTTCCTCCAACGGCGCTTTGGGTGACGTCCCAGTTCAACATAAAATCGACGATTCGTTAGGAGTTGTTAGATGAATTTAGTCAATTTATAATCTTCGTCATGTTGTACAACTTGGTGATGAGTCGTCTATGGCACATAGTGTCGTATGCAACTGACAGATCCACTAATACAGCTCCAGTAATGAGACCCTTCTCAAAGCCATGTTCGATGTATTGGGTTAGGTTTACTATCTGACTGGTGCATGATTCCATGAACGGAACCCACATTGCTGCTCTATCAACTTTTCATCGACCACTGGCAGCATTTGATTAAGGATCATGCGTTCCAGTAGCTTGTACGTATGGCATAGTAGTGATATCGGTCTGTAGCTTTTTGCATCATTGGGATCTTTTCCAGGTTTGAGTAAGACTATAACTTTAACTTGTCTCCATAAGCATGATCGTTAGTGTTATTTATCGTTACTTTGTTATTTACATTTATCGTTTGTGTTACAGACAGACATGCAACTGGCTCATTATATTACAAATACTAAAATTAGAATATTTTTCAGCCTTCAGCCCCAAACCGATGCTTGGGTTAAATTTAATGAAATATTGCAATAGTTTATTTGTAAAGTGACCAATAATTCAAAATTTTATTAATTAAATGTTTTCAAAATTATAAGCATCTAAATTATTATTTAATTTTGTGATCCAAGGTTTCTTATATCAAATTTTAACTTGAAATGAAAATACTTTATATTTGTAAGAACTGTGCCAAATTTTTATCTTATGTAAATCCAGGCTTGATAAAAATCATGATCTTTTTCTTTAAATCCAGGGTTGATAAAAATCATGATTTTAAAGATAAAAATTAAAAATCTGATTTTTAACATTTAAATTGGATCTAAATCTGATTATGATTTTAGTCAATTTTAAAAATTTAAATCAGAATTTACTATTACATAACAAAGGCCAATAATAAATCATATATAACTAAACTGTATTAATTTTTGCAATTAAAGAAATTAATAATGCCAGTTTTAATTGAAGATTAACAAAATGAAGGTTTTAATTATAAATATGGTCAAATAACTGTTCATAACGTGGCAAGAATACAAAACTGGTAACAAAATTTAAAGTCATCATTTTTAAACACTTTCACATTGTCAATTGCCAGTTAAATATGAATATGTAGGCCTATATAATATATATTTAGAACACTGTAGTGGCACTGTTGATTGCCAGTCTGGTCTAGACTCTTAGACTACTAATTTGTTCCAGTTAAAAGCACTGCTTACATTTAGATTTCTTTTATTCTGTCTTTACTTCTGGTCGTTGAGTTCTTAACGTCCATGAGTTGACAGCTTCAGTGAGTTAGTATCACTATGGGACAGTCTCACTGAATCGCTATCATCACCATCAGCTGCTTGGAAAGATCTCTTGTTGAGCAATTTGAACAAGAATACCAGCTTTTGTTTTTTAATGTAAAGCCCATTTCTTAGTTTGGAGTGGACTTAACTCAAATGACTCAAATGAAGAGTAAACTCTTTCGACGTCAGCAGATGAAGCTGTGGCTGTAAGTAGTTGAATTATAGGCCAACGTTTATTAATATCTGGATTAAGTCTGTAGGCCTAAGACTTCCACCCGTCAAAGGGAGAAACATTCTGAATAACATTTTCTTCATACTCAAATTGCTGGAATGGAAGTGCTTCAGCTTTGAAATTGTCCAGATCTGGAATAGGTGCACTGTAGTTTGATGATGCTTAGTCTATAACAGCTTCGTAGTCTTCAATGGTCACTTTTATCTTTATATTTTGGGTGAATGATATGCTCTAGAAATTGCAATCGTGTCAAGGCCTGACCATTGAGCCTCTTAAATTTTCTCTGTGCTTTATTCTTACTGGCAGCTTCCTTAGCGGCTGTCAGTAAACTGATTTTAAAAACCAGCTGCTGCTGCTAGGAGTCAAAACTAACTGCCAGCCCAGATGTGAAAATTTCCCAAAGTAAACTGATTTAAAAACCAACTGCAGCTGCTGAAAGTCAAAAACTAACTGCCAGCTCAGATGTGTAAATTTCCAAAATTTGAGAAACGATTCTATTATTAGTACAACCGAATCCCCAAGAAAATTGTATATAACAACAAGAATGAGTTTTGCTAGATGATTTAAAGTTACACTCATTTGTAGACATGAAAAGGAAAAGGAAGTCAGACAAGAGTGGAGGCTTTATATGCCATGGACCTGCCAGTAGGCAGTGCACTGAGATAGACGGTGCATCTTATGGGTTGTTTGGGTTTTAATCTCTCAAGGTACTGTGCTTGGTCCCCTACTTTTCACATTCCACCCCCTTAAGTCACTTGTTAACTGATTCGATGCTGAAATTTCACTTTTATGCTGATGACACCCAGATTTACATCTCGTTCTCTAGTCCCGATTCTTCTGATGCTCTGTCCAAGCTTACATCTACACTTGATCTAGTTCACTCAGAACTGGTTTTGCGCTAATCGTTGTCAATCCTTCAAAAATTGAATACCTTCTCATGATGGGCACCCCACAGCAGCGTCATGAAATAACTAGCTCAACCATTTCATTTAAAGATATCCCCTTAATACCCACAGATTCTGCATGTAACCTTGGTGTAATCTATGATTCAAATCTAAACTTTAAAACTCATTTCAGAGGTCTGTCCTTCTTTTTAGCATATCCGTCAAATTCGTAAGGCCCTTGATATTAATTCTGCCACTGTATTAGTTAGTATGCTTGTCCATTCTAAACTTTATTACTGTAACTCTCTGCTGAATGATATCCCAGAGAGATCTCTAATTCGTTTCCAACACGTACAAAACTCTTTCTCGAGTCGTCTGTAATGTAAAAATAAATACTCAAATCCCACACCTCTTCTTTTCTTAGGAAACTGCACTGGTTACCAGTCTCTGAACATATAAAATTCAAGATAGCTTCCTTGACCTTCAAAAGTTTAAATTATGGTAAACCATCGTATATGCAAGAGACGTCCCTGACATTGCCTTATGGCGAGGAACCGGACGTTAAATTGTTATTGATAGATTGATTGATAATAAGCCTGCTTATAAATGATACTTTTGATGAGCTTGTATAAATGATACCTTTGTTGAAAAAATTCATAAAGACTATTGCAGACAGAATAACATTTTGTATGATTTTTATTGTGATTTTAATCTGCACTTTAAATCATGATTTAAATTCATTTAAGTCACTCGATTTAAATCGGCCGATTTCAGTAATCTCGACCCTGCTTAAATCTGAGGGCACCAGTACGATCAGTGCCACACAGCGAAACAGCTAACATGAACTTGAAAAATTTATAGTTTAACACAGAGAGAGTTTTGGGACTTGAATTCTATTATATAGATTTAATATATGGTACAACAGCAGGCAGACGATTACAGTGCTACTTTGGATTCTGTATGGCTATAATCTTTTGTGGCTTTTGCTGATCAAACGATAGAACGTAAAATCTGATCTGTTGAGTATGTCTTGTGACTGCTACAAATTATGAGAAGTTCTGGTAACATGGCTGTTTATTTATACTTTATTGTAGGTTGTCTGCAGTGCAACATGACCAAGGTGCATTGTGCAGCATGATCAGAATCTGAGGTGCAGCAGGATCAGAATTTGAAGTACAGCATTATCAGGATTTGCAATACAAGATAATGGTGTAAGGTGCAGACATGGGATATGATTTGATCAGGCTGTGTGAGGTGCAGCATGATCAGGATGTGCAGTACAGCAAGATCAGGGTGTGAGGTGTAACATGCTCGGGGTGAGAGGTGCAGCATGATCAGGATGTGCAGTACAGCAAGATCAGGGTGAGAGGTGCAACATGGTCGGGGTGAGAGGTGCAGCAAGATCAGGGTGTGAGGTGTAACATGCTCGGGGTGAGAGGTGCAGCATGATCAGGGTGTGCATTCCTACTGAGTGCAAGGACTGTGAGGAGGATGGGACTGCTTCTCCTCATACTGGGTCTCGTTGAGAAGTCACACTGCGACCTTGTGTTATAGAATATCATGTTAACTACTGATCGCTTGTTTCATTCAAACGGTCATCCAGTGTCTAGTACGTTGCAGTCCTACCTTTACACAGATATTTTAAAATTAGACTCACATTCATTAAGGTAGCATTTTCTTTTTTCTCTGTAATATAATTTAATCAAGCATTTATTTATTGATTCTTGAATACAAGTTCTGTATAAATGCAGTCATATTTATGGATTTGTACCATAGCACATCATGTCTCTAAATGGCCATGACGCACTGATGAAAATTCTATCAAAGAATGCGAGCAACTCTTCGATGTAGCCCATTATGGTGCTGAGTGGGCCGTTAAGAAAACAATATCAGTCTAACATTCTTGCTAGTCTGTCACTTTGATGCCGTCTGGTAAAATTATGTCAAATGCATTGTATACTTCAAAGAATTCGAAGATTTTGCAGGCAATGGTTGGGTAGAATGACATAACCTCTTCTCAGGGGCGGATCCAGGAATTTTTAAGGGGGGCGCCAAAAAGTTTTTTAGAGTAAATTTTTTTGCTTACTTCGGGATATGTGATGCAATCATACAAATTTCTGTAGGGGGGGGCTCAAAATTTTTTGACTACTGAATTCGGGCTCATAGAGTGAGTGAATCCCCGTAACTTACCCCCCCCCCCCCCACCCGCTTATACCCGTACTAAAGTTAGGGGAATACCTAAAATCCTACATTTGTTTTGGATTAATTATTAGGTTAATGAGGTTAATTTTGTCACCTCTGAAGAAACTCTGAAGATCTCAACGAATTGCAAAAATGACGTAATTTTGGTGGTGGTGGGGGGGGGCTTAACCCCTCCTACCCAAGGCTGTTTGCACCACTGCAAGGGGGCAGAATTCACATTTTTACTTACACCCTTTTTTCCGCCAATGCATAGGTTCAAGTGAAAATTGAGAGCTAGTGAAACGGTCAACATTTTTTGGACCTCCTTCCATTATACAGGGCTCCTAGTATATCCTAGAAAAAAATCGAGCTATTGGAAATGAATTCCCTGTCGTACCACCCCCCCCCCCGGCACCCCTAACCACTGCCATTACTAACATATTTACACATCGAAATTGCCTTTGAAACAATGAAACAATACTCTGTGATACCCTCCACTCCGGCCCCCCCCCCATAACCACTGCCATTACTAACATATTTACACATCGAAATTGCTATAGACCCAATAAAACTATACCCTGTCATACCCTCCGCTCCGGCCCCCTCCCTAACCACTGCCATTACTAACATATTTACACATCGAAATTGCCATAGACACAATGAAACTATACCCTGTCATACCCTCCACCCCGGCCCCCCCCCTAACCACTGCCATTCCTAACTTATTTACATTAAATTGCCTTAGAAACAATGAAAATATAGTTTAAATTTTTTTATCGGCGGACCTAAGGGGGGGCCCGGGCCCCCTGGGCCCCCCCTGGATCCGCCACTGCCTCTTCTCTGATTTACCTAACTGGTAAATTATTAAGTCGGAAATGAATTAACTCTATTAACCTATCTTACTATTCATGATTTGTACAGTGCAATCTTCTTGAAAATATGTGGTACTTAAACCTGTTTGAGTACCTCCCTCATTCAGCCATATTTTTATTCGAACTTACTTTTCTTGCCACTTTGTTTCCCTCTGAGACAAAATCCAAAATTGTATCAAATCATAATGACGATCATAATTCTTGTTCCTGCACAACAGGTCCTTATGTTTTGTTTTCGTTCTGTGCTCTAATCGTCTCTACTGCTGTCCCTATATCTTCTAATTTTTCGAGCTCCACTACAACCCCTTGTGGGCTTTATGTCCCTTGCGTTGAGGTATTGCACACTTTTGGAACCTCTGTAGAAATGCATGCTCTCTGCATTTTGATTTTCATGACTTCAGGCTGTCGATTTTTGTTCTGATTTTGTAATCATTGCCCTACTTTGAATGACAGCTGCAGGCTATGTGTGATGTTCATAAGAATAGACGGCACCCACTCTCTCGCATTCTGCCAAAACAATGTATCTTCTTAACAAATTTTTTATTTTAAGGAGTGATATCTTTATTTAAATATTTAGTAGGCATATTTGAAGTTGTTCTTGTCTGGAATTCCTGTTTCGTCCGCGAGGCTGGGTTTAGTTGGCTGCTGAGCTGTCTTGTACCCTACGATTGTCGTGTCTGGACGTCTCTTCTTTGACAGTGTTTCCTTAGATATTATTAATTGTAAAATGTCAGAAATATTTCGTTTAAGATTGAGACATTTGGATGAAAGTGTATTTAATCAATTTGATGTGATCAATGTGCTCCTTTTTCTGGACTGATTGGCATGGGATCCATTATTCGTCATAAACAGACAGGATCAAGATACATCACACACACATAGACACACACACATATACACACATACATATACGATCATAGAACTATCAAAATGCATTATAAGAAACTTAAATGGAGTTACTACTAATTCCAGCACTAGCAATAACCCACCAACGACCAACGGGGGGTCCATATCGGACCCCACTTCCGATTTTTCTTTTAACATTGTTTAAAACAACCGAATAAAATTCATAATAAATTCTAGTTGTTCCTGGAGGTATTACCGACAAAACCGTGTTTCGAAATTAATTGAACATTTCTCAATTAAAGTAAAGGAGAACTCCAAAGGCGTGTTTTCCACGATGGACTCCCGTTGGTCATTGGTGCACTGATTTTACTATATAAAGTTTTTATTGTATATCAAATTAATGCAGGTAGTGTTATGGATTTGAATTAGATCATTTTGTTCTTTTTAAAACGCTTCGTAAATTAATTACCTGCTCTACTATAAGGCACTCTGATGTCCAGAACCAAACAATTTTGTCCATCAAACAATTTATATACAATCTAAAACAGTCCCACAGTTTATCTAGTTCCCTCAGTAAATGTCTAGTTACAAACTGCTTTAAATAAATATTTATACTGACGCTATTTAAGCTGTTTCTAAAGAAATAACAAGTTCAACTCTAATATGATTAAAATCCATCTTAGCCAACCCTAGTGGCTTAACAGATTCCTGTTTATGGTTGTTCAATTGCTTTCTATAAATACTGTTCCAGGCAACATTTAAATAAAGAATTTGATCATTTTTAAGTGAAATGCTAACAGTGGCATAGGTCAAAATGGGCAAGTAATAGGACTCCAAAAGATGTGATCTTGTCAGCTCAGTTAAGTGAGATGATTTACTCAATATAGTATTACAACTAGAGTAAAATTTTCTAATAGATCTAATCAAATTGATATCAGCCATTAGATTTTTACCTACTATAAAGGTAATACCTAAGTATTTAAAACATTTACCCATTTCAATGTTTTGTTCATTAGAGACATTGGAGAAATTTCATAACCGGACCCTAACCCAGTCGCCGCGAGTGTAGCTTTTATCTACATAAAATTCCAATAGTAATTTAAACGAAATTGAGCATTGCTCTAGCATCTTTTGTAAACCGTGCACCGTTGGTGCGATATGAAGCAAACCATCAGCGTATAAGATCATAGCAACAAATTTTGCACTATTGGTACAACGTACATTGGTAGATTTTAAGTCATTAATGCAAGGATCAATAAAGATATTAAATAATGCCAGCGATAGAGAGCTACCTTGTCTCGCGCCTCTTTTAACAGTAACATTTTGAGAATAGAATCCATTCCAACGAACACAGACATTTAATTTAGATTGTCAGTCTTTAGCACAACTAGTAAATAATTAACTAATAATAATGTGTGAATTGTTTTTATTAATTTAAAATAATGTGTTAATTATATTTTCTTAGACCTTGAAGCCTTTTATCTATATTCTCTTAATGAAAGTCATTTCGGTATGCTTGAGGTTATTTGCCTTTTGTCTTTAGGATTATTTTCAACTATAGGGATTGTTAAATACGATGGTATAAAGCACAATATGGCTAGTAGCCTATTTACAGCTTTGTTGTAATTGTTATGTGTTGTGTGGATGAAAAACTACCGGTGAGAAACCAATGTACATAAACTATCCTCGTATATGTGTCTTTTGCATACAGTATATCATATATACTTTTATTGTCTGTAGTATCTACTTAACACATTAGTGAAATATCTGAACTCTGGACTCGATATACATATAAGGAGGCTAGCGTAAAGAGAAATTAGAAATTTCTTTTCGATCAAGTTTATTTTCTTTTTCTATGTTCAACATTTATACGACTTCATCATTTTTATTTTTTATTATTTATTCAATATTACATATATATATATATAATATATATATATATATATATATATATATATATATATATATATATATATATATATATATTATATTATATATTATATATATATTTGGATATATATGTATATATACGGTTTGTCCGGGGATTCCGGCAAATTTTGTCAAATCCGGCCGGGTTAGTTACCGGATTTGGCAATCATTTTTATTATATAAAATAATTAACTGATATTTCAAAATTAGCTTAAAATATACCTCGAAGAAGAAGAACATACGACCCAATGATGACTATTTTATTAAACATACCGTAATAATCCAGTGAATGACGTTAGGGGTGTGCCTTGAAAGAGTATAGGCCTATATTGAGAACTTAGTTAATGATTCAGATTAATTAAATGACTTAATGATGGTGACTGATTGAGTACAAATCAATAACTTAGTTAATTACTAATGACGACGAATAGATTGAGCATATATTTGTAAGCTAGTTAATTATTCAATGATAATGATTTAAATGAGCCTGTTAATGAATACAATGTCATGATGTTGAACGATTTGATTGAACATACGCTTATAACGGGCGTGTATTGAATGACTCTATGATGATGACTGGTTGAGCAAACGCTGATAACCTCGTAAATAAGTTACTGATGATGATGACTTCCGACGGCGGATCAGTGGGTGCGGGGTTCAAATCCTTGGCTCGCATGTCACTGATATCGCTTTCGAGAGATGAAACTCGTGTTAACATTGCTTTATACAGTTTCTTAATATAACAATTTAAACTAGGTCAATTTGAATTCCGGTTTCGTCGGAAAATCCCATATGTTTTATGTTTATATATATAGATCTATATATATATATATATATATATATATATATATATATATATATATACAGTGTATATATATATATATACACATACAAGTATATATATATATATATATATATATATATATATATATATATATATATATATATATATATATATATATATATATATACACTTGAAAAAAATATATATATTCTTGAAATTGAAAAATGTATGTACTTGAAAAAAGAAAACCTGCGTAATTTTGTAGCTGTTTGTTAATTAATATTGTAATATGGTTAGATTAATTAAACCTATTAATAAATTAGCCTTTGACATTCTACTTATTCGTATGTAATTTTCCAGACAGTCCTTTAAATTAAATGAATTCCATTTTGAGTTTTGCCTGTTCATTTTACGTTAAAGAATCTTGCTTCATTTACTGGTGTAGAAGAAAAAATGTAAATCTTTGCAACCTAATTACTTTTTGACGCGACCTAAAAGTTTTGTACGATGTAGTTTATGAAAATAATATGTAGGCTACTTTCTAGTTGAACTCTTTACATTGCCTATTAGGCTACAGATATTTACTCAAATTTTGGAAATTAATTGATATTTATTTTTCGTCTAAAATGCTGTGATTGAAATGCACGTAGACGTCTACAAATGTGCAATGGCCACGTACATTAAAACATTAATTTTTGTCTCCGATGAATAATAGATTAAGTAGCTATGCGCCACTTAGTAACCTTTTTTCTTAATTATGCGAGTATTATTATTGTATCAATTTAAAGAAAGGGATGTAGTATAATCTTTAGCTTGAATTGATATAAATAGTAATATAAACTAAAGGTGCAGCGGCATGAATATGAGTCAGATTTCTATTGTTGTATTGTATGTGGGCCTACATTTACTCTGCATTTGTGAGTTTAGGCGCAATGCTGCTGTCGTTGGGTGCAACTGAGATCAATTAAATGCTATTGATTTATTCAGTAGTTGAGTTTATGAAACTTTTGATTTGTAGCTAAATTGTTGATAGATAGCTTGAGTAGCATAATTATGATAGATACAACCTGTGAGTATTCTGGCAGTAGCTTATTCTGGTTTTAAGTTTATTGAAGTGTATTTGTATAGTATACCCAAGGATTGCTGGGCATTATAAAACTTGGCTCTAGGCCTGTGTATAGAGTTCGCTCTTGTGTTTTGCTTGTGTAACTTTTATCTACTGTGTGCTTTGACTGTCATTTTTAAGGTTTTAAAAGGATGTCTAGTTATAAAATAGATAGCTAATCACGTAGATGATCTAAAATTATGTATATTTATTACTCTTAAATTACCTCAACCAGTTGATAAAAAGGTATAATTTTGACATGACAGTTTTCTTTAACAGTTTATGATTTCATTTATATTTTGGTCACATTTAGTTACAGAATGTTAAATTGGTTTGGATATGTTCGAAATTAGAAGAACGGAAGACTAGGGTTGTATGTTCATCTATTAAGTAATATCTTTGAGGTTAATTATGAAAAGAACCTTTTCATATGAGAGATATTCATAACATCGTATTGCATCATACTCTGTGTGTTCAAGTAGCTCACCGCCGCACTTTTCCAAGTGCTACATAGCTCCTTTCATAGTTCTCAATTGTTGCTAGTTTTATATGTGGGCTAACTACTAGTTGTAAATGATGTCTCTTGTATATGCTCTCCTTAAATCATCTTCCTCAGTGGGGAAGAATCATCTCTGATTTACGTAGTATCTTAGATTATTTTGTTTGATTTAGTAAAAGTCTCTTCGTGTTGTGTCCGGGTTGTTTGAAGAATAGACCAACCGATGACTGCACGTGTCGCCGAAGACGACTAAACCAAGATCCAAACCAACGTCAGAAATGGCATTCGGTTGGTGAGCGCCTGGGCTTCAGAAATTGCTACAAAATTGTTTAAAACTTATGTAAAAATAGAGGATCGACTGATGATATGGTATGGCAAAAAAGAGGAGTGGAGAGGGTATATTTTTATCCCGACTCCTAATTAAACTGGGAATAAAGGGAAGATGATGATGATGATGATGATGATTTAGTAAAAGTAATATTTATGTCTGTAATTAGATAATTTTATTTGTATTGTCGTTGATTGTTAATTGTTATACTTGTTTGACCTGTGCTAAATAACCACTTTAGATTTGTTGAACTGTTGTTATTAGGAAATTTACATTCGTTGCTATATTGTAAATAGTATTCTACTGCAGTGACAGCCGAATAACTGTATCATAGACGAAATAATGTTTTTTTAAAGAAATGTTATTTTAAATCCTAATCACTACAGCGCTTGAGCTTCTCCGGAGCTAAATATGACTAAAACTATGTTTACAAAGTGTGACCGTATTTAGCAAAGAGCTAAATCTTCGTTTGGTGGTTTAAACCGCGAAATAGTCACAATTTTGATATTACGTAAGGCCAGTAATACCAAGTCTGATAGTGGGCTTCTGAAGTAGCCCACTATCATTTCTAAAGTGCCCATTTCATTATCCTGCGTTGAAAGACCGCTGAAGAATTGTAGTTGATAAAAAGGCAATTTGGAAGTTGCTGTTGTAGCTGTAATGCTATTGCAACGTTTATACACATTGAACATTTGTACGTTATCTAGGCCTACTTGTAAATAATTGACGTATAATATTGTGAAGAATTAATAGCTAAGCTGTTGATGTTTCTAGCCTACTTGGCTACTGGCGAGTGGTAATACTAAACTACCTGGGTAGTCTGCTGTTGCCAGTTCTGTGGGTTTCACACACATTTGGGTTAGTGTTTAAACTTTTGGGCGAGAAAAACAGGTTTGAGCGGGTTGCGGTTTTGGGGTTTGTTTTTGTTTAAGGAATTGGCAATTTTTATGATGTCCGTCGTGGCTTGTTATGTGGTAGCCCTCGACTCTCCATTGGCTAAAATATTTTGCCCTGTATCACTAAAGGGAGAGACAAACTGACGTAAGCATATTCCGCCGGTTTAGACCGCGATTTAGTTATTCCACCGTTTAAGAAGTAAAATTCTAGTTTTATTTACTAAGTTGATTGGTCAATCAGCCTGATGGACAACGCTGTCGTTAGTTGAACAAAATAATTTTGGCGGTTGACCTCAACGTTAATAACCTGACCACTTATTTTCTTAACTGCCAATATTTGTATTTGTATACCATTGTCTAACCGTATTCTGAGGTCTAAGCATGCTACCGTTTAAGTTGTGCATAGTAAATATGTTACAAATTTAGTGTTTCACAGGCATAAATTTGATACCTTGCGCGCTGATGGATTTAAGAACTAGCCATTAGATGCCGATTTGATTTGAATTGAAAGGAGTTTAATGTTTAATTCTCTTAAGCTAAATTGTATTCGTTTAATTTCGTTGTAGTTTGCTATATGCAGAAAACGTTATATATGTGAACTCGATATAGCTACAAACTAATAAAGAAAAAAGAAACATTTTGTGATGATTACGAAAGATGGAAAAGGGGGGATTGACTGATGACATGGCTAGGACTGAGCGAAGTGGAGAAAGTCGATCCCTATTGGCTTTTGATTAAAGAGAGAGACCATTTTGTTAGTATGTAAACACTGAATTTAAATTTTTGTTAGCCTGAATTGTTATTTTTTTAATAAAAAGAAAATGTTGACCCTGCCGTGGGACCAAATAAAAGTTCATTTCAGTCACAGTTTCTGTGTATCGCATGACCAGGTTTAGGCTTGTGAGAAATTTATAAATTTTTAGTCTGCTATGTGTTTAGAAATATTAGATTAGGAATATTTAAACATTTTTGGAGGGCCTATATGCACTATTATATTTATTAAAAGAATTCGTTATTCATTGAATCAATCCATATGCAGATGATTCACGTTTAATCTTCTGTATTCAGATGACTTAATATGAAGAACTCTAACATCCTCGTGTAAGGAAAGGAAAATTAAATCCTGATTAATTGACTGATTTATTTGGGAATTTTGAATTCGCGCAAGGGTTATCCCTACCTATTTCTCTATTCAATTTCCCGTGTTGTTGTGTTGTGTCCGAGACACTTA
The DNA here is from genome assembly GCA_905160935.1 of Enchytraeus crypticus. Taxonomy (NCBI): domain Eukaryota; kingdom Metazoa; phylum Annelida; class Clitellata; order Enchytraeida; family Enchytraeidae; genus Enchytraeus; species Enchytraeus crypticus. The sequence continues at coordinate 470,506 of CAJHZI010000447.1, read as the reverse complement.
AGGCAGGAGCCAGTGGCGATGTTGGTAAGATACTCGACCGCAGATCAATGTGTGCGGTGTTCAAATCCTGGGCTCGCCCGTCACTGACATCGCTTTCGAGTTTGAAACTGACATTAACATTAGCTTTACCAGCTTTTTAATAGAGCGACCGTAAACTGCACCTGTCGTAAGAGGCGATTTAGCGAGAACTTCGGAAGGAAATGGGAATCCGCCTCTGAAGCCATATTATTCTCTAGCAATTTTCTACATTAGGGTGTGGATATGGCATAGCCTTTTGTGAAAGGATTTATTCGTTGATGGAGTGCTCATTATGAAGCTTGAAAAGCAGCATATCAGTACTAACCTTGGACCTGCCATGGACTTGAACTAGGTTGAACATTAGAGAGAGAGAGAGAGAGAGAGAGAGATTTCTCTATTGTCCAGAGAAGATGCGTGTAACTTGTGTAACGATAATTGTATTTAATGGTGAGCCAACATTTCAAAAGGGGATATTCGTTAATAATATGGTGTTTGTGGCAGATTGATATCTTTATATTGTCATGGAGAATTTAAATAAAATTAGGTAGAGCGTGAGAGAGCTGGAGCTTGTAGAGCTTAGTTTAACGTTCGCTGAATACCCCAAGGGATGCATTCAGAGGCGCTTCGTTTGGGATCCGATCTAGTGTCATCCTGCTTGTCTGGCTAACGTCATAGTTACTCAGCCATACAAGCGGTAGACAGTATGGATACTATCCATAGTGTAATTCAACTGGTAGACAGAATGATCATCTAATAATTTGAATGCTATGATAAAGGATATGAAAATCTTACTCAGTAGTTCAGTATTCGTAGCTTTAAGAGATTCAACGCCGATGATGAATCCATAGTTAGAGAGTTACTGAGAAAAGTATTTTCTGATTTAAACAAATGACAGAAAATAATGAAGGAATTTCGGACAAATTTGTAGCAGGACAGTGTTTTAACAGATATGGCATTTAAAAAGTTGCAAAATTTAATAAATAGACTGATTGAACTGATGTTCTGGATGATGGAATTAACACCACAATTTTGGACCTTCTTTTTGTTCACCTGCTTGGATTTGTCTAAAAAAAGCTGGATGTTGTAATGGATAGCACTTAAAATAGATAGATAGCACAAAGATCCACTCATATATATGTGGTGGACTTAAGATGAAAACGAAAGATAGAGCGAGTGGAGAGGCATTATATACCATGGTCCTGCTAGTCGGCAGTGCACTAAGAGATATATATATATATATATATATATATATATATATATATATATATATACATATATACATATATATATATATACGTGTATTTATATATATTTATATAAGGGCCTATATATCTATATATATAATAGGCCTATTACCTTTATATATATATATATATATATATATATATATATATATACATGTATATATATGTGTATTATATATGTATATATTTATATATATATATAATAGATATTATACATGCATAACATAAAATAATCTCTCGTTGACATGTTTAGATCTTAGGTATGTTAGTATTCTGTAAGATATGGATTGTTACATTCTGCAAGTCTTTCTGATGCCTAAATTCTTAGGCTTTATTTGTTGCTTTCTGTGATGATGTCCAGCGTTTATCGTGATGCCTGAGTTTGCTGCTACTCTTTGTTACTATTGCTATAGTGTTATAGTATTTTTGTTTTTATTATAAAGATTTTGAAGATAGCTAAAATATGACTTTTGGAATGGGAAAAGTAGGGGAGACCGTGGCTGAGTGTTACAAGGGGTTGTTTGTTACAAATACAAGATTTTAAAATCAGTACAAGCTATTGTGACAATATATAGATATGTACTTGCATGACCTTCAACTACTAAAGAGTTTTTGTGCTAATTCGTTGAAAGATGCATTTTTGCAATTAAAAGTTTCATTTTAGCATCCATGCGTAAATTTAGCTTGGCTGATTAAATTTTTTGTTCACATTGAAATAATAACCATTCTGTTTTTAAGTGTTTACTGTAAACATTGTGATTAAATTGTCACACGATATGATATATCTATTAGTAGCACTTTATGGCATCTGGTGAGCAGTATATATGTTATTGAGTTCATAACTTCTAATTCGGCTGAGCGGTTGGATGTTACAAAATCATCGGGTTGAATGTTACAGTACGGGGATAGTTGTTGCAGAAAGTGGTTATATATTATTTGATATTATAAGAGGTTAATTAAAGATATTCCTGACGTCCTTGACATCATCCCTGGATGAGGAAACGGACGTTAAACCTTTATTATTATTATTATTATTATTATTATATCTCGAACTGAGATTATTATTATTTTATTATATATGATACTTATTATTATTATTATATCTCGAAGATATCTGTTCGAGATATCTTTCCACATACGCGCCACGTTCTGCTCGAAGAAAAAAGTCAAAAGGCAGAAAGGTGTCCGAAGGGCGTCCCTCCTTTGTTGCCAGACATTGAATGACCACTACGTGTGTCATATTTGTGATTAGGATAGGAATTGATTGCAGTGTTTGATATTGTTTGATACTTTGTTGTGTAGTATTAATTTTAATTTAACAGATGTCGCAATTTAACCCAGTGTGTTGTAACAAGCAACCCCATCTGTAGGGCTGTTTGTTACAATTTAGTTGCCAGTTTTGAATGAATTTTCTACTCACAGCCCAGATGCTTCTTTGTATATATTTATATACATGAAATAACATTATGTGTGAGTATCCCTGTGCGTAATTTCCGTCATCTAACGGCGATATTAAAGGCTGTAGGCCGAAAATGTAAAATTTGTCATATACAGACCCGGTCTCCCCTAATTGTTTAAATAGTATAAAATAATATTTTCATTGTGATTTTGCTTTCAGTTAATAAATTTGTAAACAGTTGTAAAAGCAACAACCTCAGGTAATGACGCTGTTGTATTATCGTCGCTTTGATGTTGATAACTGTTAAACTTTGCCACATGTTTTCCTATTACAAAAATATGGTCGTTAAAGCAGCCGAATACTTGACAAATAGTGTATAATAGAATGGTTACATCGTTAAGTTTATGTTTGTGTTTCTTCCTTTTGCTAATCTTTGTGTGCTATATATTCTTTTATTCACCATTATATGACAGATGCAAACAAGCAAACAAGACGAATCCAAAAATAAAAGCAAAGGAAAGAAGTTAGCCTATTAGCATAATATATAGTTAGCCTAAGCAGATTTTGTAACATTGCAACAATCAATAAACAGTTCAACTTGTGCTAATCCTAATTACATGTAGATTCAGTATTTAATATTTTTCAAAGATCCATATTTTAAAGCTAATCGTAGATGCAGGAAAGAACTTTTAACAAAAAGTCTAAAGTGGTGGGGTTGGATGGCATCCCAGTGGAAGTGTGTAGGTGCGAGAGCGGTGGAGTGATTGAGATGCCTGTTTGACAAGATATAATGGGGGACGGGATACCAGAAGAATGGAGGTTGAGTTGTTTAGTGCCGGTATTTAAGGGGAAAAGACACATCAAAAGTGTAAGAATTTTTGAGGCATTAAGCTGTTGAGCCATACAATGAAGGTATGGGAGAGAGTAGTGGAGAGTAGTAGAAGAGAAGAGTAATAATTATAATAGAAGTAGAGAATAATAGAAGAAGGTTGAGAGTTTCAATAAGCATTGCGGGCAACCAGTTTGGGTTTATATCCGGAAGGTCGACAGCAGATTTATGTTAGATTTAAGCAGACAGCATATATATGTTGAGGCAATTGATGGAGTAGAATAGGAGAATGAGGAAGAAGTTGCAGATGATATTTGTGGACCTGGATAAGGTTCCGAGAGAACCGGAGTGGGAAGTTCGGAGGAAGAGAAAAGTGAATAGGAGGTATGTTAATATAATAAAAGATTGTACAGCGGGGTGAGAACTAGTGTGAGAGTGGAGAGTGGACACTCTGATAGTTTTGAGGTGAAGATTGGGGTACACCAAGGATCAGCCCTAAGTCCATATTTATTTTGATTATGGACGAGTTGCTGAAGGGAGTTATTAAGGAAGAGCCGTGATGCATGCTATTTGCCGATGATTTGGTGATAGTTATATATGCTGTTGAGAAAGTAAGTGAAATTTTGGAAAACATAGAGAATCATTTGAAAGTAAAGGATTGAGGGTAAATAAAGAAAAACGGAGCCGTTAGAGAGGTCAGAGGTTAGAGAAGTCAGGGAGGTGGAGCTAAGGAAGGTAACATATTTTAAGTCTTTGGGTTTTATAATTGAGAATGATGCGAGGTTGAAAAGGAGGTTACTAATAGGACTCAGGCTGGGTGGGCCAAGTCTCCACTTGGCCAACCCAGCTAGTGGAGTGCTAGCTAGTGGCAGATTGTGTAGTGCTGTTTGATAGGAAAATACCTCTAAGATTGAAGGCAAATTTACCGTTCTACTGTAAGGCCAGTAATGATGTCATAGAGTAATAATAACCATATAACCTTCTTGAATGATGTATATGGTTCGGAGTGTTGGGCTCTAAAAACGGAACATTTGCGAAGTTTACATGTGACGGAAATGAGAATGTATAGTAAAACTAGGAAGGACAGAATGGAAAATGAGTATGTCAGGAAGAATTTGAGTGTTGAGGGGATTAGGGATAGATTGGCTCAGTCGAGATTGAGATGGTATGGGCATATTGCGAGAAAGGCAGAGTTTGGAGGGAAGAGATGGATGTTAAGCTAGGCTGACAACAGCTGAGGTGGGAAGCGGTGATTATGAAGGATATGAAAGATATGGGATTAACTAATGATATGTGTGGGACATCAAGGTTTGGAGAAGGCCTATTCAATCAATCAATCAATCAATAGAATTTAACGTCCGGTTCCTCGCCATAAGCCCCACACGACGATGACTGAGTACACAGAAACCACAAGAGAATCCCGGACCTAGTTAAACTGTCATTTAAGGGAAGATGATGATGATGTCAGTTGCATGAAAGATCTTTGTAAAGACACTATCTTATGCATTGCCAAAACTCTTTAATTTTGTCTAGGCTATCGCCAGATTGCAGCAGCTGTGCCATAAGGCAATGCTGACACTTCGTGACTGATAATCAATTTAAGAATAACATATTCAGCTGCCCTTGTTCCTAACCTTTCTAAAATTGTATTAACGGCTCTTCAAAATTTCCCTTAGATCATCCCATTTGCATTTAAATTTCTTCGCTTTACAGATGGTGACTCCTAAGTATTGAATAGAATCCACACAATTAATTTTTACTCCTTGAATGCGTAAGGAGCTCGTACACCGTGTACCTGTCCTTAAACAGTGGCAGTTGGATACATATATTGGAATTTCACATATTAAACGTCATCTACAGCTAATATTAACGCCAGTTTCCTCACTCGAAAGCGATGTCAGTGACGAACGAGCCCAGGATTTGAACCCAGCACATACTGATCCGCGGTCGAGTGTCTTACCGACTTCATATTGTAAGGTAAATAACATTTCTAAAGAAAGCTTGTATTAGAAATTTTGTAAGGAACTAGTGCATTTCAATGGTATTCTATGCAGTGTTTACGTTTTCTTGTCCACTGTTTACATTTGGTGTCCCCGATGTTCTATTTATAGCTATTACCGAAAAGATCTACTTAGCCTAGTTACGCAGGGAAAAAATTATTTATCCACTTAGGAAACTGAAATGGATTCACTTACATTCATATTACTATTTAGATGTTTAAAATAACATTTGTGCATTGAAAAAGTTTGTACACTTTAGTATAATTCTAGCAGAACTCATTTTAGAATAAAATGGCAATGTTATGAAGCGAAAGCATTAAACTAAGTAAAGAGGAAATGCAAATAAACATATAATAGATCAGTTCGGTAATTGAAAACATATTTTGTTCCATGTAAACGCTGGTTTGTTTATGTTGACATCTGATACATATATTTACATGTAAATGTAATGGGTCTCCATTATAACTTCGTTATAATGCATTCATATCGTTATAATGTGTGTCAGAGTTAAACTATAGCCTAATTGTTAAGTTAGTCTTTAATTAATATCCATATAGTAGGTTGTAATGTAAATAACATTTCTAAAGAAAGTTTGGATTAGAAATTTTATGAGGAACTAGTACATTTCAATGGTATTCTATGTAGTGTTTACGTTTTCTTGTCCACTGTTTACATTTGGTGTCCCCGATGTTCTATTTATAGCTATTACCGAAAAGATCTATTACAGTGAAACGTCATATAATCTTTTATTCCTAACTAACTCTAAGATTAACTTGCAAATAACATGTCAGTTCGCAATGCACAATTTATTTTAATATCTCTAAATCTACATATCTATCCCAACATGGGATAGATCTGGGTCCCCTATGTGGAGCCCAGGTGAGTTTCCAACCATGGAATTATATTGGGCTACTAGCACATGGAACATGGGCCCGGGATGGTCTTCCCAACATGGGATAGATCTGGATCCGCTTCACATGGGGCCCGGGTGGGCTTCCCAGCATGAGATTACCTTGGGCTAGTAGCACATGGGCTCCGGATGGGCTTCCCACCACGGGATAGATCTGGGTCAGCTAAATGTGGGGCTCAGATGGGCTTCCCAGCATGGGAAAGCCCATATACTAATTTTGTATGTGTCCCGTTTGGGAAAAGATGGGCTAACCCATCCTCACCATCCTCCAGCTTACCCGTATGAATCCCATATGGCCCCCAATGGCCATGCTTGCTGGGATATAGTTAGCGAAGCCTCATAATTTTAACATACAGTATAATAATAATAATAATAATAACACACATCATAGTGAAATGATCAACTATGTTGATATCTATCACTTTTAATACCACATGTTAAATCCGTTAGGCAATTTTGTCCATTTTCCGTGTAGCCAGTCCAGTGAATGTCCGAGATTTTACTCTCAGATCGGCGCGGCTAGGATTCGAACACCCACGAGAGTTCAATTCACCTCAGGGTCAGTCATTTAAAACTTCATGCCGTTATCTACGCCTCTAACCATTGCGCTATTGAGATATTCAATAGCGACATTCATTAAACATATTTAGACATTCAATAGACATATTTACTGATGGGCTTCCAGGGCAATTGCCACAGTCAGAAAGTTTGACTTAGTAACACGATTCGTGTTGCAAAGTCAAATTTTAAAGGAATATTCAGCCGCTTCCCTCCTCCTCTGAATCAGAGGAGGAGGGAAGCGGCTGAATATCCCATTGGCAAATCACGAATTCGTGATTTACCCAGTGCAGTGGCCTCAAAAGTCACTCAAGAAACGATCAAAAATCTTTTATAAGTTGTCACTTAATTTTTACGGTAAAATCTGAAAAGCTATTAAACATTCAGCAACGGCGGAAGATGCCCTTTCAAAGAACTCTAATTTTATGTATAATATTACATATGTATTCTTTTGACCAACTTATGCCCCTTTTTAGAAAGTTCCTTTTCATGGACCTATAAAGTTCCGGCGTAGACGACACTGCAGTCGGCTACGCTCAAAGATCTTTAAAATAGGTAGATATGGCATGACTGTTGTTTCAGCGATACCAGTTTTGTAACAAGAGCGGCTTGATTTCCAGCATGCTCCATTTAATCGTGAGGGTAAACTAAGCCTCTTTGTATACTTAATAGTAATTTCTGTAATTTCAGATTTATTTCATGATATTCGGCCTCTAAACGGTATTAAGGTGATGTATTGTTGCGCATTTGGGTATACAAATTCCAGAAATCCGGAAACTACAGAACGGGGAATATCCTTTAAGAGATTTGAAATAATATTTGTTTGCATTTTGTATTATAGAAATATACATCCAATTAATAGGAATTCGTTTCATATAATTTTTTTGTCATGACGATATATTGGACAGATGTGACGATAAATGTGCTCTTCAAGTGTTTCATCATAATTCAAAAGCTTTTAAAATGTTCAAAAACTTCATTATTTTATGCCTTTAAATAACGATCAGCTGATATTATTTACCTCTGGCTAGCAAAAATTAGTTGTTGGTATCTCTGCAGTCCTTGAACTCACTGTTTACAATGGTTGAGATTGCCTTTGACACTTCTACGGGTTTTCTTTATTCTATGGCTACGCTGTACCTGCGTTTGAAAAAGTTTTGTAATAAATGCGTTTTTAATTGAATGTCTCAATGGCGCAATGGATAACGTCATGAAGTTTTAAATGACAGATGCTGAGGTGAATTGAACCCTCGTGGTTTCGAATCCCAGCCGCGCTGATCTGAGAATAAAATCTCGGACATTCACTGGACTGGTTATACGGAAAATGGATAACATTGGCTAACGGATTAAGCATGTGGTGTTAAAAAGTGATAGATGTCAACATAGTTTATCATTTCACTATAATGCGTGTTTTACTTTACTTTTTTAAGACTTGGAAAAAAATTTTTGATCTTAGGAAATCTTTGAAAATTGTTCAGCTTTTACTTCTTTCAACTCGGGAAATTGGTTTTATGAAGGGGTAGCATTGCTTGTTGGCGTGGTGGGCGATAATTGAAATTGAAAATTGCTATACAAATTAATAATATTAATAGCCTTGTTATCATTACAACTAGAGTCGTCCAATAGTTACTTCAAGATCTGGTCTATAGAATGGCGTATCAAGGAGCTCAGAAAGTACAGAAGGTTATGGTTCAGCCAATAAATCTTATATTCAGGTACCGGCATTTTGTTTATATTTTTTTTACAAAATCGACATGCTCAACTTCAATAACACACATTTTCAGATTTTATCAGCTTTACATGCTCCATTTCGGCACATGCATGGGATGGATTATATGAAAAGTATATGTACACAATATTTGGACTATAATGAGAAGCTGATTAAATCAATAGTAGAAAAAAGACTACATCTGAATGTCTTAATAGCGTAGGGTTAATGTCATGAAGTTTTAAATGACAGATCCTGAGGTGAATTAAACTCACGCGGGTTCGAATCCCAGCTCCGCTGGTCTGAGAGTAAAATCTCAGACATTCACTGGATAGGTATACGGAAAATGGTCTAAATGGCCTAAAGGTTTAAACATATGGTATTAAAAGTGATAGATATGAACGCAGTTGATCATTTCACTATAATGTGTGTTTACTTTTTTATCTATTTGTTTAATTAAACCAGTATAATTAAATTAAATTGTACTTGTGAAGTGTTTGTGTGTGAGTGTGTGTGTATGATGTCTCTACCTCTACGCATTTACCTATTTCACATTAACTCACAATATATGTATACAAATATATATGTAAATACCCATATGTGTATACATATACACACATAATTTACCAGAATGTACCAGCAGGGGCTGTTCCAGGAATTTCTTAAAGGGGGGCCCGAATTTTTTTTTGACGAGTATACACATTTTTCACCATATATATATATATATATATATATATATATATATATATATGTATATATATATAGTCTTCTATATATATATGGTATTAAAAGTGATAGATATGAACACAGTTGATCATTTCACTATAATGTGTGTTTACATTTTTATTTTTTTATCTGTTTGTTTAATTAAACCAGTATAGTATAATTTAATTAAATTGTACATGTGAAGTGTTTGTGTGTGAGTGCGTGTGTATGTCTCTCTACCTCTACACATTTACCTATTTCACATTAACTCGCAATATAAGTATACAAATATATATGTAAATACCCATATGTGTATACATACACACACATAATTTACCAGAATGTACCAGCAGGGGCTGTTCCAGGAATTTCTTAAAGGGGGCCCGAATTTTTTTTTTTGACAAGTATACACATTTTTCACCATATATATATATATACACACACACACATATATATATATAATATATATAATATATATAATATATATATATATTGACGTCCCTGACATCGTCCCTGGATGAGGTAACAGACGTTAAACCTTTATTATATATATATATATATATATATATATTGATATTACTCGACCGGCTTTTGTTTAAGACCTTACTTCGCCTCCGTACATTTTTTGCGGTCTGGTCTGGGTGAATTGATCTGTAATGATGTGTGCTGTGGGGATGTCCCTGACATCCTTGGATGAGAAGATATATATATATATATATATTTATAAGCTCTAAGATTCATACCAACGTCGGAGATGGCATTCGGTTGGTGAGCGCCAAGGCTCCGGAAAAGGGGATTGGCTGGTGTTGTGTTGGGGTGTAGGACAGAGAGGTTTTGAGACAGTCTATTTGTAACATGACCCTGGCTAAACTGAGATTCAAGGGAGGATGATAATGATGATGATGATATATAATATATATAATATTATTTATATATATATATATATATATATATATATATATATATATATATATATATATATTATATTATATTATATATATATGTATATATATAACAGCAACAACAACAATACAATTAGAGTGCTACTGTTGTCCATGACAACATTGAGCACAGTGAAACCAAATCAAAGCCGATGAGCAGAGTGACGGGTCCATGAACGGTGCGAGCCAAAGTCAGGGTGGTCAGTCCAAGGAAGGGTACTAGCGGAATGGAGGTTTACGTGTTGGTCTCAGTTCGTGGACGTTTGGTGGATATGAAAAGTTGAAAAGATTTCAATCGTCTGCGGGGCAGCATGCATGCTGGAAGGAGCGCCTAGACAGCTTGCTACGTGAAGGAAGGCTCGGTCTCTCTAGAGTAACTAACTTAGAGGTCCTGGTAGATGACTGCCTGGAGGTAGGTTGCCTCACTTGTAGTAAGTTGGACATGTAACTATTACCAGGAGTGGTAATAGACTTACAAGTTAGAGAAACTGTCTTGTATAAAATGCGTTCTCTAACTTTGAGCCAGTGTAAGGACTTGAGGATCGGAGTAACATGAGAATATTTGGAGCTACGAAAGACTGCACGTGCAAGGGAATTCTGAATGAACTGCAACCTATCAATCTCGCAGCTGGGAAGATTTAGAAATAGGTAGTTGCAGTAATCCAGTTTGGATTGCACGAGAGCAGCGCCAATTGGCAGTCGCAAGAGAATGAAATGGTCTTATTCGACGAAGATCGCGAATATGAAAGAAACATGCCTGTGATGTTTTAGTGATATGTTCGTGGAATGAGAGGTGGTGGTCGAGGACAACACCAAGATATTCACAGAAGAAATTGGTGCGACTGAAACATCTGAAGAGAGAGCCAGGGACACCTCGTTCAGTTTTGAAAGTTGCGGAGTTGAAGATAAACTCAGTCTTGGATGGATTGAGTGCCAAGAAATTGGCAGACATCCCGGAAGATATCTGCTGAAAGAATTGCTGTAGACAAGCCTTAGCATCAGGATAGGAGTGGAGGTTGAAGCATGTGTACAGCTGAGTGTCATCAGTGAAAAGTTGACGAATTAATGAATATGAAGAGATCAAGGAGCTTAGTGGAGTAGTGTATAAATTACAGAGGATAGGACCAAGTACAGAGCCCTGAGACACACCGTACTTGAGGATGGAAGGCGGAGAGGAATACTCTTGAACTTTGACGCTAAGATTACGGTCAGTGAGATATGAAGTAAACCAAGCAAGTGCATTGCCGTGGATACCAAACCATGAGGAAAGACGTTGTAGGAGGATTTGGTGATCGATGGTGTCGAAAGCAGCAGAGAGATCGAGAGTACAAAGTCCAGTGAAAGTCTAGCAGAATTCACTAAGCGTTACAAATATATATTGTTTGATGGTTTGTAAATTACTAAATTTCGGTTTTTTATGTAAATGTCCAGCTAGAATTGATGCTTAGCTAAATTGTGTATTTAAGTTGATTTTGCATTAAACATGACATTAATATAGTTGTAGACGGTGGTCAGCTAGATAAGATGTGTATCATCTTCCCTGACGGCCGTTGTTCTAGTTTCTTGAGACTGTTTGATACCCTGTGTTTCTGGGAATTTTTATTTTATTTCTTTTAAATGTTTATTTCTATTTGTATTTGTCAGTGATTTGGTGTTGATGCTGAAATAAACACATATCTCTCTCTCACTCTCTCTCTTTCTCTCTCTCTCTGTTACACGTTGAGTGCACATGGCATTAGTAATGGTGTTACAGACAGAAAGAAGAACAGCTTCAGTAGAGCGATGTTGGGTATAAGCAGATTGGTGATTATTGAATAGGTTGTTTGACTTAAGATAGGTGGAGAGTCTTTGAAAGACCAGTCTCTCTGTGAGTTTGTAAATGAATGGTAAATTGGATATGGGCTTGTAGTTGGAGAGTGATTCCTTGTCCAGCGAGGGTTTCTTTAGGAGTGAAGTGACAATAGCATTTTTAAATGACTGTGGAAATGTGCCAGAGGACAAGGATAAATTAACAATTGTGGAAATTGAAGGTGCCAGAACATGGATATACTTCTTCAACAGAGAAGTAGGGATAGGATCGAGATCATAGTGCTTGGGAGGAGAAGTCAAGACTTATTGCGTGATCTCCTCAATGGAGACAGGGGTAAAGCTGTGGAGCTGCTCATCAGTTGATTTGGTTGATTGAGGATAGTGAGGTGTGGAGCTAGAGATGAGAGGAATGATGGGGGACCGGAGTTGGTTGATTTTGTCAGAGAAGTGAAGAGCAAACCGTTTAGGAAGTGACTCAGCAGGAAGTGAAGGAAGAGACGGAGAGGGTGACCTATGCAATAAAGTGTTGACTGCTTTCCATAGGTTCTTGGAGTCTACTGCATTGCTGATGACAGTAGAGTAGTATCGTTGCTTAGCAGATGCAATGGCAGAATGATACTGTAGATTGGATGTAGTTTCCAAACTACAGCATGGGTTTGGCGCCACTTCCTGTCGGCTCTACGACACGCAGCCTTCAACTTAGCTAGTTCGGGAGAAAACCATGGGTTAGACTCCCTGATAGTCTTACGAGTTAAAGGTGCGTGCTTGTCAAGCAGGGCAGAAAGGGTGGAGTTGTACTGGTGTACAAGTTCATCAAGATCAAGAGAAGGCGACTTGATTGAGTTGAATTCTCGAGGTTCAAGCAAAATTGGTCGATATTGGTCGATATAAGCAATGCAGCAAACTCTGACAGAAACATTGAGAAAGGTTTGGCTTATGGAGATGACGAAGAGGGACGGTACACTGAAACAACGTGCAGTGTACAAGAGTTAAATTTAACAGTGGCTGAAATGGCTTCAAAACTGGAAAATTTATGTGAGTGACTGCTTAAAAGTGTGAAAGACGTCCTAAATAGGAGAGCCACTCCACCACCCTTAGCACCGGAGATTCTGGTATCATGGTTAGCATTATGCATTTCGTAACCGGGTGGAAGGATGGCCATTAGCTCGCTGGGTGAGGTTTTGGCTGACAACCAAGTTTCATTGATAGCGAAACGGTCAAATTTATAGGTGTTGGCCAAATCGTGAAGTGCAATGATATGGTCAGGGTTGGAGAGTGAGCGAATGTTGAGAGAGCATAGTGAGACTTTGATGCGAAGAGAATTTATTCGATTGATGAGAGCCATGAGAGTGATTGGCGGTGTGGAATAAGAGTTAACACGTAAATAATATAAATATTATTGGAAAGATAGAATGAAATGCACTATTTTAGGCAGAATTTACATTGACACAGGCTTAATTGAATTATGTGGTAATACTACTATTAAAATCAATTGCGCAGTCAAACAACAACAAAAAACAAACAAACATGTTTTAGTAAGTACCACGTTTCGACAGAATGTGCGAGTAATGGTAAAATGTTATATACGTATGTAGAGAGAGGGAGATGAGAGGGAATTGATTTCTGCTAAGGAACAATCACACCTGAGTTCCGGAACGCTGCAATTGACGCAGAAGAAGGCGGCTAGGACAATTGAAAACAGAAATTTATTGCACTTTCTGTTTGCAAATAATTCCAAAGCAGCCATCTTGACAGCGTTACCCTTCCATCGTCTATATATATATATATATATATATGTATATATATATATACAGTATATATATCTATATATATATATATATATATATATATAATATATATATATATATATATATATATATATATATATATATATAGATATATATATCTATATATATATATATATAATATATATATATATATAATATATATATATATATATAATATATATATATAATATATATATATTATATATATATAGATATATATATATATATACATACAGACTGTGTAAAAAAAACTGACCCCCAACAGAAAATTTTCTATAACTTTGGTTTCTGATGACTCTTTATCTTGTAAATTTAAGCGATTATTCTTGGTCCAATTCTACGCATATGCTGAAATTTTTTTGAAAATATATTCATGATAATTCGAGTTACAGATCCTTTGTGCCATGCCCCTACCTATTATAGATTCCCTAAGCAGTTTGTCACTGAATACTCCTGTGAAGAGCCTTTCATTGATTCATTGTTTTAGTTTGAGTAACAGCTAGGCTGCAGCTGCAATTACAGCAAGCGCTGTACGTCTAGGCTCAGAATTTTACTGGGCTAGAAGCTAGACTAGACAAGGCCTCGCAGTTGGGCTAGGCAGAGCCCACAGCTCTAGCCCACTGCGGCTGATGAAGCAATACTTATTACATCACGCGACGCGTAGATTCATATCCAATGGTGACTTTCAATCTGTGTGCTTGACTGCAGCAATGCGAAAAGTTACGTACGATGATAAGTTGCAGATACAAACACTCCGCGAACATGGTTACGGGGTGAAATGAATAAAGCCAGCCTCTCCACTGAAAGGATGGTCCTTGTCAACTATTAAGAGTATTTGTCGGAAGATTGCGGAGAGAGAAATTATCAAGGAACGAGTTACCCCAATCTTCAATCAATAAGGCAATACGCCATTTCTTCAAAGGCTGCAGTATTTAAACCAGTATAATTAAGTTAAGTTACGAATGCGCCTCCCATGCACGATGGGAGGCGCATTGACTGTTGCTAGTCTTGAATAGTTCTCAGTATTAAAATGCTTGACAGCTGCATTCTAATTAAGATTGTATCAGATTTAATTTCAAATCCGACTGTATAGGAGTTCAAACACAAATCTAACCAGAATCACATTTGCCCAAGTTATAATTGTAATATTGAATATGGTAAACACTAGACACTCTAGAATTTAACATTTCATCAGGTGTGATATTTATATATTGTGTATACCTGCTTTTTACTTGTTTTATTTGGGACATTGAAGTATAGACCAACACAACCATTAACTGCACGTGTTGTAAGAGGTTACTGAGCAAGAAATGAGGAAGGCAGTTGGAAACCAGCTTAGAAGCCAGGTAATTTGTAAGCTCTAAGCTACACAAAGTATGGATAATGCAAAGGGTTTTTCTAATGGATGAACTTTTTGAGCAAT
Source organism: Enchytraeus crypticus (assembly GCA_905160935.1). Taxonomy (NCBI): domain Eukaryota; kingdom Metazoa; phylum Annelida; class Clitellata; order Enchytraeida; family Enchytraeidae; genus Enchytraeus; species Enchytraeus crypticus. Next base: position 455,175 of record CAJHZI010000447.1, on the reverse strand, counting down.
TAAGTGCTCTTTATAGTGCATAAACGCAGACTTTGAGTGTAAATATATACCTTGGGTCTTGTCTGAATACTAGAGAGATGCGTAACAAATGCTTATATGCTTAGCAAATTTCTGGGCCTCTTGTTTATATAATTTAAACACTTAAAAATTCGAGTTCATGTAGATTGAGATTTATTGAGATGTTTTCATATGTTGTAGATATCTACAGAACAGATCACGTATTCAAGTGTGGCTTTATGAGCAGACTAATCTAAGGATTGAAGGATGTATCATTGGATTTGATGAGTATATGAACCTCGTGCTGGATGAAGCTGAGGAGGTAGGTCGCTAATAATGAATCTGTTAACTGGTGAAACTAAAAACTCTTAAATCTTTCAGTTATAAAATGAAATTTATTAAAATAAAAAAATTCCAAACATTTATATCCCTTTATATTAATCTATTACGATGTACTTATTTTAAAGTTTGTAATTTTTTAATTGTTTTATTGGGACAGACTGAGATGAATGAGCTCTTCATTATGTTTATGTATTGATAATGAGGGTGTTGCAGCTCTGATGACCAGCGGAGAGAAAACTAAGTTTATGGTTGTTTAGGCATAATTGCGATGACATATAGAGCTAAATTTAATGTCTGCTTCGGTACTACTAAGACTATTAGAGATGGTCTGGCTGGGATTCTATTTGATGACCTCTTACCTCTTTATCCCTTCGATCGTCCAACCTCTCACATCGTACAACCTCTCGTACAACCTCTCACTAGTACAGGTAGTACTATCAACTACAACTAAATACAAGACAATAACACAAGACAATAACACCAACATGTAGATAATCTTTCTATATAAACATACAGTTTTTCAAAGATACTTGTAATCACAAGTCATACCTAGTTGACGATCAGATCACCGTGTTTGCGACAAACGAAAATTGTGCATTCATATGAATCAGAAATTGTTAAGCCATTTGTTCAAACCCTGGCACTATTCTACTGGAGCTGTCACAAATGTTAAACATAGTTTTATCTGAAAATTTACTAGCTGAGTACTTCCAAACGAAATCGCTATGTAGCACATAATTTTTTTGTCAGCTGGATTTGACAGTACGAAGAACTTTGGTGGTATTCAGCCTTGAATTAGGTTCAGACATCTTTTTTCATTAAATGGCTGTTGCTTTGAAAATAAGTTTATTTATTATCTTTGTGTTTGGGAAGTAAAAACCTTAAAGAAGGTACTACACTACTAATAAATAAAATGTCAATATTTTTTTTTAATTTTAAAAATTGTGCATTATGCTCAACTACTACTGAGGCTATTGTGTAGGGCAGTGCTTCTCAACCATTTATATTGCAGGGCCAAATATTTTAGTCAATGGTTATTTGAGGGCCACCATAAAATAAGCCAACGCCAAAAGTTTGACAAAAAAACAGTCATCTCAAATTTTTAACAAAATTATGTCCTATACGTATATACATGTATATGTATTTACGTATAGACATACAGCATAATAATATTTAATCGATATAAACGTTACAAAAAAATTACAGCTACAGCGGCATTGTCCAAACTACCATCATATTATTATAATTTTCAATTCCATGTCAGTTTTTTAATGCTGGATAATGAAAAGGGCCATTTTAGTTGTGATGGCGGGCCACTTTTGGCCTGTAGCTTGCCAGCTGAGATGCACTAGTGTAGGATTATTGGAGATATTGAGTACTGGACGATTTGAGCTTAGTAGAAATTAAAAAATGCAAAAGATAAACATATTCTTTACAATATGATATTATGCTAACAAAAGGAAGCATTTTTCTCTTTACAGAATTACCTATGTATTACTTTACTTTTTTTGTTAAGTGCACTGATTTTTTTTGTAACTGATACCCCTAATTATTTTTACAATATAGTCGTAAGGAGTTGACAGACGTTTTTGAAATTTACAGAACTTTACCAGCAGCCAATTCTACCAAACATATTGAAATTGCGTTGGAATATCTTTAATATCGTGAAAGTTATAGTTTTGCGAATAGGGGTGGGGTCAGATAAAATATTTTCAATACAGGGTTATGGTATGTTACATGCAACGTAAAACTATCTCTATAAAAATAGTATCGAACACGTAACATAAATTTCTGCTAATGCTATTTTGAAGAGCAATGATTTCTTTTCAAAACGATGTAAGATACGTGCTGATATGTTCTTAATTACCAAAGTTATTGAAATTTTAATGCATGCATTGCAGTAGTTCTGCGCTCTCATCGTCTCACAGCAGATGAGCTCTCTCCTAGCACACGTAGGCCTAAGGACTTAATGCATGCATTAAAAGTTCAATAACTTTGTCAATTAAGAACATATCAGGACGTATTCGCAAAACTATAACTTTCACGTTATTAAAGATATTCAAACAACATTTCTTTATGTTTGGTAGAATTGGCTGCTGGTCACGTAATGAAAATTTCAAGAACATCGGTCAACTCCTTATAACTTTATTGTAAAAATAATTAGGGGTATCAGCTAAAAAAACCACAGTGTATTATTATTTGTATTACTTTTCTTTACTATTTCCGGTAATACTTTACAAATTACCAGAATTATAGAACTACCATTAATTATGTGCCCAATCTTAAAAGAAAAACAAATAAAAAGAAACAATTTCAAAGCACTAGTTATTAATATCCTTCCTTATTGCTCCACCTTAACCATTACAACTTTAAAGTATATAACATGATATAATATAATATGATAACGTAGTAATGGCAAAAATTGGACTGCAGCTGAAGAATATCTACATTAAATGAATCCTTAAGAAGAAGAATTATAATAAGAGTTGGAATAAGAGATGAATAGATTGAACAAGAAATGAAATAGGTTCAATGAAAAATGGAAAAGGAAGTGAAGAAATGGAAGGACAATGTAATTGGAGGAGTAATTGAAAATTGGTGTTAGCTGAAAGGCTATTAAAATATGAGCTAAAGAAGTATATGGTGTTCTCAAAGCTAAAATTGCTACAAAAATGACTAGCGAAATATTGAACAAAATGGATGAAAGGTGGAAATGGAGAAGTTTTGATACGAATTATGGATGAAAAGAATATGAAAATGAAACGATGAGCTTAGATGACCTAGATACAAAGTGACAGATTGTTGGTGGAGTGAAAGTGTGATGAATTAGCAGGGTATGATATGAGGCTTTCTGATCTGATGTACAAAGAAATCAGGCAGTTGACAAGAACCAACGAGAATAAAAAAGGAGATGAACAGAATATAAGCATAAATGGCTATGACGGGGATTTAAAGACAGAGGATTTAAAGACGAAGTTAAATAGAGATGTAGCGAATGTCAGGAGGAGTTGTATGATAAGGCTGAGAAGCCAGTTCCGAGGAATTTTGAAGTAGAGGATGAAAGTGTAATAAGAAGTAATGAAAAAGGCCCAGATATAATAGTGGAAATTTTTAATGCAATTAGTGGCTAGAAAAAAGGAAAGGCAGTGGGGATAGATGATATCCCAGCAGAATTTTTGGAAAATATTGATGGGAGAGACGAACTAGTGGAACTACGTATGGAAGTACAATGCCTGTATTTGGTCGGACAACTTTACCAAATCAATGATGATACCAATCCCCAAAAAGGCCATTGTTGGTTAGTGATGTTAGTTTGTAACAAATTAAAAGGATTACAGAACAATCAATTTAATGCCTCATGTGTTGCTCTTATTAAAGATATTAAATAATAACATTTAATCGAAAGCAGATATGGTATTGAGCAAGACATAGTTTGATTTTAGGAAAGAGTGCGGCACAAGAGAAGCAATAGAGGTGATACAGATCCTCTGTGAAGGAAATTTAAAATATTGGAATGAAGTCTCTATATGTTTTGTGGCTTATGAGAAGGCCTTTGACAGGATTGATTGGATAACAATGCTAAATATTTTGAAAAGAATCTGAATTCACTGGAATTAATTCTAAACTTTTACATGAATCAAAGAGCTGTAATGAAGATCTAAAAAGAATACTGAGAATTATGTGAAATAGGACAGGGAGTACGACAAGTTTGTAGTATTTCACCATTGTTGTTTAACTTTTACACAGAAACAATGATGTAGGAGGCCATGGAAAACATTGAAGAGAGAATAAAAGTAGGAGATAGTCAGCTGCTAGATTGCAGATGATCAAGAAATGGTAGCAAGAAGTGAACGATATGGTATTTAAATATGGTATGAAGATTAACATCAAAAAGACAACAGGTGATGTGAATGTCCCCGAAAAGATGTGACGCCAATATTACAATTACTGATACGAGATTGGAACAGGTAATGAGATTCAAATATCTAGATCCCACCATAGCCGACGATTTGAAATGTGGGACGGAAATTTGTAGTAGGATTGCTCAAGCAAAGCGGTCCTTCGGCAATTGGAAAGAACTCCTAACACAAAGTCTAATGAAAACCACAAAAATAATGATAGCTAAAACTTTGGTATGGACCACACTATTCTATGGATGTGAAACATGGACATTAAGGAAGGAGAATGTCAGGAAACTAGAAGTGTTGGAAATGTGGATATGGAGAAGAATGGAAATGATTAGCAGGATCTATAAAGGTACAACAAATTAAGAAGTCTTGAAGGTAGTGGAAATGATTAGCAGGATCTATAAAGGTACAAATTAAGAAGTCTTGAAGATACACAGTTACAGAGTGACAATTTATAAATTTTATAAGAAATGGTAAGAAAAATTGGATAGGGTACATTCTAAGAGGAGACAGTTTACTAAAGTAGGTCATGGAAGGTAGAATAGAAGAAAGGAGATGCAGAGGCAGACTGAGATTAGGAATGTTAGATGACTTAAAGATCCACTCACATGTGGACACGAAGAGGAACACAGAAGACAGAGAAGGGTGGATGTATTATATACCATGGACCTGCCAGTAGACAGTTCACTAAGAGGAAGAGATGTTATAATTAAGATAAGACATAATGTATCTCCTTCACGGTATGTTTTCCTTTCTTTAATTCTTGGTAGTTATTTTAAACCTTTAAGTCTTCACCTTAGGGACTTCAAAATTACAAGTTTTCTATTCTACTTGTTTCTCTGCCTGATGATGAGCTTCTTAAATACCCCAGGATGAAAAGTCAATTGGTAGTTTCATATGTTTCTCCTCTCAGACACTGGATCTTGCAGTTCTTAACAATGTGATTATTGCAAATAACCACGTGACTCGCAAAAATACTCAACTCTATGCTCCACCTGTGGATTAATAAATTAGTTTTTCTTAACCCATTAACACCTGACTTTTGTCATATTAGTTATATATAAAAATATATATATAAAAAATCAACCAGCCACAAATAGATACCAAATATGGTAAGTAGTACTGTAAAAAAAAAAAATATTGCTAAGATGTTATCCATGAACCTGAAAATTGATGCTTTTACACAACAGGGAACAACCTTAAATTTATTTGCCTATACTTTAGGGTGATGACAAAAATTGTTTTTAATGAAACCACTTGCAATCGAGGAAACTTTATGAGTAATTTAAGAATACAAGTTGTATTTTTGATTTTTTGTAAAAAAGTTCCCCCCCTCCTCTGAAGGAAAATTTTGAACAAAAAAATTTTCCCGATAGGGACATGATGTTTTTGTCTGTATTCAAAAGAGTAATAGTAATAAGTAAGCAACTTTTATTAACAAATAAGATGCAGAACAGTTAGTATTCTGTAAAAATTGTACAAGAAATGTTTACAAATTATTTTTTCCTATGAACTTTAGATTCAATTTTTTTCGATTTTGCATGCAGTTCCTCCATGTTTTACAGCACGTTCAGGGGTTTGGTTTGATCTGGGAATGTCAATTAATGACTCCTCAACCGACCCATTTGTCTCTAAACACTTAGTTGCCTTCTTGCACTTTTTCTTTGTGAGTGAGGTAAACAGTTCATTGAAGGACGCTTCATTTTAGATTAGAAGTGAATGGAACCAAGCATTTGCCCATTCATAGCAGATCGCATGCTGGAGCGAGAATGCTACTCTGGTCCATTTTGCCTGGTGTAAATTCTGGAGTTTCTTTCAGCTGATTCGAGGCCAATTTGAAGTTGTTTTGTAATGACGATATGCCTGACAAAGTTCATATAAAAACTTGAAATCATCTCGCCATCCAGGGTTCTCGTCTGTGTTAACATCATCGGTCGCAACGAGGTGGTAATCAGCCTGAAGAGAATCATAGTTTTCTGTTCATTTGTCAATGAAGGAATAGTTCAGTTCTGGTTTGCTCATTGGCTCTTGAATAAGAAAATCCAGGACATGCTTCAGAAGGAGGTCTAGTACATGATGCTGACAGCCAATATACTGTGGCTTCTGAAAGCCCTAGCTAGCTCAGGACATCATCCTTTATGAGCTTTACAATCCCATGAAAACGACCAGTATTTACTGCGGTCGTGTCGCAGATAATCATGCAAATATTTTCTCAAGCCTCATATTCATCAAGTAACAGATGTAGTTCCCTGTGAATGGCTGCAGCGGAACCACTGTCACATTTAAGAATACCGAGTTTGATTTCGGTTGTGATATTTTTCAGCAGCACTACTTGATACTCTTCCCCTTGCAATCTCTTACCATCAAACTGTAGACAATAGAGATCTTTGTCTTGAAGTTTTTGAATTACTTTTCATTAATTAATTTATTATTAATTAATTTTCATTCATTGAATTGATTTTCATTTTCTCTCCTTCAGAGATTACTCGTCTCCAGACACCCGTCTAACTTGGAACTGGAACATCATGACCCTGTTCAGCAATGATTGCAGAACGTCATGTGCTTTATACACATGTGTAGAAATATTGCTTTTCAGTACAAGTAAACCCGCAGTTCTAATGCTTGCTCTTTGGTTCTTCGATTTGCACTTCGATGGGCGAAGATGACGTGGAAAAGAGGCTGACGACCCGGGTGAAGAATCAGAGGTTTCAGAATCCGTAGATTCTGAGACAGTACTATGTTTTTGTGTGAGTTGCGATTGAGAAGAGTTGGCTTGAGGTTGAGTTGTTGATAGTCGGATTTGTTTTCTGGGATGGATTGATTCCAAAGGGGCTTGTTTGACCGTTGAATAGCCAATCTTTCATCCACTCTTAACTTGCCTCTGGTAGAGCTCTTTACTCTCCGTGCTATTCCATTCTCTGTTAACGTTGGTGACATCAAATAACTGAGAAATTAACTGGGAATGTCATTAAAAGCAGTCTAGAACGTCATATAAAATTCAGTGTTAAATTGAAACCGATAGTCAAAATGGGGTATATGTGTGAAGAAGAAAAAGTAAAAAGTGGGGGAACTTTTTAATATTTTTTTAAAATTGATGTTTCCACTGTCATTTGAATGCAATTGTTCCTCGAATGTATGGGGTTTCAGTTTTGTAGCGAAAAAAAAGAAAATAGTCATCACTCTACTATACATGTAATAGCAGATTAGAAGGATTGATAAAATACACAGTCAGCTTCAAAATTCAGCAGAAATTATTAAAGTCATGAAAAATATGTATGTTTTTTCAGTTTTTAATTGCTAGATCAGAACAATTTGCTAATTAAGAGTTAAAATTGACATATTGACTGTACTGCCAATGAATTGCTCCAGGTCATCCTTGATCATACAAAAGCCACTGGCAGAGCTAGACTTCGCAAAATATCGCAAATACGGTTAAAATATTAAAACAACTTTTCTTCATTTCGTTACAGGTGCATTGTCTTTATTGTATATCAGTTTTAGTTTTGGTTGCTATTTTCAGTTTTACTCAATACAGAAGCATTGATTCCAAAATATATACCGTCAAGTAGTAATCGAGTTAATTAATTTTAGTAAAAGTGAGATAAAAATCGGTAAAATTAGTATTTATATACATCTATTACAACTGTAGGCCTACTTTCTACTCTCAATCAACGTTGGTTTGTTTTAATGTAGGCTATTGGAATCATAGAAAGAAACAATTTATATTTCGATATACATTTTAATTTTAGTTAGATTTATTTTTTATATCTAAGTACTATTATCTGCCTACGATTATGTTGGACGACTAATAGCCTACGATTATATTGGTTATTCTCAGAACTAATTCTTTGCATTTTCTTAAATAATTATATTAGTTGCATTTTTTTTCATTCTGATTTTCTTAATTGCTCTAATACCTTAGATTTATAGTTACATTATTTTTAACATATTTCAGAACAATTTGTTCCAGCCTCCCAGCAGATTTAATTCCTTCTAATGTTTAATCTCCCCGCGTTGAGCCCGGTTGTGAGCTGTCCACAATACTAGGTACCCGACATTCAACCGACTCCCTATATTTACTAATAGGGCTAAGTAGGTTGTAGTGTGTTTAACATCATGTTCAGAAGCAAAAGGCTTCTCTACAAGACAACTAGATACGCTCGAGCGACTGTCTCAAAAATTAAGTTAATATATATTAACTTGGATTAACGCATTTCTTTTCTAGTATGTAATTGCCAGTGAAAATTATTAAATGTGTTAAGAAAGGTGTTTTAGTATTTTAGCTTTTTTGCGATTTTGCTTGAAGTCTAGCTCAGTCAGTGGTTTTTGGACAAAAGGACATTCAACATTTCACAAATCTAATGCGAAAATGCTATTAAATTAGTTGTAAATAATATTTAGTAGGCTCTTGAAATATAGAAATAATTCACGTAAAACATGGACTGAAATGCAAATAGAGGTTTCAGGGTCATGAACCCCCCTCCAAAAAGCCTCTTTGTGGAATTTTGCTGAAACTTTGCCATTTTACTTAGAATACATATTGGCAACTTTTCTGCGCTATTACTTATTAATTTGTGAAGAAAAAACTTCTACATTGTAAAACGGCCCACCCTAATATTCCACCCTAAATGGTCCACTTACATATTCCGTTATTGGAACTATAAAAACATTGCTTTAAAAAAATTATATTTATTGGTAAATAATGTAAAATAAAATGCTAATTGTATCAACTGAGGATGAATTGAGAACAAAACTATTTACGCGGCGAAATTACACCAAGTATCTTGAAAAAGTTTAAACACGGCAGTAGACACAATTTGTATATAATTTATACACAATTTTTACACAATTTATACAGGGTGAGTAAAAAACAGATGACACCTGCAAAAGGTTTGAATATCTCAGGCTACTGTTAATATTTTCAAATAAAACTTCTACCAATAACTTAGGGACTAATTTCTGATGGGGTGGCCAATTTTCATCCATTTTGGTACATAGATTGGCCAGTTATGCAAGTTTTAGCAGAGCAACCCCCCATTTTACCTAAAAATGGCGTTTGCTACAATGGCAAGGGCAGATTGCACTTCATTGGCAAGAAGGTAGAGGTTAACCCTCAGTATTACGTCAACACTTTGCTTCCAGAGCTGTTTGAATATTGCTATGCTCTTCTACCAAATGGTTACATCTTTCAGCAGAATGGTGCTCCGGCTCATGCATCTCGTCATGCACAGGAATGAATCGGCGAGAGAAACGCGGATTTCATTAAGAAGAATGAATGGCCTCCAAACTCTCTTGATCTAAATCCTCTGGATAACTATGTCTGGGAACCATGCTGCATCTCTATCAGAAACACCAGCCGAAGCCTAAAAACAAGACAGAACTGCAGGAAGTGCTACAATCGATCTGGGAGAAAGTGCCCCAAGCTGGAATCAACAAGGCTGTTCTAGCATTCTGAAAGCGACTGAAGTCCTGCGTAGCAGGGGCAGGAAAGCATATCGAATAGTTAGAAATGCTAGCAGATACAACTGGTTCTTTCTGAACGACTACAATGGCCTTTTTCAGGGCCAAAAATGAAAATAAAATTAATATAATTTATATTTACAGTACATTAAAAAATGGGGGGTTGCTCTGCTGAAACTTGCATAAGTGGCCAATCTATGTACCAAAATGGATGAAAATTGGTCACCCCATCAGAAATTAGTTCTTTAGTTATTGGTAAAAGTTTTATTGGAAAATATTAACAATAGCCTGAGATATTAAAACTTTTTGCAGGTGTAATCTTTTTTTTTACTCACCCTGTATATTTAACGCGCAACGTAAAATGTCAATTAGAATCAATTCCTTTTTGAAAATGAGTTGTCTCTGAAAAAGGTCATTAGATGATGATGACTCTGATATTGTGCTACAATGTGTGCTCGAAATGAGCGCCCTGGGCTTCAATGCCGGCCAGAAGTCCTTTTCTTACTGATAAAATTGCGCTGTCAATTGACTGCTGTGGAGGGTTTGACAGCACGATACTTTTAAATCATGGTTCATCAGACCCAAAAAATCAAGTGGATTAAAATCTGGAGAATTAGGAGGCCATCATCCATTCTTATGAAGTCTGGGCTATATTGTACAATTTAAGAATTTCAATTGTTGTTATTATGAATCAATGATTGTAAAATCTAGCTAAGAGCCTAAGAAGCCTACAGTAGATATATTTATTTCTCAATATTTATTAACTGATTTGAGCCAGGTCTCAGCCCAGAAGTTTGATGTCATTAGTCCATTAGCTTGACGTCATTTGTGTGTTTACTTTGTCGCGCGGAAGCTAATTTGGATGTGACAAAATATCTAACTGCAGTTACGATAGAAATTGATTTTTCAAATGGGATATTATATCCCGGTCATTTGAAAAATCAATTTCTATCGTAAAACTTGGATAACTCCGGCCCCAATTAAAATAATTCAATAAAATTTGGAGAGCGAATGGCAAAATTCCTCCTCTGTAGGCGATTAAAATTTTAATGCGAAATATCGAAAATTGATTGCTCTATCGCAATTTTGCTAGGGGATTATTTTTTCCATGCGCAGTCTGTATAATAATTATTTCTTTAAAAAATGTCAAAATTAATAACCTTTAATCCATTTTTAAAATGCTCAACTGAAGAAGCCATGATTACATAATTGGGGAGACTATTCAGTGCTGTAATGACTCTAATTTTAAAAAGATACCTGTCAGCGTTATTATGAAATAGAGTAATCCGAAGAGATGCAGCAGTATTTCTGGTTACCCCAGTTTTAAGTGTAAAAGCTCATCAGCTGTTAAATTAAATCTGTGAAATTATTTAATTAAAATTTTAAAATAGATGATTAGGTCGTTTTTAATCGACAGAGTTCATGAGACTGTGAATCGAGTACATTTAAATGCTGAGCATATGAGACATACTTTAATCCTTATAGCTTTTTTGTGTATTGCTTTTGAACTCACTCTATAAGGTCGATTTCTGTCTTCCTGAAAGGGGGTTTGAGAAAAGCATTACTAGCTTTAAAAGCAGTTTTTTTATCCCTGGATTTATGGCAATTAATTATAATAGAGGATTTTAATTTTACTTTATTACAATTTTTCATATATATAATTAGTAAAAGATAGATTATATTATGAATAAAAATAATGCTCAGGTCAGAGCTTTCCGATATATTTTCCAGTTGGATATCTTCTATGTAGTATTTACACTAAATTGGACCAGAATTAATGTTGCAGTATGATCTACCATATATTTATTACCTGCTAGTTTTAGTTGCCAGTTTCTTGCCCACTTTTGTATATGATTTGGTGCTAATTGAATTTCATGACTGTCCTAGTTTGAATTAATGTACCTGAATAGTTTGGCATGATCTATATCTGTATAAGTAATAACCGGTGACCATGTAGAAAACGACTTTTTGTTGTAACCAATTGGGATCTCTCAACCAAATCTGATGTAAGCCAATCAATCAATTTCAAATGATTCCATACTCTTTTTGTTTGTATACTAATTTAGCATGAACTATGCAATCAAAGGCTTTTGCAAAATTTATATATATATTCAATCAACTTGTTTTTCAATACTTAGATTCACGGACAAATCATTAAAGAAATGCAGTAACTGAAAATTCGTAGAGTTACCTGACATAAAGCCACACTGTTTTGCGGAGAGCAATTGAATATCCTGAAAGAAAACTAGCAATTTATTCGTAATTAGGCCTTCCATTAGTTTACAAATTACTTATGTTAGCGATATAGAGCTATAGTTTTGGCAATTGGATTTATCGTCTTTAAAAAAGAATCGGATTGCACTTAATATTTCGGATATGTGGGAATTTTCCCAAAATACATGGATATATTAAAGAGGATAGAAAGTGGTTTACAAATTGCTCTATCTAGTTTCTTAAGAGGAAATAAGAGAAACCGGCATTGCCAGCAGTACATTTTTTTTTTAAAAATCTGAAACTATTGATTCAGGAAAATCGACGATTTCCAGAGGAAAGTTAACGCCTAATGGATGCTTGTCTCGAGAGTTGGAAAAGTTTATCATCCAGAGTAAAAACAGAGCAAATGTAATTATTTAATTTAGCTGCTTTTTCCATGTCATTAACTACCAATGAACCATTATTATTTGTATATATTAGCGGGGGTATTTTTTCCTATTTATAATTTGTTAACGTAAGCAAAAAATGTCTCCGGGTTTTTACTTGAGATTAATTATCTCTCGGATTCAATGTTACACCTATAGATTGCATTTTTTAGGTTAGGCGAATAACAGTTAAAGACAACTGTATTTCTTTAACTTCCTGAACATTTGAAAATCTCCAAGACCTAATTTTTTGTTCTCAGTTTGACTATTTCTTAACATTCTTTGTTGTTAGGGGTGCATGTTAATAAATTCTAGCAGTAAGAGTAGTGCTATACTGTTTTCAAGATCAGAACAAAAGAGATCAAGATTAATATTATTTACGCAACGAAATGATACTGAAATTTTTAATAGCATCTGGTTAAATCTGATTGAAATGAAAGCAATAGGAAATGAGCAGACGATGATTGAGCTATAGCAGCAGCTACGATGTAAAAGTGTAACTGCTGATAATAACAGGATCAAGTCAGTATGGGTAGAAACCTTTACATGGTGAACAGAAGAAAGTAAACCTTTAAACTGCAGAGTTAGGGATTGAGGTGATTGTTAAAGTCTACTATAATCTCAAAATCTGATTTAGAAACTGTAAGAAAGGAGAGTATGGCATAGAACTCCGATAAGGGTGACTGAAAGTTTTGTCCTATGATGTAGAAGAAAGTAATCGATACTCTGCAACATGTTGCCGAATTCATGTGTTACATTTAGCAGTGACTGAAATTTCTTCATATGAAGAAATTTCAAACTCTTCATATTTCAAACACTTCACAATAGAACACTGTTTAAAACTATTTTGAAATTTCCCAAAAGAGGTGTCGTGCTAAATTGTGCTGTGTTGTCTGTTTTAAATTTCGTGTTGGTTGTTTCCATGAATTGTAATTATTTTGAGTGATGTGTGTTTATAAGGTTCACATGAAGAACAAGACCCGCAAGTCATTGGGTAGAATCCTGCTGAAGGGCGACAATATCACTCTCATTCAACAGGTGGGTGGAGCTGTGGAGGGTCAGTAAGATGTGTCATCCATCAACTGCAAACATGCTTTCATCCCACTTTCTGAAAGACTGGATGCACCATGCCTAGCGAAGCATGGCTGTAGTACTATCTGTAAAGCATCTTAGTTGTACTTAATGGCTGTAGTTGATTAAACTGTTTCTATGTGTTTTATAGTCTACAAGTATAAAAGAATTGACTGTGCCAGTACTTGAGTGATGTGCGGGGTTCAAATCCTGGGCTCGCCCGTCACTGACATCGCTTTCGAGTGAGGAAACTGACGTTAACTTTAGCTTAGCTTAGCTTAGATCATGCATGATGTATGGCTTAATTTGACTGCTAACTTAACACAGTATGTCTACTTGGTAGGTCTATACTAAGACTGGGTCGATCCATTAACAATCAAGTTAATGACTATATATTGAAGTAATCAGTTTCGTGTGTCAACTTCTGTTCCAAGTTTCGTGACTTCCGGTAAAATTATGACCCATAATTGCCGATTGTGCGTCTTGCTCAAAATTTACTTCTAATCACAAGGGAGTGTTGGGCAGACGGCCAAGTTGAATTTGACACATGAACGAAGTGTTTGTGGCATGTTGACTTACGTAGACATCCAGTGTTGTGAGTGTTTCTGCTGCATATGAATAAATGATGAAAGTGGCCATGGCAATTGATAATAAAGATACCTGTTTATAGTGCTCTACTATTGAATGCTAACCTCGCTAGGCTTGCATTCAGTGGTAGAGCACTATAAACATATAACTTTCTTTAGTGCTCTGCTATGTAGCAGGTGTATGGTACATATTCATACTCGACTGTCAGCTTTCACGCTCCATAAAAAGTGCTCTTTAGCTCAATCAATCAATAATCAATCAATAAGAATTTAATGTCCGGTTCCTCGCCATAAGGCAATGTCAGGGTGGTCTCTTGCAGACTCTACACAAACAGGCGCCAAAGCACCACATGACGACGACTGAGTACACAGAGACCACAAGAGAAAGCGAGATCAAAACAGTGCAAGTCCAAGATCCAAGGCAAGCGGGTCAAAATTTAGACCTATGGCGGAAAGAGATGGGTTTTTAGCTTGCCAAGGAAAGTACCAACAGTAGCGGATACAGGGGGGCCTGGCCCCCCCTTAGGCCCGGTGAAATTTTTTATATATCTATATTTTAATTGTTTATATGGCAATTTCTATGTGTCAATATGTTTTTAAGGGCAGTGGTTGGGGGGGGGGGGGGGGGTTACGAGAAGGAACTCAGTTCCACTAGTTCAAATACGGGCCCATATTTGATATACTAGGAGCCCTCTATAATGGAGGAGGGCCGAAAAATGTTGATCCTTTAGCTAGCTCTCAATTTTCACTTCAGCCACTGTAGGCCTATAAGAGGAAAGGAGGGTGTAAGTAAAAACTGTGAAATCTGTCCCGGAGCAGTGGCGCAAACAGCCTTGACTGAGAGGGATTAAGCCCCCTCCCCAAACGCCAAAATTAGGTCACTTTTGCGATTAGTCCAGATAAGCTGAGTTTCTTCAGAGGTGAAAAAATTAACCTACTTTTTTCCAAAACAAATGTATAGGAATGTAGGTATGTTAGGTTTCTTTCGCACTTTAGTACGTGTATGAGAGGGGTGGGAGGGGGGTAAGAAACGGGGATACACTCTCTTTATGGGCCGAGCGCAGTAGTGAAAAATGTTGAGCCCCCCACAGCATTTTTTCTGGTTGCGTCACATGCCCCGGAGAAGGGCGGGGAGATAGGCAAAAATGTGTACTCTCAAAAAAATATTCGGGCCCCCCTTAAAAAATTTCTGGATCCGCCCCTGAGTACCAATACAATTACAAGATCGAAGAACTTGTGGCAGAGAGTTCCATATTGTCGGAGCAGAAAACACGAAGGAGCGTCTGCCCATGGCAGATTTAATATTTGGTACAGTGAGTAGGTTTTTACTAGAAGAACGAAGACTACGAGTGGATTGATAGATGGATAAAAGATCAGCTAGATGGTTTACCATAATTTAAACTTTTGAAGGTCAAGGAAGCTATCTTGAATTTTATACGTTCAGATACTGGTAGCCAGTGCAGTTTCTCAAGAAGAGAAGAGGTGTGGGATTTGAGTATTTTTACATTACAGACGACTCGAGAAAGAGAATCTTGAACGTGTTGGAGACGAATTGGAGAGGTCTTTGGGAGATCATTCAGCAGTAATCAAGTTCAGAATGGACAAGCGCATTAGCTAATACAGTGGCGGAAATTAATATCAAGGGATTTACGAATTTGACGTAATTTCCGGATATGAAAAAATGAAGAACAACAGACTGCTGAAATATGAGTTTTAAAGTTTAGATTTGAATCAAGATTTACACCAAGGTTACGTGCAGAATCTGTGGGTATTAAGGGGATATCTTTAAATGTAATGGTTGAGCCAGTTATTTTATGACGCTGCTGTGGGGTGCCGATGAGAAGGTAATCCGTTTTTGAAGGATTGACAACAAGACGATTGGCGCAACACCAGGAGTGAACTAGATCAAGGGTAGAAGTAAGCTTGGACAGAGCATCAGAAGAATCGGGACTGGAGAACGAGACATAAATCTGGGTGTCATCAGCATAAAAGTGAAATTTCAGCATCGAATCAGTTAGCAAGTCACTTAAGGGGGTGGTATATAAGGTGAAAAGAAGGTTAACAAGTTAATCTTTTCACAAAAGGCTATGCCTGTCCATACGTTTTGTAGCCTATTGCTGGGGGGAATTCCCATTGCCATTTTCAGTTTTGGTTTGACGCCTCATATGATGAGTGCAGTTTAAAGTTGGTCTATTCTTCAGTACCCCAGTCACAACAGCAAATTATCAGATATATAAATATATTGTATTGACAAATATGTTGTTTTTTAAATTTATGCCGATCTCTATAGTTTCTGAATATAAACTTCTGGTATGTTTAAAGTACATATAGCCTATTTTCTTAGTCTTTATTGAGACTCTTAAATGAACGCTACATTAGAAATTGACCCATATGCCTGTATCTCAAATTTTGCTATTAAATTTGAAAGATTAGAATTCGAGGTGCTGTATCCTCCTGGAGTAGTTGCAACCGTATGATATTTCCCACAGCACCTCGAAGTTATTGCGGCTGTTGAACTTCAAAGATCACCTTAGACCTCTCTGTGTAGCCTATAGATAATTTAAAGTTCCACTCATATGTAGAGCAAGGCAGAAGATAGAGAAGAGTGAAAGCGTTAGCCGCGTTATACAGTATGGACCTGCTAGTAGGCAATGCACTAAAAGAGACCTTAGTAATATAAAGTTTCTAACAATGTAATTATTTTCTTTCATCAATTTGAAATTAATTATATTAATAGTTTACCTTAGTTTACTTCAGTAGTCTTCTCCATTTTGGGTCACACAATAACCACGGAGAAAATATAAGCATATGGCCGTAGCGATGATATTATTGGTCAGAGAATTCTGTAGATAGTTATGTTATGTTGCGATCCAATAATAACATTTATGAAATAGAATTGAACCGGAAGATTTCGTGGCAAAGTGGTGCAATGTAGCGTTAGTCTTTAGAATGTATCGTTGGGGTTCGATTCGTGTCTGATGAGGTATAATATTACGACTTGACTGCTGTTAACTATTCTTAACGACTTCCTTGACCAGTATAATCAAGTTAGGTTAAGATTCACGGTCGCGTCACTTGGAATTTCTAAACCTTTACTATTTTGTTACGTTTTTAAGGCTAGTGTGAGGGGTAGGGGTAGAATTGTTTAACTAAACTTTCTGTCCTCCGCTGCTGGTAACTGGTTGCGTTTGTCGTCTTTCTTGGCAATCAGAAATGTTCTGTAGGTAACTTAGAGCGTTTGTTTACGTGTTTTACTGAAGAGTTTCGATGGCGTCAACCAAAGAAAAGTTTTTAGCGACTGACGAAGTGACCAGCACTTCTCAGCAGTCTTCTAATCCTGTAGGTGATTCAGATGGGATATCTGATTCTATAGGTGATTCGGCAAATGGAGTTGCACATTCGACATTTAGTGAAATATTGACTCCCGTCAATTTATTTCTGCTTGCCTTGTGCGTCTTTCTACTCTATCAGATAATCCAGGGGCGAAGGGCGCAGCAGGCCACCCAGCAGGCTGAGGCTTCGCTAAAGCCGATGAAGAAAAGAGACTTTACGTTAGAACAGCTTCGTCAATATAACGGAACTGCGTCGGTTGATGGGACTGAAAATAGAATACTAATTGCTGTTAACGGCAAAGTGTTCGATGTTACCAAAGGCAAAAAGCATTATGCACCAGGTTCCTTTTGTTTTATTACTTGCTATATTTCTCATATGATATCGTTTTTATGTTATTTCTTAATGCTGTCTTTATTTTTGAATTCGATTGCATAGATATAAAAAGATGGTAAAAGTAAACGGCATTATAGTGATATGATCAACTCTGTTGATATATATCACTTTTAAAACCACATGTTTAAACCGTTAGGCAATTTAGACCATTTACCGTATATCCAGTCCAGTGAATGTCCGAGATTTTACTCTCAAATCAGCGCGGCTGGGATTCGAACCCACGAGGGTTCAATTCACCTTAGGATTTGTCATTTATACTAAGGAGTGTATTAAGGATGTAATAGTTAAATTATATAAACTGAGTTGAAGAAGAATTTCGACTCTTCTGGAAAACCAATAAAAGTCAGGGAATACCTTGTGTCTAGAAATATCAGGAAATTGTTAGGCAAGTTTCCAATGTAGCAGGAATCCATAGAGACACTTGCTGTCATATCTGCAGATCAGTGCCTTCAACTACCTCAGAATTTCTTTACTCATCACCAGTGTGTTTACTCATCACCAGAGAGCAGTGTGTTTAAGCACTATGTAAGCCTTTGTGAGCAGTGATAAAGTTACAAAAGAGAAGCATTGTGGGCGATGTGCCATTACTTCTGCAATTCTTCCAGTGACTTGAAATAAATCTTTGCCTTATTGTTTCCTGCTTGTGTTAGGGCAAACAAAATTACTGTTGATGAGACGAAGCTTGGTTATGTAATGGCACATGGATTGACACCATATTTTCATAATAACCTCAGTGCAGCACTGAGGTTAGTATGAAAATATGGTGTTGTTCAGAATGTTACTTGCTTTGATGAAGCACTGAATGCTATGTCTCAGTTAGGGCAGATAAATATTGACGTGAGATTTTGGGATAATCACAATCATAAAATCAGTTGTGGTTATTTCTCATCTGTACTCATGGGTCATACTCATACATGGGCAAGTGACATATTTGAAGCATTTAAGCTAGCTATCGCTAAATTTTAACTTGCGAAACTTCTTTGGGTCTCGATGGACTAGAAATTCTTAAACTCGTTCAAAGAATCTCTGGAGAATTGCAAAGCATGGATTCTGCTCAAGCTCAGTTGCTGTGGTCTCCATGTTGTTGATGGTGCACTACATACTAGTCACCAAGTTAGTGGAAGAGATGTCAATGCATCTTTATGCGCACTGTATTCACTGTTCAAAAGGCAGCCCAGCTAGATTTGCTAACTATATTGCTATGACTAGTTCTCAGAAATTTCCTCAGAAATTTTGTCAGGTTCGTTGGGTTGAAAACACATCTACAGCACAAAGAGCTTTGGAAGTCATTGATGATGTCAAGAAATATGTAAGCCAAGTATATCAAATATGTCTTGTAAAGATGATGACTTGTTAGAATGTAAAAAATTAATGCCTAGAACCCATAGTTGTGGCTAAGATAGCATTCATCGGTTCCATTGCTTCAACACTTTAGTCATTTTAAAGCGCTTTCAAATGTCTGTGCCAATGGCTGTATTGCTTATGTTGAAGTTGACGAGCATTTTAGAAATATTCTCAAGCCATTCGTTATACTCGACAATGTAAAGATCACTAGAGATTTAATGAAGATTGAAGAAAGTTCAAAGGACGTTAGACTTCAGAAGTTGAAATAGTTGCTACATAGAAAGGTTAATCAGTAGCAGGGTCAGTGACTTAGAGAAAATGAATTTCAGGAAAATATATTGATTTTCTGGATGCAGCATTTTCAAAAATATGAGGGAAGCCCACTGAAATATGGAAGAGAAAAGCAGAGGATTCAAATATGTGGAAGAATTATAAATGATGGACCTGCCAATGTGCACTAAGAGGGATAGGTTGCTGTAAATATTTTACTCATTGTATTTTTCTTTGTTTTTTTTTATTCATTTATTTTGCTCGTGCAGGTGGACCCTATGGTGTATTCGCTGGCAGAGATGCCTCTCGAGGTCTCGGCACTTTCTCGCTAACAGGCAATGCAATCAGGGACATCTATGATGACCTGAGTGACCTCAAGTCAGAGCAGATGGAGAGCATCAGGGAGTGGGAGGAACAGTTCACTGGTAATAGCATACTGTCTTTATCTATCACTGTTTGAATTACTAAAATTACTAAAATCACTAAAATTAGACAAATTTCATAATTTGAATGTAATAAGAACAATCTAGGTGATTACCTAGATTGAGTCAAACATTTTCGGAGATGTAAGGATTGGGACTCAGAATAGACTAATTTTAAAAATTAAGACCAGTACTTGGAATTTGAGTCCATGTCGAGTCCACTTAACACTTCATGCCAATTGTTCTTCTTATAAGCTTAATTATAAAATTGAATGCAACCTTAGCTTACACAGTCTATAGTGTCGAGACCAAGATCTCGACTCGTACGTCTTGGTTTCGAATATTAACGTTCATTAATTGTTAAAGTGGGTAAATTTCTTACAACAAATCTATCCGGACAAGACTCAGCCTTCACAATGCTTGGAAAGTCACCTAAAATTTTCCTTATTAAGTATGGCGCTGTTATATCATAAACAATTTGTTCTATTCCTACAGCAATATTTTCTTTAGCAAAATACTGATACAACTCCCACTACCACAATACTATTATGACCATTTAAAAATATGTTTAAACCTCTTCGCTCATCACACCCAGCAATCAAAATTATTAATAAAGCATTTAATTAAAAATTAAATTATTAATTGATCTGCCTGCACCAAATAACTCTCCATCTGATGAAATTACGGTTCATTACTAGGACTTTGCCGAGTAATCCAAATTATTACTGGATTATTATGTCCCAAACGTAGAACTAAATAATTCTCATGTCATCATTATCATTCTACTGCTCATCTTCATTGTATTATTTAACAGTCTCCCCTTAATCTGAACATCTCGTTTGAAAGATTTTTTCTTATGATCTTGGTCACAAGACCTAAGATTTTACTTTTGTCTCTATACGAATGAACATGGCTTCCACATTGATCGCTATCAGCATATGGCACAGCTAAGATATGGAGTATGGCATCAAATGTGCATGTATTTGCAAATGCTATTCTCTTTTGTCCTATTCTGAGAGCAGCGTTGGAAGAGTTTCCATTCTTTACGATTCTTATCAATTTTGGTTTTTTCAACAAAATTCATAAACTGCTATGTCAGGATCTGGAGTGAGATATGTTTTTCTCTTTTTTCTTGCCTGGTGACCAATGACTTTTCCTCGCCAATTTTCTTGTTATTTGTTTTCAGTTGAAGTTTCTCGCCTCGTTGAAGATATAGTTGAACAACGTTTACAAAGGTATCTTTAATTTGTTCTGCGATGAACGGACAGGGGTTGGTATGGAAGCCAGTTGGTTTTCTTTTCCATACGGAGCAATAATGAGTTTTCGGTATATTTATTTTTGTGTTCGAATTGGTTTCAGAGGTACAGCGAATGTTCTGCACAAATTTGACCTTTGCAGAGACTAATGCTTCATATTTTCTCCCCTTATGACATAGTTGACATAATCGTTTAGATCCATATCCTTCGTCCTCCCCTTGAACTGGATAGGAACATGGCTCTATGGCATGAACAGCTTTAGAACAGGTGAGGCAAATATATCCACCAGGAGGTTTATTTCGTGCGCTGCAAAGTGAGCAAGTGTCATCAGCTAATTATGATGCATATCTTCTGTTTGACTGTTATCGCATAGCCGAAGAAGGTGCAGGTTCTCCTTGGAAAATGTTCCTTCAACCATTACCTCGTCAGAGTCCTCCAAGGTTTTACTCTGCTTGTTTTTTTTTCTTGTAAGATTGACACAATCGTTTGGATCCATATCCTTGCTCTTCTTCCTCAACATGACTGCATGGCTTGACAGCTTCATAACAGGGAGACAACTATGTCCACAACGAGTTTTATTTCCTGCACTGCAAAGCGAACAAGCGTCCTCTGTCAATTTCGCCATGTGATGGACCCTTACCCATGTTAGGAGTTCGTTCTCACCAGTAAGTTTCTGAATATCATCATAAATACTAATCGTCTATGCAGCAGAAGCATATTCCCTATGTTGGCAAGCGTTGGAAATCTTCAGCTTTCCTGGTATATACTTTGTATGCAGAATATCATCCACACGCAGCAACAGCACATGGTTTGTTAGAACATGCGTCTACAGGGTATTGAAGTCACTCTCTACCAGAGTACTAGATGCCACTGATCTTCCGAAGCGGAAATATGACACAATGACTGCTGACTGAAGTGGTAAAGTTTTCAGTAAGTCCTGAATTTGATCCTTCAAATTGGGCAGATATTCCGCATTATTTCATTGATAGTTTCGATTTTGAAATTTGAATATCAGTTTAAATTCAATTTCAATTTTTACATTTATTTTGATGCCAACTTCGATTCAATTTATGTTCGCAGCTCATTTCGATATCACTTTCAAATTTCATTAATCGATATATCACTGGGTCTGCCTAATGATGTGTGTAATATATGTATGTGTACAAAAGTATGACTTGGTGATGAGGCTATTGAAGCTTGGTGATATGTAGTATAACCTGGTGGTCAGTCTGGTGAAGCTGGTGGTGTGTGTATGTGTAGTATGATCTGGTGGGCAGACTATTAAAGCCTGGTGGTGTTTGTATGTGCAGAGAAATATGATCTGGTGGGCAGATTATTAAAGCCTGGTGAGGAAGCCACAGATTACTCAGACACAGAGGAGGAGTCTCACAGTTCAGCCAGTCAATCACAGGAAAGAAAAAAGTCTGACTGATCATCGTATACACACATCCTTCTAGTCTGTTTGTCTGTGTGATTCTCTATATGTCTCTGTGTAACTTTGCAATATACATGTGTGTAATAGTTGCTATCCTGCAATAAAGCCTTGTCTTGTTATACATGGTACATGTATGTTTGTTAGAGAGTTTGTAGTAACTTTGTATATGAATTGTACATGGAGTTGTCCTAGTATATGTAGTTGTATATGAATGTGCCTGGGAATTCTGCTTGTTTTATGAAGAACGTAACACTTGGTGTTTGTTGCACTAATGACATTGAAGGCCATTATTTGGTTATAAAAGAGCATGCAAGTAGTGAATGCCATCGGTACATCTGTATGAGACTGTGTTTTATTAATATTATTTATTTTATTGGATTAGTGGTTTTCTACAACTTTTCAGAGCTCATTTACTGTTAGACATGCTCACTGGTTTTATATTATCTTGCCTGGATTTCATTAGTACATATTATGTTTGGCTTTATTTTATGTCATTTTATTTGCATAATTTGTAAGTAAAAAAGCTAGTAAAGCTAAGGTTAACGTCAGTTTCCTCACTCGAAAGCGATGTCAGTGACGGGCGAGCCCAGGATTTGAACCCGCACCATCAGATCCGCGGTCGAGTATCTTACCGACTTCGCCACTGGCTCGAGCCAGTGCATGTGTTGCTTATGTAATGTGCATGAGTGCATGCCAGCTTACCTCTGCGTTAGTTCACGTAACATGCACGCATCTGTGGGTGCCCCAATCTGGAGCACACACGGATTCACGGGACCGGTTCTCTCAGCTCAATGGTCTGACTGTGTAAAGTCTGGAGCTGCCAGATCGTTGCACTGCCAAACACATGTATGTATGGGCATGTGTGCGCTCATGATGTCAACCACGTATTATACTTAATATGACGCAATGTTGATGTGAAATAAGTAGTTATGCTTTTGACTCAGAATCGTTTTACTTAAATCTCTGCCGGATAAGCTTAAGCTCATAAGCTTATTCTCTCTATCTTGCTTCAATCGGGCGAATTCTTTAGTAGTTATTTACTACTAATTTACCTATCCTTCATCGACTAACTCCCTTCTATCACCTAATGTTTGCTATATCTTGTACTTTTTTCCTGTGGTTGCTAATTTTTATCGTAGCCTTATAATCTCGCCAATTTGCGTAGGTCTAATACTGTGTGTTTGCTGGCTCTTTCGTGCTCCTGCTTGTTATGTTTGTTTCACCGGGCCAGATTTCTTGATCTCTATGTTCAGTATTGTGCAGTATTTCGATAAATTTTAGCAGAGTCGTTGACAGAGTGTTCAATACCGTACACGTTCTACCGGTACACCAGACAGGTGTGTACAATACTGGTTGAAAAAGAGAGTTTTTCAGAAAATCACTTCAATTATAGATGGTTTGATGGAATTATTTGAAGAAGTAGTTTGAATTCTCCTAATTTAATAAAATAATTTCAAAGGCGTGAAGTTTAATCATTTTTGTGAATGTAAGAATATGAGAATTAGTAAAGTGCGTTAAACAATAAAATATAAGAGATATATAATAATAAATATAAAGACAGCCTCATTACAGTACTGTCATTTTATTTGCATAATTTGTAAGTAAAAAAGCTAGTAAAGCTAAGGTTAACGTCAGTTTCCTCACTCGAAAGCGATGTCAGTGAAAAGCAAAGCAAAGCACCACACACTTAAGCCTCCAGGTAGCTGGATTACAGGAGCACGCCACAACTCCCAGCAGTACTGTATACTTCAGTACTGCTGGGAGTTGTGTACTCCTAGTACTGTATACTTCAGAATAAATATTTGAATGTATTGCTGGCATGTATTGTCGACGGCGGGATTTAGCGCACTTGGTTTAGTTGCACGTCAATTATCGAAGTTAAGCTACATTGACCTCGTTAGTACTTTATAGGTGAATACCATGGAAGACCGAGTGTTGGCAGCTTAGGAATGAAAAAATCCCAGGGTTATTCTTAAATCCGCGCCAGCTGCAATTGGTGCGCTATCAAAAGGCAACGATTACTAATAACCATGGAGAGAAAAGAGGAAATGGGACTTAAACAAACATGTGTGCTTCCTGACCCAGTGTGCCGTTATGTTATGTTATGTTTTGTCTCAGATATTGTTAACAAGCAAATTAATATTAAAGATACCACAAATTAATGTAGATTCTATAAGAACATTTTTTCAAATAAACAATATTAACATTCTATTTATATTAACCATTATATTAGCCAATAATCATAGTAGTAAAATAAAGGACCATCATGACCATTTATAAAATATGTTTAAACCTCTTCGCTCATCACACCCAGCAATCAAAATTATTAATAAAGCATTTAATTAAAAATTAAATTATTAATTGATCTGCCTGCACCAAATAACTCTCCATCTGATGAAATTACGGTTCATTACTAATCCAAATTATTACTGGATTATTATGTCCCAAACATAGAACTAAATAATTCTCATGTCATCATTATCATTCTACTGCTCATCTTCATTGTATTATTTAAACGGACGTTAAATTCTTATCGATTGATTATCGTTTGAAATTGATAAAACCATGTCAATCCCATTGTCATTGTATACATTTTTTGTTAGGTTTTATGCAAAATTTTGAATAATGTCAAAAGAGTTGAATTTTTTGGAGGGAACTGTTTCTTCCATATCCAAATATTGTAATTGATTTCTAATTCAGGTTGTTCACGAACTCTTGAATTGATTGGAAGAATACACAGCGTACAAACCTCAATATGTTTGGATAACGTGTATGATGGATAAATCTTGTATTGTTGGTATCTTGTATCAGATTGTCAGACGAATATCAATTCAATTACCCAATATGAGAAAACTTCTCCTACCTAAGGCAACAACAATTATTGATCCATTTATGATATGATTTCAACTGACCTTAGTATTTGACAAGTAAACATCTTAATGTATAACGTATTAACGTAGATTTAGGTTGTTGTTGTTAGGACGCCATTAGCGACGGGAATCAACAGTTACCAGTGATTCAGTATCTTGTATAATACGTTTCTTATGTTGCTACACATCTGTCCGTTGCCTTTTCTTTGCTTTAAACATCCATGTTTTATTATTGGATCAGTGGTATCAGTGGTATGTGTTTGGAGTTTTGAAGAAGTTTTGTCAGTCGTAAGATACGTTGGGCTTATAGTTTGAAGGTTCAAATCATATATTATATACACAATAATCTTTTTACACTTTGTTGTTTTACTTTAACTTTATCTTGAACTGTAATTGTATGGAAAGAACACTGAACAACTATTTTTATTGTTTAAAGACTAATTATAAATAAATATCTTATTTGATATCGCAAATTATACATCAGCTATAATCAGTATAGACAAAAGTTATGAGAGTGTCCCAGAATAGAGGTGAAGTCAATATTATAATAAATGGTACGAAATTGGAGCAGGTAAGGAGTTTTAAATATTTTGGACATATGCTGATGATGGGAAATGTGTGACAGAAATATGCAGTAGGATTGCACAAGTAGAAGAGGTGAAACGTTTCCTGATATCTTCCTTCCTTAAGGAAGGAAGATATCAGGAAACTAGAGGCATTGGAAATGTAGATTAGGAGAAGAATGCAGAGGCATTGGAAATGTAGATTTGGAGAAGAATGCAGAGGATTAGCTGGACTCAAAAGGTTACAAATGAGGATGTTCTGGAGGGAGTTGGTACAGACAAACAGTTGATAAATGTATTAAGAAATAGGAAGAAGAGTTGGATAGGACACATTCTAAGGGGGGAGAGTCGATTAAAAGAGGATAGAAGATAGAATGGAAGGCTAAAAAGGCAGGGACAGGCTAAGATTAGGTATTTTAAATGATTTAAAGACCCACTTTCCTCTTCATGTCCATATATGTATGGACATATATGTATGGCGTTAGAGAGACATAATCAGTGCATTTCTTTTTATAATACTCATCTTTAAATCATCAAACTAAATTGATGTCTTATGGGCATCCTGAAATAATCACTTCTGGCTTTGTTAAAGACAACGAGACTGGCTATAGTTGGCTTTGCGTGCCAACTATTTTAATGTGCTACGTGGACGTAAGAGGTGTGTTCATTTTCACAAAATCCTATCAAAATATTTTATAGATCTTACCTTGATATAGAATTATAAGTATTGTAAAGTATTATAAATATATAATATATACATATTATATTATAAATACCTTCATACATATTATATTATAAATACCTACCATTCTTCAAAAGTTTGATGTTTTGCTAATTTTAGCAGTAGACATTGTCCTCCATAATTAAAAGTGTAACCTGCGGCGTGACCTGCGTGACTGTAACGCGTGTCAAGCCCGACTGTTTTTTTTTGATCAGCGGACCGTCAACATTTGGGATCTTTTTCTTTCTCTTCAGCACAAGTTTTTTCAGATCGTTTAGGGTGAATCGATTTGTACTGACATGTTATGGGGGACGTCTTTGACATCCTTGTATGAGGAAACAGACGTTAAACCTTTATTTATTACGGACGTTATTATTATCAGGCCTACTTGTTTATATTGATCCCCGAAGCATTTAGTAAAGCACTGCAATATAAATATTATCAGATATCAAATGTCAGTTATAGCATAAATGTATAAATGCATGAATGTATAAATGTATGAATGTTGTGATAAAGCTATTATGGCGCCTCAGTAAAATCGGCCTATGAAGATTATTAATTTCAGTATCTCGTGTACATAAAATTAATTTCTTATATCATTTGAGCATAATATAATACCAACACTTCTCAACACTCGTACCAACACATCAGAAGGTTTCTTGAAAAATTTTAGCGTAAACTATTATTATTATTATTATTATTGATTATTATTAGTGGTGTTTTAACTTTTTCCCGCATCATCTTGCTGTGCTTTTTAACGCTAGCGCCAGAAAACGAAATAATCAGATGAGTTTAGTCAACAGAATTTGCAGAAAAGTTATGTTATATTCTGTATGAAATGAGAGCAGTTTATTAGCTAGCAGGAATGCATACTTATATTTTGCACTAATTAGGCCTATATATCAAGGACACGTTGTGTTGAAATAGGAAAATATTGGGTAGGTGTGATCTTGTATTACTACTGGCAGTCTGGCACAAACACGAGTCTGCTGTTGTTGTGTAATTTATCACTAGTGAAATAATCGTTAACAGCGTAATGATAATGCGTAGAACTAGGGTTAAACAAAGTGGGTTAAGGGAGAACCATTTTTGACTAAATTTGACTTGAATGATTCCAGAATGAATGATTCTTGAATGATATACCTTTAAATTTATTATATGATTTTAAAAAAGTTCCTTTTTAATGGCCGGTTCTTGGCGCGCCTTGTAGGCCTATATATTATAACTATCGTATTTTGTAAGATTGAGTGCAAGACTTAAGAATTGTTTTACAACTGATCAGACATACATGATTTTGCTTCACGCAGATTGAATATTTTATCAAATGCTTTTATTGATTCGTTTAAAGCTTGCTTCCGTTTTACATTCAGTCTTTTGTGGGTTTATCAATTATTTGCTGGATGCTTTTAATATAGAATGTTGTCGTCATTGTCTGGGTTTATTTGCTTTAGTGTCAAGAAATTATAAAGTTAAGTTTACCATCTTTGACGGTCCCACTAAGGGAGTATCAAAACTGTTATCGGGGAAATCGTGTACGATGAACCCCTTAAGGAAAATGTTGCATTGCAACATTGAACGTTTAATGAAAGAAAAGCTACTGAAACACACACATATCGATGAACATGTGAAAGTAATTGTGACAAGTGGAAAAACAAATGGAAAAATAACTTACAAGTAGTTGAGAGTAACAATTGAAAAACTGTCAAAAAGTCCATCTTACCCCGCCAAATTACTATCAGGTGTAAGATGGATCTGTGTCTGTCGCAATGCAATTAAATTGTAAAAATAAAGAGAATAAAATAATAAAAATAAAGCACTGTCTTCTATTCTTCACTGTTTTGATATAAGTTTACTCTGTAGCAAAATATTGTAGTTATTTAGTTAAATATTGTTACCAGCCTGCAGCAAGCTCATGAAATATACTAGCTAGCTGACCGGAATCCTTATAAAAAGCCATGTTATAAATTTGCGGCTACGTCAACTAATAAAACAATTATCGAAATAATATAATGAAATAACTGACTTTATAGCTTCCCGGCTATCAACTGGCATACGCAACTTTTGGCCTACGAAACGGCTCTCAGTCCCGTGCAACCCTTAAGGGTGGTAAACAATTCCACGATCAGTCGGCACCACAGGTGCCCCTTTAGTATGAAAAAGAATGGAAATTCCAAGGAAAGGATGGCACTAGGTACCTGGAATGTACGAACAATCAATAAGCGGAATTTAGAGCAATACCATGGGTGCCCCTTCAAATTTTGTATGCCAAAGAATGGAAATTCTCGGGAAAAGATGACACTAGATACTCGAAACGTAAGAACAATGAATAAGCGTAAGTTGGAGAATGTTGAAAGAGAATAAAGAGAAACAAGATAAATGTATTATTTATCGACTATGTGAGGTTAGATGGCCTAATTTATTTCGGAACCAGCCACACCTGAATATATGCTTTTAGTTACAGTGTGGCTTGTAAACGCAAAAACTATTATATGCATTTGTATTATTCTTACTATCTTCATATACTGTCAAACATTACCCATAATATAAGTATACAGACTATCTGCAAAGAAAACTATCTAAAAATAAAGTGTTCATTTCTTCTGAGGCTGGCGAAGGAGAAAAGAACTTCAAGAGTTAGTTCGGCTTGAACGAAGTCAGGGTTCGGGTTGGCCAAAATTCCAGATTTTAGGATTCGGTTCGATTCCCATCTCTAGTGCGTAGTACATCTTATCTGGAGGTCCATCTTTACATGTTTATCACAGCCAGTTCAGTAACTTCAATTATTATTTTGACAAGGGTCTCATACACAGGTGGTCAGCTTTTCAACCTGATTCTACACCAAGACATCGCTGTGTTGGTAAGATATTCGACCGCGGATCGGTATGTACGGGGTTCAAATCCTGGGGTCGCCCGTCACAGCCATCGCTTTTGAGTGAGGAAACTGACGTTAACATTAGCTTTTACTTAAGTTTGATGAAAGTGTCGCCTCCTGGGATGAATTTGTCCTTTGACCAGAGCTCTTCAATGAGCATAAAATCAAAAGAGTTATACATTTTAAAAATGTGAGATAAGTTTTAACTCTGATTTGTTCATATTTTAAACGGATAACAAAATATAACATGCCGTTTGGCAAAATTTGAATACTTTGCTGTGCCACAGCAAGCCAATCCATGAGATATATGCGGCACACTTGTTGTTTTATATTAGCTTTGAGTGTATTATTATGACATAAAAATGAGCGAGCAAAATAAAGATTTTGTATTAATTGTTTTAATCTTAGAAAAACGAAAACACAAGTTTATTATAAAGTGCAACATACAAACATAATAGGCCTACACATCTACTGAAATACCACGATGATTTTATGAATACATCATGTATTTATAAGTCGATCAGTCCAATTATATATCTCTAGATTATAACCGATATGCATCCAATATACATCCAATCAAATACAAACACCTAGTCACACACTATATACATATAGTGTGTATAATATATATTACATCATACATCTATTGTTAAACTCCTAAATCTATAGGTTTACTATAGTTATAGTTAACTATAGTTATAGTTAAGATACAGCAATATCAACAGTCTGTCAATTACTAGCCGGTAATTAATATCCGGTAGACAAATGACCACTCTAGTCATATCTGGAACGTCAATCAAGTTGCTTTGTAAATCAAATAAAAAAAATTACACTCATTTAATTTTGACAAAGATATAGTTTATATATAAAGTTTACTATGTTTTACTATGTCAGCTATCTGAATACCATAGTACACGACCAGAGAGCAATAAGATATACATACAACATGTGCAATATTAAACACCCACACAACGTAACGAAGATAAGCAAAACCTAATAACCAATGTCAATAATGTATACGAATATATCCAATAAAATGTAGAAACGATATACAGTTTAAGTGATGCTCAGTTTAGAATCATAAAACTATATTAAATCTTCAATAGCATTATTATCATTGATTTCTTACCGCAGCACAAGAATTAGCAACGACATATAAACAGAAACAGAAAGAGATGGGAGGACTATAATTACAATCTCTATGATAGCCAGGATAGCTGGATACTGTTTTGTTAACCATACATAAAAATATATCATTGCTCAGTTGAAATTCATTATATATGGATACTCTAAATTAAGAATCAGACTACCTAAAATTATTTGTTTAAACATTATAAAAGTTTATGTAGTGCTTGGCACACTACAAATTCTAATAATACAAATTCTAATAATTCACAAAATATGCTCTTATGCCTACGACACAATCCAAAGCTTTAACTTATTAAATTTTAGCATACTGAAAAATGAAAAGTTGTGGATAAAATACAGAAATAATTGTCGCGAACATCAGCAACAATATTATTCACCAGCCATCCTAACAGCTATTTCTAGTCCTCATAACTGAGCAGTTTCTCGTAAGAACTTTATTCCAGTTCTCCCCTTATGTTTGGCTTCACACTCATACAAGAGCGCGCCACTGAATCGAGCAACCTGCATCAATGCAAAATATCATAATTATCAACTAATTAAAAACAATGTCTATTTCACAAATTCAGTGACATCAGGGGATACTGTCTGTGCAATCTACATTTTTTCCATCTCACACATCATTGGTAATGGTGAGGCCCAGATACTTGAAGTTTCATACCTGGTCAATGTTATATTTGCATTTCTGTAACACTCTTTTCCTCCTCATATACACTCGTCTTTTTTTATTAATCTTCGAGCTATACCTCAGTGCTGCATCATTCGCACCATCCAAAAACCTTTTAAAAGCTATTAGCAATCATACTAGTAGCTCGATCATCTGCAAACCTTAAATCTTCCAGAAATTTACTTCAAATAATTAATCCTTTCTTAAATTGCCTATGAATTTATAAAATTTCAACATTTCACAATAAGCATATTTGACAAAATTCTTAATGAAACTTGTGTATTCTAAACAACTTTACGATAAATGAAGCAAATAATGGCAACAGTATAGTTCAATATCCTATTATATTTATTAGAGTATCATATTTATTTATTTATATTTCAACTTGCAAAATAAATCATAAAATCGTAAAAGTAGGACACATAGTACAGAGATACACAGCGTTAAGTGCCAAGACCTAAGGCTCTTGGCACTTACAAGGGCCCTTCATGTTATTATAAAGCTTAATAATAGCAATGTTTTCTGATACCTTACAATTACAGAAGTATATTTTGATATCACAATATAGTAACACTATAATATCATATAGCAAAATGGCAGCAGTATATTTTGATAACACTGGTCTACAAAAAATTTTTCGGAGCGCACAACAAACGGCATAGGCTGTCTTTAGCGGAGTTTTATGTGCTGATTCCAAATCTGTTTTCCGTTTTTCTCTATCACCCTCAGTTTTTGAGGTATCTCAGTTTGAAATTTTACCAACTACGCACCAAAATAAGCATTATATTAATATGTAATTCTTTAATATTTACAACCAAATTTTTATTAATCTTAGTAAAAAGTTCAGATAAGGTAAAAACCTTAAGTAAACTTAGTCCAGCCTATAAATACGTCTACACAACTACTTATATTTTCTAGAATCTCTTAGAGTTTGACTTTCTCCTATGTTCTG
Source organism: Enchytraeus crypticus (assembly GCA_905160935.1). Lineage (NCBI taxonomy): Eukaryota > Metazoa > Annelida > Clitellata > Enchytraeida > Enchytraeidae > Enchytraeus > Enchytraeus crypticus. The sequence continues at coordinate 422,927 of CAJHZI010000447.1, read as the reverse complement.
CATCCGGGTCATCACGATACAACGTCCAGCAAATAGTCCGTGAGCATTGAGGCATTCCATTTACCTTGGTAACGTGACTCCATGACCGATAACACCTGATGGAATCTAATCTCCATGTTTATCCCTCACAGTTCTGAGGTTTCCTGAAAAGAAGTCGATATGGGAATCCAAAAAGTGTATTTTCGGTAACACATTGCATCCTATTAGCCGATAGCACTCCAGCATATTCCTTACGCATTTTCTGCAATTAGGAACACGATAGTTTCCCAGAAAACCACTAAACACAGCCTTAAAGGTTCTCTTCTGCAGCAGGTTCCATTCATTCCATCTTGATGCCATAAGTTCTGATTGAGATTTTGACAGAGACAATTCATGCACAAGATCATTCAGTTCGCCAGTTGCTATCAGGTGAGGCTCACTATTGTCATCCTGGATGTAATCTGAGTCATATATATATCCGGGTTATTCACATCAGGTTCTTTCTCAGCTGCAGGAACACACGACACTGGTGGATGAGGTACTGGAAGACCCTCACCAAGTGGGACTGGTCTCCTGACTGAAGCAATATCAGGATATGTGATGCCACTACGATTCTTGACCTGGAAGCCAGCTATATTGCTTAAACAGGAGTAGCAGTCAGTGACATGATTAAGAGGCTCACGCCACACTATGGGCACAGCAAATGGCATAGATTTCCTTCTACCACACAACCATTTACCAAGCGATATTGAGCATGTAGAACCGATTACATGTGGAGCCCACTGTTTATCTTAATTGCCCATTTTACACCAAAAGTAAAGATGATATGCCGCTCGATCATGCATTGAGATCTTTCTTATGTGCCTCTTGGGCACAAACTCTCCACAGATGGAAAAGAACTTTTCTGGATCATTCACACAACAACGCAGACTTTGATAATCCTCCAGTGCGATCTGAAATTGACGTTGATGGTGCAGCCATTTTTACAAGAGACATAAGATAGGAAGGTGGTATTATGCTTAACGTCAAGGTTCAGAACCTCACCAAGGCTCTTCAAGACGACATGACATACTCAAGCTACTGTCGCAATATCTCATCTCGTACGTACTGACTATTACTTAACAAGTTAGACTAGCAAAATTATTAATATTGGCATGTACTGCATTTATTAATTACAGGTGAAGTAAAATTGTGGTGTTTACTAAGTTTCTAAATTCTCTCATTATAATGCTTACTATACTGTTAAAATTACATAAAAAGTAGAAATCCATTCTACTTAGTTAATATTTAATTTTATTCTCTAACATAAGAGCTATATGTACAAATATTATATTACTAAATTGAAGTTATATAATTATATATGGAATACATATTTTGACTAAAATATTAGTTCAAGAATTATAATTCTGTAAAACTTCAAAATATCTCAGCAACTAAGGGTGATAGAGCAAAACCAAAATCAGATTTGAAATCAGCGCAAAAAATTACATAAGAAAAGTATAATGTCGTAAGTTGTGCAAAATTTCTGTAAATCAGTGTAATATAATGGTAGCAGCATATTTCGATAATGTATTACGGCAATATCCTACCAGTTTAAATGAAAAAGCATAAAGCATAAACAATATATATCTTAAGAAAAACACTTTAAAAGGATTCTTAGAAATGCAATAGCTTCAACAATTTATCAAGATATGACAGAAGGTTTGTTAGAAGCGCATTTGCTCAACATACTTCTCTATCTCTGGAGCGCAGTGCACGAAGTCATGGTTCCAGAACTTGTAGACAGGGTTCTTGATGAGTTCAATGAAGGTGATGAGCAGCCCCCACGGGTGAGGTCTGTTCACTATCAGTCGCTCAAGCAAAACTCGTGTTATCTGCTCTTGTATCGCTTCCGTGTTAGCCTCCGCAAACAGGTACAAAATGGTGCAGCTGAAGTAATGTGTGTGGCTGTTGGGATAGCGCAGCTGATTGGCTACAGCATTCAGGAAGAGATAGCGTCCTAGAAATAAATCATCATATAAGAGATATTCAATAATTGGTGACACATTGCTTAGAAGAGTAGAAACTAAATAGGGCAACGTAATACACTGAATCTTTGTCGAACATGATACAGTCTAGCTAGTTCTCATTACAGCATTAATAAACAAAGGGCATTCAGAGTGATAATATCATCCTGTATACATAATTGGCTACATTCAATACCTATTGTCACAATGCTGCTCCGTTAATAAAATTAACAATAGAGGCTAAGATTTAAACGTTGCTGTGAAGAGGTAAATACAGAACTGCAGCATTAATGATAATATCACGATGCATTTTTACATGCATAAGTTTAAACATCTCTCTCTCTTTCACTCTTACTTTCACTCTCTGGTGTGTTGCGAAGTGCGAATGCAGATGTAAATGTACCTTGGATCTCCTCCAAGGTACATATACATATGCCTTCGCATCTTCATAAAGGGTGCTCCAAAGATCAACTAGACAGAAGGCTATGCCTCAACGGCACCTTATGTCAACAGCCTATGGTTTGGGAATTGGGCTTCTGATATGGTTTCCCATTGCCTTTCTCAGTTCTCACTCAGTCGCCTCTTTTGACAAGTGCGGTTAGAGACTGATCTTCGGTATCCCAGACACATCATGGGAAAGTTAAAAAAGCTAAATTTATTGTTATATTTTCTAGTCAATCTCTCGTTAATTTACTAGATCCTTTTAAAAACTTGATTCTAGCCTGTAAATCACATCTTTATAGCCCTTGTCAAGCATAGTCACAAGTTGAGAGCTCAAATAAGAATGAAAATATTAAGTCAACATGTAAAGAGTTGAAAGTAATAAACATTCAAACAATATTATCACACAAATTTACATTCACAATACTATCTTCTTCTTATTCTTCCTCCCTTTTATTCCAGTTAACAATACTATAAGGCAACAAACCCTCTGTGTCAAGATCAACGGCTAAGTTCTGGAAGATGTCCATGTGTGAGGAGTGAGCGATGGTGCTCATGCTTGGCGTCTGACCCTTGCTGTTGATGAAGTCTATCGCCTGCTTACCCACGTGCAGTACGAGCGCGTTCATCAGAGTCACGTTGTACTTCATTCCCGGCATGCTCGACACCTGCAGCTTACTGCGCAGCTCCGACAAAAATGTAACTGGCGATCTTGTCTTTAAGTAGGAGTCCATGTCCTACATCAATTAATCAATCAAAAAACTGTCTAGCAGAGGCCTAGTGATTAGAATTGAAAGCTTTATCTCAGCAGCAGCTTTATCTCAGCGGCAGCTTTATCAGTTTTAAACGCCTCAAGTGAGTCATAAACTGTCCTTGTAAATTAACACGAGTGCTTATGGATTTGCATAATGTTGATACCTTTGACTCTTTGTAAACTTTGCTACCGGATTAGCTGATGAATTTTAAGAAGATACGAGACCGGATTAGCGGATGAATTTTAAGAAGATACGAGAACCTTGTTGACTGCAAGAATTAGAGCGTATTCATGAGAGAACAAATGAGAGAGTCAAAGATTATATTATCCTCATCAATTAACAACACCATAGAGAACGTTGGAAATGCAACCACTGTAAATGAAATTATCAGAAATTTATGGAGATCATATTCTATACAAAGGCTACGCTTTTTTCTATTTATTAAGACCTGCAAAGAGTCTAATATTTTAATACCTGAAATCTGTAGTCCACTCATCAACTATATTATTTAAAATAGGCTTCATAGAATTTCTTCAACTTTTCAAGTTTTGCTATCAGACAAGTTATATAAAAAGAAATCAATGTCCTGAGAATTTCACTACAAACAAGATTTAAAAAAAGAGAAATCACAGCATACAGACACATCATGCAAACATCATATGAACATCATAAATGCATCTGACACTTAAATCTCATCAGTCATTCAAATCAAAACCAAACATCTTTTTCAATGTATCCAGTGGCCATCAGAGAGGGCACAAGGTGCTCTATCTAGGTGACCACCACAGGAAATAAATACGAGTAATGATATTAGTAGTGGTTTTGACAAACAAACTAAGGTGTTTATGACATCTAAGGAAATTTAGCTACCTACAAAATATACGAGGGTTGATCAATAAGTAGTGAGCAAAGCATGAGGAATAGTTGTCCTCTATAAAATAAATATTTCGGCTGACTAACTTACTTCTTAAAAGAAGTTCTAACTTACTTCTTAAAAGAAGTTCTTAAAGAACAGTCACATGGGTGAAGCCACTGTGGTTCCTAGGCTACCGTTCTAAAAATGTCTGCTCAGCTATAATGGTTAACAATGGATAGAAACGAAAAGCGTGCTGTTAATACATAATTACATTTGAAGGGCTTGACCCAAAATGAATTTGCAGTGGACATGAAATACAGTTTTAGGGCACAATGCCCCTTCACAGGCTACAATGTATCAGTGTGTAGCTGAATTCCAACGAGGTAGCAATGGACAGAAGACGAGTATCGTTCAGGAAGCCCTATCGAAATCTGTACCGAAGAAACTATTCAACATGTCCAAGGTATGATGCAAAAAGATAGATGATTAAACTTCAGATATAGCAGCTGATAGTCGTAAGTTGTTATATGGCACAACCCATCATATTATTACTGACGTTTTGGGTCACAAGAAGGTGTGCACTGGATGGGTTCCACGAATGTTGATGACTGAAATCAAGTAAGTCCGACTAACAACTTCTAGTGACAATCTCAATCTGTACACAGCAGACAAGGCTAAGTTTCTTCGCAGATAGGTTATCGTGGTTGAGACTTGGGCTCACCATTTTCATCCAAAGACAAAACTGCAGAGTAAGGAGTGGAATACGTTGCTTTAACGTCACCTATCAAATTCAGCAAGATTGCGTGAGCATCTTGCATCCATATTTTGGGACAGTGAAGATATTCTGATGATTGCCTTGACTGCTTAGAGCTAGGAAAGGTCGCCACAGGGACTTACTATGCAGAGTCAATAAGAAAACTTTGTGCAGTTTTCATGGAAAAACGATGAGGAAAGTTGTGTAAAGGTGTTCTGCTTCATCAGGACAATGCTTCTGCTCACACCTCCGCTGCTGCAAAAGCTGTAATTGATGAGTTCGGCTGCAAATTGCTACAACACCCGCCATATTTTCAACATTTGGCCCTATCCGACTCCCATCTGTTTCGATTTCTAAAGGAATCACTTCATGGACAGATTTTGGCAGCGACGAAGATGTCATCCATGCCATAGATGACTTGTTTGAGGGGCTTCATGAATCATTCTTCCTGGATTGTGTAAAAGCTCTTAAATGCAGCTGAAAAATATGAATGGAGCTTCGAGATTATATTGAAAAACTATGAAATAATTTTTATTCTGATTTACTACATCATCTGCTCTTCTCATTACTTATTAATCAACCCCCATACTAATTAAGAAAGATCTATGAACTCATCATCATCATCTTCCCTTAAATCCCAGTTTAACCAGGGTCGGGATACGAATAGACTTTCTCCAGTCATCCAGTCAGTCCCACACCATATCATCAGTCACCCTATTTTTCATGTCCTTCTTAATTACCGCATCCCAAGTCAATTGTGGTCTACCTATCTCAAGCTTAACATCCAGCTCTTCCCTGCAAATCTTCTTTACTACATCCTCATCTGCCTTTCTCATAATATGCCCATGCCATCTCAATCTCGACTGAGCCAACCTATCCCCGATCCCCTCAACATTCAAATTCATCCTCACATTTTCCATTCTGTCCTTCCTAGTTCTTCCATGCATTAGATGCAACGTTCTCATTTCTGCCACATGCAAACTCTGCAAATATTCTCTTTTTAGTGCCCAACATTCCGAACCATACATCATTACTGGCCTTACCACAGAACTATAAAATTTGCCTTTCAGTCTTAGTGGGATTCTCTTATCACACAACACTCCACTAGCAGCCCTCCACTTTGCCCATCCAGCCTGAATCCTACTAGTAACCTCCTTTTCCAACTCCACAGAAATAACTAAGAAATAAAAAATTTTAAATTTAAGAATATTACTTTTTATCAAAATACTTAGACATTATAGTTAACCAGTCAATAGTATATGTTTAACAATAACTGCCAATGAGAAAGCAACTTTAAACTATTCACACCATGCAAGAATTTAGACATGTTGAGTAGATAACCTTTCTGAAGCGCTCTGGCTGGATTAGAGAGGAAAAGTTGGTCATGGTGCGGGGAGAGTTTGAGATCTCTGGCAGCACGTCGACTTTGAGGTTGGGTGTGAAAGGGTCAGGCAGGCGCATGTTGCGTGGAAATGCACTGAGGATGAGATTACGCACTTGTATGCAGTTAGACGGGATCACGTCACAGAAAGCATAGTGGTAATCACACAGGAACTCAGGGAAATCATGCAGCAGTACCAGCAGTACTCTCATAGTACCCTGCACAGTACAATTATACATTGCAGTACTGTCAGCAGTACTCTCATAATAATCCGCACAGTACAATTATATACGGCAGTACACTCATAATAACTTGTATAGTACAATTATACATTGCTGTACTGATAACAGTACTCTGATAGTAACCTGTAGAGTACAATTGTACACTGTAGTACTCTCATATTAACCTATACAGTATAATTATACAGTATATTGCAGTACTGTCAGCAGTACTCTCATAATACCCTGTACAGTACAATTATACATTGCAGTACTGTCAGCCGTACTCTCATAATACACTGTACAGTACAATTATACATTGCAGTACTGTCAGCCGTACTTTCACAGTAACCAGTACAGTAAAAGTATATATTGAAATAAGTCAGCTGTACTCTCTTAGTAAAATGCAGAGTATAATACTGTATATTGTAGCAGCAGCATTACTGACATGCGTAGTATTATATATTATATAAGACAGCGATTCTGCTGTCATTCATAGTAATACATAGCATGATTTATGACATGACAGTAACATATGACAGTACAGTAACATATGACAGTTACATTTATGATACATGTAATGACGGTAAGAGATCATCTAGTTTGTCTAACAATAGCTCTCTATCTCAGTGCATTGCCTAACGCCTCTACCCATCTCTAACTTCCGTTTTCCTTTCCATGTCCACATACGTGTGGATCATTAAATCATCTAACAGTCCTTTTGATATACAATTATTCTCGGGGGATTCTACTGATGACGAGGTGGGCCCCCTGTGTCTTCTTCAACTTCGACAACATTTACTGAGCAGGATCGTCTTTCCCTGAGAACACTATCCTGTTTACCCATGTTTAGCAAGAGCATATCTAACTAAATCAAAATTAAAAGCTGGTATAGCTAGCGTTAACGTCAGTTTCCTCACTCGAAAGCAATGTCAGTGACAGTTGAGCCCAGGATTTGAACCTTGCACATACTGATCTGCGGTCAAATATCTTTCCGTCATAGCCACTGGCTCCAACAAGTCGCGATGATAAATTATAAGAAGATCAATTTATAGTGTTATTGTTTATGTGAATGTATGCATGAATATTAAATTAGAATCATTTAACATTTATAAACGGTGTAAAAAGCTGAAATTGAGATAAGCTCTATTCAACAAAATTTAGAAGTGTGAACAACCATTAGCTAGTAGTTTCGAACCTTATGCCCATATATACTAAGGAACCTTATGCTCATATATATTGCCTAAAACCGCAGATCATTTATACCTCAGATGAGTTAAATCAAAAATCAGAGATTTGTGATTCACTAAATAATGTCGCTTGATTATTAACTACATGGTCACCCACCAAAACTATTGCGTTCAGTCAATGACAGAGCTATCCTTCAGATTGACCAATGAGCTTTCTTCGTAAACAGAACTAGAATATTGCTTCTTAATCGATAGTTTAACTAATTAGAGAGTAGCAGCTATGCATCATTTTAAACTGCGATTCAAGAAAACAGCATACCAAATTGTGAATAATCCATAGTTAACACTGCAGTTGAGATTTAAAAAGCGGTTTATCTCACTAGTGAATACAGCCATTAGACTCGTTAAAAAAATAAAATATAGATTTTCATATGCAATACAGCATTTCTATAGTGCTCAAATATACCAGCGCACGATATAACTGATTTATTGAAATGAATTATGCCTTTTAAAATGTTTTAGAAAGTTCATGTCTTTATTAATTGTCTAAAGTCTTTATTAATTGTCAAATGAAAATCATAGAAAGAGATAGAGTGAGAAAGATAGTATACCTTGTAGAGGAGCTGAGTAGGTTTAGTGAGATCAGCGTTCCTGAGAAAAGGTGCAAGAAATTTGAACTGATCCATCAACAGCTGAGCGTACATACCCCACGTCTAAACACACACATAAACAGCTCAACATATACACCCCACGTTTAAGCACACACATAAACAGCTCAACAAATATATCCTACATCTAAACAAACATATCAACAGCTCAACATATACACCCTACATCTAAACACACACATTGACAGCTGAACACATAGATGAAAAAAACGTTTTTACGTTTTTTATATCTGTTAAAAAACGTGTCTTTTTACGTTGTTTATTTTTTCTAAAATAAAAAACTTAAAAACGTAAACCGTTAACGTCAAATGTAAAAATTAATGTGGACTGCACATAAATATTGAGAAATTTCCGTTAGTTTCATGCCATAAACTTCACTATTTAAAAGGTAATTCATTACATTTTTGATTTTCCTAGTGAAGCAGATGTTCTAATTTTTAAGACATTGTCTATTCTTAATTTCTTACAGATTTAAATTTTCTTGTATTGATAATTATGAACAACTGACAGTGTGGCCGTATGTGACCTGAAAGTATTTGTTTATATTTGTATGGAGTCCATGGAAATACCTTTGAACTTTAGATCAAGTCTAGTTGTAATAAAATTGCTTAGTGTTATGGAATGAAGGCATGGTAATATATATGCAAGCCTACGTGTACGTTACTAACGTTTTATACAACGTCTTCTTAAGTTTTTTATTTTTGGTATTTTTTTAATACATTTTTTTCATCTATGGCTCAACATATACACCCCACGTCATATATACACAACACATTTAAACAGCTCAACATATACACTCCACGTTTAAACATAATAGTAATAATAATAAAGGTTTAGCGTCCGTTTCCTCATCCAGGAATGTCAGGGACGTCCCCACAGCATACGTCAGTACAGATCAATTCACCCAGACCAATCTGCAAAAGAAATGTGCTGAGAAGTAAGGTCCTACACGAAAGCCAGTCCGGTGATCAAAAAATTGTCAAGGTAGATTGATTATGTCTATGGTGGGAAAAGGTAAGTCTTAAGCTTGTTAGAGAATGTTGAAAGAGAAAAACAAGAGCGAAGATTAGCAGGTAAAGAGTTCCAGATTGTGGGTGCTGCGTAAGAAAAAGAATGTCAGCCCAATGATGTGAGACTGTTTGGAACAGAGAGAAGATTGGCATCGGTGGAACGAAGTGAACGTGAGGGACGATAGGGAAGAGGAATTTCAGATAAGTAAGAAGGCTTGCCAAATTGCGGAGTTTTGAAAGTTAATAGAGCTATCTTATATTTTATGCATTGATTAACAGGGAGCCAGTGAAGACTGCGAAGTAGAGAAAGAGAGCGAAATTTAAGTCGAGAGGACTTGCAAACAACATGTGCAAGAGAATTTTGGACGTGCTGCAAACGATTGAGAGAAGAAGTAGGCAATCCATGTAATAATGAATTACAGTAGTCGAGCTCTGAATGAACTATAGAATTAGCAAGGATAGTGGCTGAATTTCTAGTAAGGGATGGGCGTATTTGCCTAATCTGACGAATCTGAAAGAAAGAAGCGCGACAAACACAAGAGATATGGGATTTAAAGTCAAGGTTTACATCAAATATGACTCCAAGGTTTTTGGCAAATCAAGAGGGTGAAAGAGCAAGATTGTGAAAATTAACAGAATTATTAGTAATTTTATTTCTTTGCAAAGGAGTGCCAATTAAAAGGTATTCAGGTTTGGAGGGATTAACAGCAAGACGGTTAGCACAAAACCAGGAATAAACCTTGTCTAGAATGGATGACAGATGAGCCAGTTTCTGATCGGAATCATGATTAGAAAAGGAAATATACAGTTGAGTGTCGTCTGCATAGAAATGAAAGTTTATGGAAGACTGAGCAAGCAGGTAGCTAAGAGGGAGTGATATATATATAGAGAAGAGCAATGGACCTAAAGACATACACAATAACAGCCCAACATATACATCTAAACACACACATCAACAGCTTAATTCATATACACCCCATGTCTAAACACACATCAACAGCTTAACATATGTACCCTACGTCCAAACACACATAGCAGCTGAGCATAAAATCTAATACACACATGCTCACACATAAACTTAAAATCAATGCTTGCTACAATGAATCACAGTGATTTAATCCATTGTAGCACCAGCAATTACAGTAGACAAATTCAATGACTCAAGACAGACAGCTTGCAGCCTGTCTGAGAATGGGATGGAAAACTGACAGTTGTTAAATCAGTATATACCTATTTACTTGACAAAATATTGAAGTGATCGAGTGCTGACAGTATAACTAGCACACTGGTTATCAGAATACCAATTCTAGAAATGATGCCCTAAAGGGCATCATAGAAGTAATATTGAAGACTAACTTTTTGTTGGAGCGGTGGTTGCGTCTGAGCAAGCATGCGACCCATGAATGTTCTGTGAGAGACTAGCTCTAGCCATGAGTATGCAAAGCCCGAGGCCTTGCCCGGCCTGAGGATGTGCAGTGTGTTGCAGTAAGCCTGTAGAACGTCAAAGCTGATCTGCTCAAGGATTGGCTCGGGTGCACTGAGCTCTATAAAGAGCATGATGAAGATGCGATGATAAGGCAGCTGCTGGAAGTCAGTGCGGCGTGTTTCGTGGTCTTGTAGCAAAACTCCAACAACAATGCCCAACACCTGCAGCAATCAGACAATTAAAAACCTTCAGCAATGCAGTCATACTTCAAGAAGTTTCATAACAGTGATTCAACAATTTTTTTTATATATAACGTTATTCTCATTAATTCTGCTATAAAATACCTTAAGAACTGTTAAGTCGGCATATACATTAAGAGCAAGGAAAAGCAAAGTATATCTCAGGGGCAAAATCTGGACCCCACAAAACTCCAATGGAACATATCTGCTGATCTACTATATGAATTTATTATACCTGTAGTTTATTTTAATTATGTTGGATACTGTACACAAAAAAAGTGACAAAAGAGAGATAGGAGTAAAAATTTAGAGGTTGTGAATAGATTCTAAAGAACTATTTATTACTACATATAAAGGTAGTATTCACTGTGTTGTGTCCGAGTCACTGAAGCATAGATCATCTGCAAACTACATCAGTGGTCAGTGGCGACTAAGCACTAACTGAAGTATACAATGGGAAACTATGAAGTAGCTATAACTATCTAAGTAATAATTTTCTAAGCAAAATTGTGTTGATACAGCATAGCCTTTTGTGAAGGAATGAACTCGTTAATTGATGGAGTGCTCTTTAAGGAGCTTAAATGCAGCACACTAGAGATAGATTGCATATTTTACAACCTATATTTGATAAGTTTTTTTTAATCAGACGCAATAGAGCAAGCTACTCAACCTTGTTGAGGAGGTTGATCTTAGTGGTGGTGTTGTTTGTGTCACCTGAGTGCTTCAGCAGCAGTGCAATGAGGCGCACAAACGCGTCCAGCGTGTGAAAGCACTGCACTCGTATGCGCATCGTGCCCTGAGTTGGGTCAGCAAGTGCTCGGTAGCACAGGTCTATGCAAATCTCCGTGCAGAGGCGAAAAAATCGAGTGATCAAATCGTCTGTCTTCAGTATACCATGCATGTGCATCTGTACACATATACTTATCAGTGTGCAAACGAACACCGTGAATGGAAGCATCAGAATACAACCTTAATCCTACATCATCCAGCTAACACCAATTTATATTTCTGACTCATTTTATGCAGCTGACTTATTGCAGCTGTCTTCATTTTATGCAGCTGACTTATTGCACAAAACCATAACATAGCAGAAAAAAATGTTTACAGGCATTTTTGCTTACGTATTTTATTATACCTGTTACCTTCTTATGCCACACTTATTTTAATCATTGCCTGAGATTTGCAGCTTGCAAGATGCTAGCACTCGTCATAAACCCAAATCTATTACAGAAGTCACAAGTATTAACAATAACGGCATTGGAAGGTTATTAATTCAATTCTTGAATCGCACCGGCAATAGGCAATGATTACTTAACACTCACAGAGTGAGAGGGGAAGATACAAGAAGATCTTAGAAATTGCAAATAAAGAAAGAACACGGTGACACATGCGGCACATCATACCAAGCAAATAAAGAAAGATCTTTTTAACAGAGTCATGACACGGGATGTCGGTAGAACAGTCTGTATACCTGAGCGACGAATGTTGAGAACGAGTTCTTGGAGTCTCGGCCTGCAGCGGGCGAGTGATAGAGGCTGACCCACTCACGCAGAAGAAACTCAGTCTTCTCATAGAGACCAGGTGGGTCATCAACCTCCTTCGCTTGATTAATGCCTGAGTGCATCATAGATGGCATGCCAACAGCCGATCTATCCATCAATGTTACATCTCCATTGTGTGATATCACAGCATCCAACAAAGTTGTGAGGCTAAAATCAATCAGTCAATCATTCAATTGATCAATCAATTAAATCAGTCAACAAATTGTCCGAATAGAATTCACAATTACATCATTTTATTAAAACTATCTGAATTATTTATATAAGCTTACTGTCGCTCAAGAATATACTGCTCAAATTGCACTTTAGTAGATAGTAGTTTGTCTAAGTCTTCATGTAACTAAGTCTGCAGCACACAAAACCTAATTAAATGCATCAGTCAGATTAGCATTAACTGTTAGTTGAACATGTGTAGAAGATAAAATCTGGAAAATGTATGCATATAATAATAATAATAATAATAATAATAGTAGAGGATTAACGTTTGTTTCCTCATACAAGGAAGATGTCAGGGACATCCCCATCATATGTCACTACAAATTGATTCACCCCAAACGATCTGAAAAAACAAGTGCTGAAGAAAAATAAAAAGATCCTAAACGGCGCCGGCCCGGTGATAAAAAAACAGTCAGGTAAAATTTAAAAAGCCTATGGTGGGAAGAGATGTGTTTTCAACCTACAACAGAAAGTGAAAGTAGTAGAACATGAGCGAAGATCAGGAGGCAGAGCGTTCTAAACAGTAGGAGCTGAGAAAGAAAAAGAACGTTTACCTAACAAAGTGAGAATATTAGGAATCTTGAGCAGTTTGGCATCGGAAGAATGAAGCTTATGAGAAGGTTGATATTGGATTAGGAGATCAGAAATGTAAGAATGTTTACCAAAGAGAATTGTTTTTAAAGTTTAAAGAGCAATTTTATACTTAATTCTTTGAACCACTGGAAGCCAATGAAGATTATTAAGCAAAGAGCTAGAGGAGGCCTGAAGCCTTGAGGAACGACTGACAACACAGCTAGAGAATTCTGAACGTGTTGCAAACTCATGAGAGAAAGAGAAGAAGGTAAGCCATATAGTATTGAATTACAGTAGTCCAGCTTAGAATAATCTATTCAGTTTGCAAGAATTATGGATGATCTTTATAAAGAGATGACCGCATCTGTCTGATTTGACAGATATAGAAGAAAGATGAACAACAGACAGATGAGGTATGAGATTTGAAGTCAAGATTTTTATCAAATATGACACCAAAGGTTTGATGGAAGAATTGGCTACTTTGGTTCTTTGCAGGGGGTGCCGATAAAAGATATTCGGTTTTAGAAGGATTGACAGAGAGACGATTGCAGCAAAACCATAACTAAACTTTGTCAAGAAACGATGAAAGGTGTTGCAATTTCAGATCAGAATCTGAGCTAGACTCTGAGCTAGAATCTGAGATGTACAGCTAGAAAATGAGATGATCTGAGCTGGAAAATGAGATGTATCACAGATCCTTGAGGCACATCTTGAACAAGAGATAGTTCAGGGAAGTGTTCATTATCTATATTAACAGATTGAGAGCGAACAGAAAGATACGAGGAGATCAAAGAGAAAGCAGAATCAGAGATACCAAAACACGTTTTAAGTCTACTGGTGAGAATGTAATGATTAATGGTGTCAAAGGCAGCCAAAAGATCAAGTAGTACAAGGGCGGACACCTTTTGAGAGTTTAAGGCTAAACAAAGGTCATTATGAATGCTGAGTAAGTCAGTTTCAGTCGCGTGAAGTTTTCTATATGCAGATTTGAAACAGGATAGAGAAGGAAAAGATTCAAGATGGCTCCATATGCGAGAGTAGATTATTTTTTCAAAGATTTTGGAAAAGAAATTTAAGTTGGATATGGGACAAAAGCTAGAAAGATCGTCTTTATGAAGTGACTGCTTTTTAAGCAAAGGCTAAACAACAGTAGTTTTAAAAGTAAAAGGAATAATTCCCTCAGAAATTGAAAGAATAACCAGATGGGTAATTGGAGAAAGGTGAGCATCAATACAAGATTTAAGTAGTTTGGTTGAAATAGCATCTAGCGAGCTAGTGAGTAGAGTATAAGATGACAGATTTTTTCAAGAAAAGCAGGTTTGAAATTTGACAGCAGAGGTGGATTTGGTATAGAAGAATGTGCAGCAATCTCAGAACTGGGTGGTATAGAGGAAGAGAGGCTGGAAATTTTGTCAAATACATAGGCAGTTTAGACAATATAGTCAAATTAGACTAATGCAGCACCAATAGGCAATTTTAACAGCTGCTACAGTAGGTCACTAGAAATTAGTGCTACTAAGACAAGCAGCTCTTTATGTATCCCTGCTTAAAGAGTTTTAGTATTAATAATTGAGAGCATTGAACTAACCCCTCGGGTACTTGACGTGAGACAGCAGCTACCTTAGACAACATGTCTATCGTATGACAGAACTCTCCCTACACATGAACAACCAGAATCATCATAAATTTACACCTCTTTTCTATAGGTAAATACAAGCAACATTTGTTAGTCAGTGTTAAACTAAAGAAAGTTACTTAGTTGTGCCAATTGGTGTTTGCAAATAGCTTCAATGGTTGTGCAAATTGCTTCATGTTTCTGAAATTTGAGATACCATTAAACCATTAAAATTTGAGATCTTCTTGCCAAACTATATACATATATATATATATATATATATATATATATATATATATATATATATATATATATATATATACATACACACACACGTCTGCTTCCTCATTTAAGGATGACGTCAAAGACCATCACATAATATTACTCTAAATCGATTCACCCCAAATGATCTGAAAAAACATGTGCTGAAGAGAAAGAAAAAGATCCTAAATGGTGCCTGTCCGGTGATTAAAGGCTGCTGGAGTTAGCATTTATGGGAAAACAGAATGAACATCAAGGAAATGGCAAAGAATAGAGTTTTACGGAGGAACATCATAGAGAAATCTTTGGCTGAGAGAGAGAGAGAGAGAGAGAGAGAGAGAGAGAGAGAGAGAGAGAGAGAGAGAGAGAGAGAGACAATATAAACCACAACTGAACATAACAGAAAGACATGACAAAATTATATTTAGTATAACAAACCTAGCTGCAGATAGGTACTGTGCTAGGGTGTCAAATGGAAAGATCTAATTAATACTAATTAACATAAATAACATCTAATTAAACAAAAAAGTTTTCATCACTAACGTGAAGAATTAAATGAGCAGTAATGAAGCAGACATACCTCAGGCAGACGCTGCTGAGGGTGTTTCTCAGATGAGTCCATACAGAACCGCTGTATGAGCTGCATGCAGAAGCTGAGTAGTATCATGTAGTTACTAGTTCCAGCAGTAGCAGCTGTAGGACCTGCTGCTGCTGCAGCTTCCAGCTGTTGGGCTATGAATATATCATACTGTGGCGTGTACACATACTGGTTCTTTATCAAACACTCCACAGCATCTATGTTGTATCTGTACTCCTCTCTACAGTCCATCACACATCTACAACACATAAACAAGCATCTATGTCATATCTGTACCCTTCTCTACAGTCCATCACACATCTACAACACATAAACAAACATCTATGTCACATCTTGATGTTTTACTAGATTCAGTGCTTGATCGCACCATTCCTAAGTCACTACCCTCTACCACTTCACCATCATCTCTTGCTGCTTTTTATCTCAGCATTTTCAATGACAAAATTTCCAAACTCTGTAGCTCTATACCCTTCAACACTATTAGCGTCAACGACACTATTTCTGAAAACATGCCTGAGCCACCCCTACTTTCTAGTTTTGAACCAACCACACTGGAAGAAATACGCAATCCTATTCTTCACTACACTGACTCATCTTGCTGCCTTGATGTCATTCCTATTAGATTACTGAAATCCTGTGTTGATGTTCTAGTTGCTTCCATTACCCCCTTGTTCAACGTCTAACTCTCAGAAGGAGTCTTTCCAACTTCTTTCAAACAAACTGTCCTTTGCTAAAAAAGCCTCCTCTACCTAAAGATGATCTTTCCAGTTACCGTCCTATTTCAAATCTTAACTTCATCTCTAAAACTCTTGAAAAGGTAATTTATACCCGGCCATGCACTCATCTTGATTCTTTCCCTTCTTTCTCTCATTATCAATCCGCCTATAGAAAACTCCATTTTACTGAAACCGCTCTTCTTTGTATCCATAATGATCTTAGCTTGACCATGTGTAATAAACAGGGTCTGCCTTGGTTCTTCTAGATCTCTCTGCTGCCTTCGATACAATTGACCATGGCATTCCAATAAATAGGCTCAAATCCTATTTTGGCATTTCTGATTCTGCTTTTTTCTTCTCACATCATATCTCTCAGGTAGTACACAATCCGTCGTTATTGGTCAAGATCGCTCCTCTGAATTATCACTCCTACGCGGTGTTCCACAAGGATCCGTATTTGGTCAATTGTTTTTTCTCTATCCAGTACTCCACTTAGCTATATGATTGACGTTTCCTCCATAAATTTTCCCTTCTATGCAGACGACACACAACTATATGTTTCCTTTTCTAATCAAGACAGTTTCTAATCAGAAACTAACTCATCTCTCATCCATTCTAGACCAGGTTTATTACTGGTTTAGTGTTAACTAGCTGTTAATCCCTCCAAAACTGAATACCTTTTGATTGGCATTCCTTTGCTAAGAAGTAAAGTCACTAATAACTTTGTTCATTTTCAAAATCTTCCTCTTACACCTTCTCGATCTGCCAAAAACCTCGGAGGCATATTTGATGAAAATCTTGACTTTAAATCCCATACCTCTTCCGTTTGTCGAGCTTCTTTGTTTCAGATTCGTCCGATTAGGCAAATATGTCCATACCATACTATAAATTCAGCTACTATCCTTGCTAATTCTATAATTCATTCAAAGCTTGAAATTCATTATTATATGTCTTTTCTCTCAATCGTTTGCAAAACGTCCTAAATTCTCTCGCACGTGTTGTTTGCAAGTCCTCTAGACTTCAATCTCGCTCTCTTTCTCTACTTTACAGTCGTCACTGGCTCCCTGTTAATCAACGCATAAAATATAAAATTGCACTATTAACTTTCAAAACTCTGCAATTTGGCAAGCCTTCTTACTTATCTGAACGCTTCGTTCCACTGATATTATTATCAGTACCCTTCTCTACAGTCCATCACATATCTAAAACACATCTCCATCACAAATAAACATAGACAACACAATCACATCTTCAACATATAAACACATCTATAACACAAACATATAGCCCCAACACATAAACACATATCCCCGACATCTACATCGTGATACCTAGTCATTTATGCAATCTAAGCATGATTTATACAGCTCGAAGCTAGCACTAACGATAGCATATTCAGTACAGTACAGACCTTGTGATCTTTTGAATGGTCCACTGAGGTCCATAGAGATGTGGATCATTGAGAGTCTGCAGGACAAGCAGGTGAGAGTCTCTGTATCTGTACATCAGCTCCTTGTCGACACCTGCTGAGGAAGACAGGCTGAGACCCTCCAGCAGCCCTTCTACTGCTCTGTGGAGCAGAGCCAGGGCCGCTGTCTGCTCCCTCACGCTGTTACGAGCCAGCAGCACATACTCAAGCAGCGTGCGTAGAGAGGACACAAGCGGGCTGGACGGAGTCGCTACAAACGCTCTCAAGTGCTGATCTATATCCTGTCGTATCTTGTCGTACACAGCCTGAATATCCTCAGTACCTAGTGGCTACAACACATTCAACAACAGCCAATAGAAGGCTAGCAAAGAGTAATCTTGTGTCAATTACATCTTTTAGGAGAATGAAGCAACCATCCTACAAAAACTTCATAAAGACTAGTTTTGGCTACATTTCAAAATTTCTTTAGAAACAAAGGCTAGACTTTACATTTCACAACAGAGATCCCTTAACAACATCAGCAATGATACAACTATTTTAAATATTAGTAAACGATCAGCAATTACCACACTTTTGCGGATCAAGCTCAATAAGTCTTAATTTACTAATGCCTTGACATTAAACCATAATCAATTTTGTAGTCAAGCAAAAAGATACCTAGTTTAATATTCAAAGTATATGCCTAAAGTGATAGTTTGTTTAATAGTTCTATGATGTGTGGGAAGTTAAGTGAAAATACCTGCATGGGTTGGTAATGTAAATTATATATACCAGCATGGGTTGGTTCATGAAACAGTGTACGTAGCTGTGTTGGTTGGTTCATATAACAGTGTATATACCTCATGTAAACCTGCGTGGGTTGGTTCATGAAATAGTGTATAAACCAGCATGTGTTGGTTTATGTAAGAGTGATTATACCTGCATGGGTGGATTTATGTAATAGTGTATAAACCTGCATGGGTTGGTTCACGTAACAGTGATTATACCTGCATGGGTTGGTCTATGTAACTTGATTATACCTGCATGGGTTGGTTTATGTAAGAGTGTATAAACCTGCATGGGTTGGTTCATGTAACAGTGATTATACCAGCATGGGTTGGTTTATGTAAGAGTGATTATACCTGCATGGGTTGGTTTATGTAAGAGTGATTATACCTGCATGGGTTGGTTCATGTAAGGATGCTTCATCACCCCTCCAGCACTGATATTCACAGCTCCAGGTATGGAGGCAACGGACATGCCGGCAGCAGCTCCCAGGGCTGCAGCAGCGGCAGGGTCAGAGCTGAGGGTTGGCAAGAAGCCCGGTATGTGACGAGAGAACTCCTCGTAGATAGCAGCTTGCTGGGTGGTGATACCTCCCACCTTCAGTCTGATCTGCTCAGGCATTCTCTCAGCCTGGTACGTCAGTACCACTGGGTCACAGTAGCGACGCCCTTCTGTGCGCGCATGCTTGCGCAGCTCATAATCCTGTGCATAGACACATTCACTATCTATTTTTTCATCAACAGTAACACCATACTCTAACATGTTCTTACAAATCTCAGCTTAATACGTAAAGTCAACTATCTCCACTCTACTATTTGAAACAATACAACACATATCTTCATCAAGCTACACTGCAGCTAATACATATATACGTATATTGACACTACAATGAATGACTATAGCTTTGATGACAATACTTAAACAGCCATTATACAACTTACAAATTGGCTATATTTTAAAAACAACTATGAATATGTTACTCTGAAGCCTAATTATTCTTTGTCGGGGTACGGTTAACTTTGCATACATTTTCTTAACGCTTAAAAGCTGAGACTATAAATAGTATACTAGTTTGTTCTAAGTATAATATAGCTGATGTAACGTTCCATCAGGGTCGTTAAACGCAGGTGGCAGTTTATAATCAAGTGAGATTAAAAAAATATTACCATTACACTATATTACTATATACTAAGTATAATAAGAATAGTTTATTCTTAGTCATGGGTGTGAGTCCATTGAACACATTATAGAGCATACTCTACACATTAATTATCATAGTATATAATATTAGAGATATATACCGCGACCACGGATATACTTACCGCGGATCAGTTAGGTGCGGGTTCAAATCCTGGGCTTGCCTGTCACAGACATAGCTTTCGAGTGAGGAAACTGACGTTAACCTTAGCTTTACCAGCTTTATATATATATATATATATATATTTATATATATATATATATATATATATATATATATATATATATATATATATATATATATATATATATATATATGATTATTTTCTATTATTAGTATAATTATTATTATTATTAATTTATTGTTTATAATATTATATAATTATTGGGGAGGGGATATGGCATAATAGTTAGAGTGTTCGCCTCGGATACAAGTGGCCTGGGTTCAGAGCCCAGGTCGGTCAAGTTATGATGGATATCCTCTTAGGCCCATGGAAGGTTAATCTTGTATCGGAGCTAGCTGCCAATTGGCGCAATCAATAGCAAAGGTACGATTAACCATGGAAAGGATTAATAATACCCTGCCAGGAAGTTGTAAAGCGGTCTCGAAGATCGGACACCGGCCATTTCACTGCTATAGAAATTGTCGGAGGTTATTATTGTTGTTATTATTATTATATATTGTATGAGTACACAGTTTTGTTTTCTCAGGGAATGACACCCCTCTCCAGTAAATGTTGCGCGAAGCTGAGGAAGGCATAGGGGGTCCAACTCGTCATAAACAGAATTCCCCAAGAATAATTTTACATCAAAAGGAATATTATAGCTGATTTAAAGATCCACTCATAAGTGGCCATGAAGAGAAAAACGGAAGACAGAGATGAGTGGAGGTTAAAACCACGGACCTGCCAGTAAGCAGTGCATTAAGAGAGAGAGATAGAACAGTATTATACCTATTATACTGCATATAAAAAATTTTAAAAATACTACTCATAATAATTATAACTTAATTTGCAGAAAAAGAAAAAAGCAGCCCAAAGGAATATGTGACTCAAACAGGCTATGGATGGCTAAAGAATCTGCTAATTAATTAGATATCAACAGTAGTTAAAGTATAAATTCTCCATTATAAGATCTTTAAAAATCTCCGAGCCCCTAAAATTTAGGGAGTTCTCTATTGCCTAAAATCAGATGGGACAGGACTGCATATCCTATGGGATATGGGATACCATTTACTTTAAGAGCTGGATATCAACAAGACCAGAACAACCGCCTTGGATCGTCCCAAAAAGAAACGAGCCATGAATCATGAATGAGATTCGACAACCATTGACACCCACAGCATTATTAAGTAACAAAATTTTCATATACAAAAATGAACATACATTGGCAAAGCGCTTGTCTATCTCGGGAATGGCTTTCTCTACAGCAGCTTTTTGTATGTAGTTGGTAGCCAGCTCAGTGTTATCTGCTGCAATCTGATTGGCTGCCTGCTCTATCATATCCTTCTGTTGCTGCGTAGTAGCCTGCATATACATACATAGACACATAAATACATGCTTATAAAGTGAAGCATACTAAAAATACAAAAACTAATAGTCGACTGCTTATGGAGTTAAGTACACTGGTTCAAACATAGCAAAAAAAAACACATTACTGCATTGCACATCTTTACAACTCTCCATATTTGTTAATACGTAACCAATTAATGATGACTAAAATGCACATAAAGCTTTTATAATTAATTTGTTGAAAGTTGTACCATGCTCATAAAACTCAGGGATTTTTGTTAATCAATGCTTAGTATGAATCTTTATGATGCACCAGAATAATACATCACTGATTCTACACAAAGAATGAGATAGCGTGGGATGATAAGAGAATGCGGGTCTTACGCTCCCAGGTACAACTCTTATCCCAGGTGACAACTAGTTGAAACCTGTCCTACTTCTCAAACTCAATGAATGTTCTCAGTCTTGAATTTAGTGACAATGCCTGAAGAGTTTAGTTCCCTAGTTACACCAGAACTTTCTCTCTCTTTCTCTCTCTCTTAGTGCACTACCTCTTAGGGCAGATCCATGGTTTATAACGCCTCTACTCTTCTCCATCTTTTGCCTTCCTCCTCGTGTCCACAAACGAGTGGATCTTTAAATCATCGATAACATTCCTTTCAAAATATCATTATTCTTGGGGAATTCTGCAAATGACGAGATCGGCCTCCAATGCCTTCATCAGCTTGCTGCAGAACTATCTCTATTTAATCCACCAAAAGGCAGTTCGATAGTACATATATCCACTTTTAAGATTTGCAAACACAGCACAGCGCAGCAAAGAATATGTATTAACTACATACCCTAACGTTGGTGATGAAGATCGATTTGAGTTGATTAGAGATGCTGATGTGCACTGGCTCATGAGCTGTTATCAGAGCCATACCAGCTGTCATGAATCTTACCAGGTGATGAGCGGCTGATCTCATGCGCGATTCATCAGGATCCAGAGCAAAGTCCTAAACAATAACAGTATTAGTATTCCTCAACTACAGTAGCCTATGCAACCATCTGGAATGGAATGAACTTATATATTTTATGCAATATTCTGATAAACTTGACAGCTTTAAAAATAATCTTAAAATGTATCTTTTTGCAAAATCCTTCCTGTCAATTCTACTCGCTGATAATTTTAAATATATCTCTGTTTGACATTTAAGCTATGCTATGTATGATAGTCTTTTTTATATTATGGTGCTTGTTATTAAGTACAGGTGATTGTATATTGCTTGTTTTACTGTAATTGTAATGTATAGAGATGCTTTTGTACAATTTACCTCACACTTCAAAGTTTTACACAACAACAACATTCGTTACCTCACACTTCAAAGTCCAACACAACAACAACACTCGTTACCTCACACTTCAAAGTCCTACACAACAACAACACTCGTTACCTCACACTTCAAAGTCCTAGATAACAACAACAACACTCTTTACCTCACACATCAAAGTCCCACACAACAACAACACTCGTTACCTCACACTTCAAAGTCCTAAACAACAACAACACTCGTTACCTCACACTTCAAAGTCCCACACAACAACAAACAACAACAACAACACTCGTTACCTCACACTTCAAAGTCCCACACAACAACAACACACGTTACCTCACACTTCAAAATCCTAGACAACAACACTCGTTACCTCACACTTCAAAGTCCTAGACAACAACGACAAAACTCATTACCTCACACTTCAAAGTCCCACACAACAACAACACTCGTTACCTGACATTTCAAAGTCCTAGACAACAACAACAAAACTCATTACCTAACACTACTAAGTCCCACACAACAACACTCGTTACCTCACACTTCAAAGTCCTAGTCAACAACAACAACACTCGTTACCTCACACTTCAAAGTCCTAAACAACAACAACAACACTCGTTACCTCACACTTCAAAGTCCCACACAACAACAACTTTCGTTACCTCACACTTCAAAGTCCTAGACAACAACAACAAAACTCATTGCCTCACACTTCAAAGTCCCACACAACAACAACACTCGTTACCTCACACTTCAAAGTCCCACACAACAACAACAACACTCTCGACCTAAAAATTACTCAACAATTTATAGAGAAAAATAAATTTAATAAAGTATCTGGGTGTGCAAGGAATCTTGCAAAATTACGTGTTGTGTGTTTGCCTAGAAAACTTTGACAAAGAGATAAAGCATGAATTAAATTTGATATCGAGACCAGTACGCAATACATTGCCTTTGCAGCTGATTTACAAATTTTATATTATCAAATACATTTCTGAAATTTCTTATCAGCATTCATAATTCAATGAGAAAAAACAATGCATCGTTTATAGTAACATATCACTACCTGTAGGAATGCTGTTACTCTTTTGATGATGCAATAAAAACTAACAGTACAGCTAATTAAGACCTACACAAATTCAGTTCAGAAATACAAAACAAAAACGATTTCATGAAGAAAACCTTTTTGACAATTTGTTCACACGTGTTGATAGCTATCTTCAACGCTCGCTCAATGGTTGGCGCTAGCAGCTCCTGCACTGCTCTATCAATTGCTGGCTTAATAAACGCTCTTAGCTGCGGATGAGCCTGTAACAGCTGAATCTACACACACATGTAAATGCATTCCTGTATAAGACTATGAGAATTTCTTAATTACAAACAGAATGGATACACTCTACAAACACATACACACACATACACGTACACAACTATGAAAGAGAAACAATGTAATAGCTGTACCAGGAACCTACACAAACAAGTACTCGTTCTTGGGAAAGATTAATTGAATTTAGATACTACACTTACTGCACCCAAATAACTGTGGTAAACTTTAATTAACTTTACACGCATATATTTATTATAAACACACAAATATAGCGTAAGGAAAACTGCTCAACATAAAAGACACATATATCCAAGAAAATAAATACAATTATTAGTGCAGTGACTGCTTCTGGCACCGATTTAATTATAAATTTCCAAAACCCGGAGGATCTTTCATTCAAAGCTATCAACACTCGATCTTCCAAGGTGATCACCCATCCATGTACTTATTGAGTCCGTCGTAGCGTAATTTCGTTCATTGATGCACAGCTAAACCGAGTGCTCTAACTCTCGCTCCTTGTTATATATCCACATACACACTTCGCCTTTACTTTATTAAGTCATTAAGCACCATTATTTTCAAGCCGATATTATGTGATAAAAATCGTCATTGCATCTAAGTAAGCTACTAAAATGAATGCTAAAATCATTTAGAAATATTATAAATGTTATATTTGTCTCAATATCTAAATTAAAATCATACTTAAACAATGAACAATGAGAACTACACACACAATACTGTATTTGTAGTTATGATTGTTCATGGTTAATTAATATACGGTTGATAGATTTTTTTGTCATTTATATTATATATAACTTATATATATCATAAGGAATAAAAAGAACTGCATGGGTCTGTGCTGAGAGGAACTGGTTTACTAAAAGCGGCAATTGAAAGAAGAATGAATGAAAAACTGATTAAAGGACGACCAAAACTTGGAATGCCGGATGATTTGGTAACTAATTCTTATATTAGTATAAAGAGAAAAGTGGAAAAGAGGAAGATTGAAAAGAGGAAAGAAATATGTGGAGGAGTTGTGTACCCTGGACATGCCAATAGGCAGTGCACTAAGACAGTGAAAGAGATATAGATATGATATAGATGACTCATATTCTATAGATATCCCTCTCTCCAGCACATCCTTTTCTCTAGTTTTATTTAAAATGGTAGGCCCAATGTAACAACTTTCTAATCAGAGTCTGCTCTTAAAAGATCACTCTAGATTTATGCATATACATCCCATCATACACGTTATGCTGCACTAAAAATCTAAATTTAGCCAATAACTTCGCTTCTGCGATGGATTCCCCATGCCTTTCTCTGTTTCTGTTTATTACAAGCATTTAATGACATTTTCATAGTAGTATGTTATTTAAAAGTGTTCAGAGGTTTGCCCATCGAGGATATATTAATGAAGGTTAGAGATTATTTTAACAATGAATGGTTCTTGCTTGTAGATACATGGCTTTACATACATTGTTGTTGATGGCTATATGCTGGGCCAGTCCATCAGGCGACACAATGTTGATATCATTGAAGTTGAACTGAGGTTGTTGCTGCGTGGTGGGTCCACCCACACCGGCAGCCATCGGTGACGATATCATACCAGTGGCAGCTGCTCCCATGGCACCCACACCCTGCATAGCAATGCTAGCTCCAGCCAGGATAGCACTGGTTGGGGTGGGCATATTAATCTGTAGGGGCTCCTCAGGCTGGGGAGTCATGGCATCCTTGGGTTTACTTCCTCCCCCCACCCCAACACTTGCACCTCCAGAAACTAGTACTCCTCCAGTTCCAGTTTCTCCTGATACACCTGCTGAACTTGGCATCACCAGCTGGTGGCACAGGGTCTCCAGCCTGGAACTATCCTTCAAATAGTGCGTCGGTGCGAGCTCCTAGATGCAATAAATCAGTCAAATATGATTTAATGCCCAATCTTCAGCGGAACAACATGTGATAAATCAGTCGATGAAGATTTTAAGTCCAGTCTTCAACTGAACAACATGTGATAAATCAGTCGACTGAAGACTGGACGTTGAACAATAGAGAAATCATTATTTGCTGAACAGCTAATAATAATTTCATGCATTATAGTGAAATGATAACCTATGTTGGTCTTAATCACTTTCAATACCACATGTTTAAACCGTTAGGCAATTTAGACCGTTTTCCCTGTAACCAGTCCAGTGAATGTCTGGGATAATTCTCTCAGATCAGTGCAGCCAGGTATCGACACCATGGGTGCTCAATTCCCCTAAGGAACATCATTTGAAATTTCATGACGTTACTTGATACCTCTAACCACCACGATAATAATGAAGATATAATGTCTAGCCTTCAGCTGAACAACATGTGATAACTCAATGTATGATGATATGCACATACCTACTAACATATGTACATACCTAACTACAGTTACTAGCATTTACTGCTCTGAGCTGTTTTTCAAATTTGAGATATTTCACACGAAATACCTGTAGTTCACATTTATTTTATATTTTTTTCTGTTGCATTTGTGTTTGCGTGTTGTGCATATGAACCCCACAGGGCTGAATGACCCTTTTAGTGTTCTTATTAAATTGAATTAAATTGATCTTTAAATCATATAAAAGCCAATAAAACTAATGCTAATGTCAGTTCCTCACTCGAAAGCGACGTCTGTGACAATAACATTCCTAATCTTAGCCTGCCTCTGCCTCTGTTCAAAATGTGTCCTATCCATGGATTTATCAACTGTCTATCTATCTATTTATCTGTACCAACTCTTTCCAGAATTTTCGCAATCATTTTAGAGAAATATATCTCTTAACAACAGTTTTAAATGTGGTTCTTCGCTGATAGCCAGGTTGTGCATTAGTACACTTTAAATATGATATTAGTTAGTCTTGCAATAAGAATAGATACCAATAGTGAACAAGTCCAGAATTTATAAGTATCACGCATAGGCTTGCAAAATGCAAAAAGCTGCAACCAGACACTAAAATATTATACCTGTCTATACACAAGACGTTGATAAAAGTAAAATGTGATAAAGCAGCATCTATACGATAAAAAGAGAAAACGATACTAGATAATTAATAGACATCGATCAAAATAGTCGTAAGGAATCATAAAGCAGTATATATAGCAGTAAGACGAGAGAGAAAAACATACATTGACGTCTATGCAGAGATGTTTACACAGAACTTCTATCTCAAACTTGAGATTAAGCTTGATGTCTGGCTCTCTGTGCAGTTCTCCTAACACGTTCATTATCCCCATAGTCCATGGGTTGGGTGGACGAAATATCTGAATTATACAATGATATCGGTTCAATTTATCTGTAGTCTACAGGTAGGGTGGACAAGGTATCTGAATTACACACACACATTTAATTCACATACTGCGTAATGTATTTAATTTTACACAATTACAAATATGGGCCTCGAGACTATTTAATAGCTACATCAACATTATAGAAAATTAGAATATGTTAAAAATTATATTTAAAAATTCAAATTAAAACCAAAGTAAGTCATACTAAAAATATATATCCAGATAAACAAATCCATTTTTAAAAATTAATTATAATTATCAGAAAATTAACATGCTAGAAAATTATTTGCTATGCACTATGTACTTAGTCAATGTGACTTTTTACTAGCAAAGTTGTCTACAATATGATACTTAGTATTATATGAAGCATCAAAGTTTATACTGAGTGTTTCTTGAGGCATCAGAAAGAGCGGGTTGAAGAATTTCTTTGAATCAAATTGCTCACAATTAGAAGTACCACATTTCAGCAAAACTATAGACATAAGAAACTAGATAAAGAACTCGACGGTTCTGATGCTTCAAGAAGCACCTGGTATAAGCTTAGATGCTTCATGTGATTCTCGGTATCAACTTAGTTGGTTCAAGTATTGATCAGTTTCAGCTTACACGCTTTGAGTAATGTTCAATATCAGCTTGGATGCTTGAAGTAATGCTCAGTATCAGTTTGGAAGTAATGCTCAGTATCAGTTGCACGCTTTAAGTGATGCTCAGTATCAGTTTGGATGCTTCAGGTAATGGTCAGTATCAGCTTGGATGCTTCAAGAAATGATCAGTATCAGTTTGGATGCTTCAGGTAATGGTCAGTATCAGCTTGGATGCTTCAAGAAATGGTCAGTATCAGATTGGATGCTTCAAGAAATGATCAGTATCAGTTTGGATGCTTCAGGTAATGGTCAGTATCAGCTTGGATGCTTCAAGTAATGGTCAGTATCAGTTTGGATGCTTCAGGTAATGGTCAGTATCAGCTTAAGATGCTTAAGTAAAACTCAGTATTACAGACCTTACTCTTGACAGATGACTCGATGACTTTAGCGACAAATGGAACGACGTAGAGCAGCTCTTGAGCGCCCTTGTGGTACGCTTCAAAGATGAGAGACTTGAGATCTATGTCGATGTACAGTATTGGCTTGTTCTTACCCACTGTCAGCATACCCAGCCAGTGGCCAAGGTTCTTCAAAAGTGTTCTGTCAGAGAAATTAGCCATGCCTTTATCACTTCGCAGCAGCACCTTTAACACACAACACACAACAAACAGCAGCAACTTTATACCTTCTACTAATATGAAAAATTAAATTGAGATAATAATTGCCCCATTGTAATAGTCTTAAAAAGGAAAACAACGAAAGCCATATTTGCAATACCTTTTCATGGCTAAGTATACATTGCGGTTTGGCAAAAGCATAGACTCTGCGACTGGATAAATTGTGGCTAAAGAAACTATAGTCACTCTTAAATCAACATATCTAATGATTTGCAGTTATCTATAACACCAAACTCATAAACATTCAATTACAATTTACCAAAGAAATCACAACTGGCAACTACAGTAACGTTAAGAAACTAGCAAACACGTATAATACACAATAATAGCTAATTCTAAAAACATAAATAAAAAAGAACAAAGGAATGAACTAGTGACGATAGACTATTCAGCAGTAATGTGATCTTCTAGCTAAGTAAAATACAATAAATAAACTTTGGTCTTTATTGATATATAAAACAGACCTTGATATTGCGATAGGTTTCTTTGATGACCAGTTTCATGAGGCCAGGGTATTTAAGATTATCTATGTAGTTAGCATATAGCGTGTGGAAGTTATGCTCTATACTGGCTCGCTTCATCACGAGGTACTGAGCCACCCAGGCTATATATTCCACCCCCACACAGTCCAACAGTTCTGTAGCCTAAAATATGTCACAACATTAGCTTATCATTCGCTGCCTGACTAACAAAGGTTTAATGTCCCTTTATTAGAATTATATTACATGCAAACTAAACTACCATGCTGTATAAACTAACGATCCAAAGATGATGTCAGTAATTCGTATAGGATTTGTGTTTAGAGATTAGAATTACAGAACAGAGTACAAAGATTTCGATTTACAGGAGACGTTTTTGAGTTAGGTATTACAGCTATTATTTGGACATTATAGAGTTGAAAAATTTTGTTTAACAATTAAAATCAAAAGAATCTACAGATAATCAGAGGCTAAGTCACTGCATGCAGACCTTTTGATCCATGTTAGCCTGAGATAGGTTGTTGAATATGAAGAAGACTCTGTCCTGAAGTGCCTCTGATGGCACGAGTATGTTGTCGGTACCGTCTTTGTTAGCTAACAAAGTGTCTATGTTAGTGGCTGTTGCTATAGATGCCTGCTCACACACATATACACATGTCAGGTGCACCAGACAAAGTCATATTGCTTTGTAAATTAACCCCACAAAGGACTCATTGACAGATGCAACAATTACCTGAGGGAACAATCATAAACACCAAGTACAGAAACTTATTATTATAACTTTGTCAAAGAAACTTAGACAACTCTCTGAAATCGACTGCCAATTGGCTTAAATTATAAACATCAGAATTTAAATATATATTTAATTAAATATATAAATATTAGCATATGGCAATTACAAATGAAAAATCTCAAGCAGTTCTACCAAAATATAGATTCTTCACTGCTGGCAGTGTAATTTACATTTTGCGCCGATAGGTTGGGATTAGCGCACTTGGTTTAGTTGCGCGTCAATTATAGAAGTTAAGCTGCATCGACCTCGGTTACCTGTGGGTGACCACCTTGGAAGACCGAGTGTTGGTAAAGGCTTAGGAAGGAAAAATCCCAGGGTGATGGAAGGTTATTCTTAAATCCGCGCCGGCTGCAATTGATGCGCCACAAAAGGCAACGATTACTAATAACCATGGAGAGGAAGGAGGAAATGGGTCTTAAACAAGTATCTGTGCTTCCTGACCCAGTGTGCCGTTATGTTATGTTAACTCTGAAAGTTTATACAGATCAGACAAATAGGAGAAGTTATTTCACACATCGCTGTAATGTCCAAGCCACTGAAGAATACACCAGCCGTAAGCTTCACGTGCCGCTTGAGACAGACTGAGCATGAATAAAGTAAAGGCAATGAAAAACCACCTCAACTACACAATATCCCAAGCAGCAGGCATGGTGTGGATAACGAAAAGCCTTTTGGAGAAGGGATTAACTTGTCAATCGAAGGCGTGCACTTTATCACGACATAGCCACTGGCTGGAGTCAGTGCGATGTTGGTAAGATAGTCGACCGCAGATCAGCATGTGCAAGTTTCAAATACTGGGCACGCCCGTCACTGACATCGCTTTCAAGTGAAGAAACTGACGTTAACAATAGCTTTTTTACCAGCTTATGATTCTTAAAGCAGAATGTGAGTAGGAATATGTACCGTGAACCAGCCTATTAACATAACACTAGAGAGGGATAAACTAACTTGAGGGAAATAGTCTGAAACTGATACATAAAAAAATCTGAAAAACTCCAGAATTTGTTTTCTGGCAAATAAAAACAAGGTGCACTTGCAGGCTTCCTAACAAATAGTTGATAAAAAAGGTTCTCTAAGCACATCGTGTAACAACTCTCTCCAGTGGAAGGTCCAATTTCACATACATTCATATTAATAACCTGCAGTCAAGTTTCGTAAGGTACACTTTAAAGCATTCAACGAGTTAATCCCATTCCAAAAGGCTATGCCTTATCCTAACACTAAGGTAGCCTAAGGCTAAGGAATAACGTCTCTTAAGTGGTTCATATAGTGCTCTGTTCTTACTCAGTAGCCTCTTGCAACACGTGCAGCTTAAAGTTAGTCTAATCTTCAGTGGCCCTGACACAACAAGGAGCACTCAATAACTAAGCATTCTGAATACTTGAAAGAAGAATTCGCATGGTATCATGCAATGACAAGGTTCCTGCAATTATTAAGAAACTAGATAATTATCTAGTTTATAGCCTCATTATAATCAGGCTATAAACTAGGCAATGTTTTCCTGAAATGTATCAAGTTACATAGAAAGAGCTAGATCAACAGTACCACCAACTCACCCTGACTCTGGATGGACCTCCAGCATTGGCAGGTCTGCTGATGGCTCCATGTGTGGAGGCAGTTGTGCTAATAGTGGATGTACTTGTTACCGTAGCACTCGTTGTGGTCGTTGTTGTACTGGTAGTTGATATAGAAGTGGTGGTGCTTGTGCTAGCTACAATGCTCGTAGAAACTGGTGGCATTGCTGCTGTCGAGACAACGCGTGAAGCACTAGGTGCTTCCTGCGACCTGGCACCGTACTCTATATACTGTACCATAAAGAAACCCAACAACATGTGAAGCACTTGGCAAGATCAGACATCATACTCTAAATAATGTCACATAAATATACATAACAATATGTAAAACACTTCGCGTGAATAAAAAAATACTCTATATACAGCCACATAAACACACTTCATATCACATTTTCCAATAGAGTTACCGATAGTAAAATTTAAAGTATTCATCTCAAATTAATTATCTGTCTTCTATCCTAAGGATCTAGCTAATAACATCTATTCCAATTTAGCTCGAGCTGCGACGTATACATGGATGTAACTACATGTCAATACAGACCTCTTTGAGGACAGGAGGAAAGTCGGCAAAGTGAGGAATAGAGGCGAGGAACTGACAATACTGGGGGTATTCCTTTAACCTGTAACCAATTACAGCATTCGTCAATCAATCTACAACTAATATACGCCAAATGAAATCAACAAGAAACAGGAAATGAAATGGGCTGGACATGTTCTATGGGTGGACGAAACAGAAATCTCCAAAAGATAAGATAAAATTTACTACAAAAAAAAAAAAAAAAAGAGCAGGAAGACCTAAAAGAAGGTAGAAAGGCTGTCTTGAAGACTTAAAAGCTGTGGGAAATAGCATTTATAGGAGATCAGAAGGAAGAAAAAGAATGAACATCGACGAAATGGCAGTGAATAGTCTTGTGGAGGAACATAATATCTTTGTCTGAAATTCCAACCCTTCGATGATCACATGGCTTGAGATGACAATTTGCAGCAACACAGAATTCATTCAGCAAATAAATTAGAATTGTTGATACACTTATTTCAGGGATGTAAAATGATGCTAGTTGTATATCTCATAAGTTTTCAGTTGAATGAATATTTAGTAGGCAGTACTTCAACGCCGGAAACTCCGATTAGGAGAGAGATCCTACGATACTTCAGTAATGTGCTAGTGAAAATTTAGACTGA
Organism: Enchytraeus crypticus; assembly: GCA_905160935.1. NCBI lineage: Eukaryota > Metazoa > Annelida > Clitellata > Enchytraeida > Enchytraeidae > Enchytraeus > Enchytraeus crypticus. The sequence goes on along the minus strand of CAJHZI010000447.1, from coordinate 390,317 downwards.
TAGCTAAGCTTTAACATGGTGAATAATAAAACAAGAGAGCTAACAATCAAACTTACTTAGTCTTGCATCTGTCCAGTGCGGACAGTCCAAAGTAGTACATCTTACTGTTTTGAGGCTTCTTCAAAGCTTCCAGTATATAACGTAGAGCAACACCCAGGGCCATGTATCTACAATCACAGTATATAGTGTAGAGCAACATCCAGATCTATCCGTATAACAGTCATAACAGAGTAGCACCTTGAACTATATATCTTATCTAGAATAAGTATATTGTAACAGAAGAATAACTTGCTAACAAAAACCATCAACTAATGAATACCAAACTAAAAAAATTAGAGAAACATTGAAATAGCATAAAAATATCGAGGCATCATCAGCAAGTAATTTCAAGTCAACATTTCGATTACTAGGTCTCAAGGTTGGCAAGTTATGAACGACATAGGTTTAAACCGGGGGTTTCAACCGGCGGTTTAAAATATCTTGTTCAAAACATCTTGTTCAAAACAGGTTTTTAGAGTTTTGGACACACGCAAAAAAACAACCATTTATTAAATACAGTGGCTTTATTAGAAGTCTTTGAAACTAACTTTCTTTAGTTTTGAATGCTAATAAATATTAGCATTCAAATAAATATAAATTCAATTTATATTCCAATTTTTGCAATGTGTGCACAGAAATTATTTTAGATTGGAATGAAACATCTTTCAATTTAAATGTTCATAACTTTTAAACCAATTTGTCAGATTGATTGAGTAGATATTTTTACTGATTAAAGTTCAACTATTTTTATTTTTTTACGTCTTTGTTTAACCATTTGGCTTATTCATGGTTTAAAATATTTGAAATATAGATCTTATGTTAAAATTTATGAGCACTGTCAAGGTCGATTCGGTATATATATTGGTATGTATTTAGTATGTATTTGTATTGGTAATTGTATTTCTAGTAAAGTATTTAATAATACTGCTGGATAAGTAAAGTTAAGATTTAAAGTATTGAGTTTTATTAAAGTAAGATCCTAGACTAAGATCCTATGCTGGGCAAGTGACCAATGAGGGCATGCCTAAACAGGAAGTGGAGAGAGATCCAAGATGGCAGTGACAACATGGACGCAAAACGTGCCAAGTTGAAAAGAGTTTTAGGAGATTTGAGAAATCTCAGTAGTTGACGAATTGAGAGCAATTCGAAGGGTTCGGTTATTCGAAATAATTTGTAGTCCATCGAACAGTCGATGAGAAGGGGGTGATTTGTAGAGGATCGAAGAGGGAAGAGAGTTCCATCGAAATATTCTAACCTAGGGATAATATTAGAAGGTATCCTAGTAGGCGAATAGTCGAGAGGAAAGTTAAGTAAAGAGTAGGAATTTAAGCTAGAGAGCGTATCAGTAATTTGTATGTCAAAAGTAATCGTATACAATATAAAGTACCTGCTTTTGCGATATTTAAAGTGCACTGTAATTCGATAGAGAAATATAATTTTTAGTTATTCGAATTTTGCGTACACGTGTGATTTGAAATCGTTTTAGTTTTCGTTCTACTATACATCTGTGTATTAATCTATTTCTTTTCGTATTAAATTAATATTTAATTTAATACAGTCGTTGAAGTTATCAATCACTTAGTAGGATATCTAGATTCAGTCAAATCGAGGACAGGTAAAGTTCCAAAATAATTATTCGAGGCATATTATTAGGAATTTAAATCCTGAACCATTTGATGTCAGGTCCTCATTTTACCTCAGATTAAAAATTGTAGAATCAGGTTCCTGACAATCACAGTATTACTAGTCTCAGTTGATTGCATTTTTCAGCAGTGTGTCAAAACTATCTAACCCATTTGTGGTTATTATTTTGTTATAAGATCAACAAATCCAGTTGTTAACACCCTCGTGTCTGAGATTGCAATAAAAATTGATATATATGTAACTTACAGGCCAAAATTTACACATCTTTAAATTTTTTTAAATCCGACAAACGGGTTCAATGCTATGACCCGATCAATATTTGGGTCGACGTGAAGACCCGTCTTTTTCAAATTGCTCTAACTCAAAAACTATTTCATCTATAAAAATCATTCTGGTGTTATTCTTTTACAAATTGATCGGGCTTTCTAAATATATATATCCAACTAGAAGGTTGAGGCATAAAATTTCATTCTTTTTGAGGGGGAAAAATTTTCGACCATAGATTTGGTCACGTGAGGCAAAACATTTTTATGATTTAATGTACATGTACATGTGTATGGACATGTATCTATTAATACTGAAATAATTGGAAGTGCTTTTGTTATAATTTTTTTAAAATAATTTATAAGATGAAATCCTATACTGCAAATCCGAAGCATAACAAAGTATTACTGATACCTTTCTAAGGTCAATTAGTAGCCTTTAAAAATTTGTTTGGAAAAGTTTCAAGATGCCTCAACATTTATTTGATCCTCAAGAAAAAAGAAGAGCACAGAAACTCTGATTAGAGGTATAAATCCTGAAAATATTGGGAGTGTGTTTTTCTTATAACTTTTTAAAAATAATTTAGAAGATGACACCTATACTGAAATATGAAGTTAGCATAACAAAGAATTAATGATATCTTCTTTACTTCAATTAATAGTCTTTGAAAATCTGTTTGAAAAGGTTTCAAGATGTTTCAACATTTAGTTGATCCTCAAGAAGAAAAAAGGAGAGCATGGAAACTCTGATTTCAGGTATAAAGAAAGTTAACAAGAACAGTTGTTTAAAAGTTCTTTCTTGCCAATGTTCTGAATATTCATTGCCTCCTTGAAGTGTTGAGATTAGTTTTAATATTGGAAAATAAATTCTACTGAAAGAGATTTAAAATATTGTAGAGATTTAGACGCTTCTTCAAATCTTCTAAATCTTTCTTCAACGTGGCACGTTTTAAGTCCTTCATTCACCCTTCTATCTTGAATATCCTCTCTACTTCCTGTCTAGGCATGCCCACATTGGTCACTTGCCCTAGCTTAGCTACCGCCTAGGATCACATTCCATAAAACAACAATTTCAAATCTTTACTTATTACTTAATAATTATTATTTAATAATACTTACAGTATTATTAAATACTTTACTTGAAATACAAATACTAAACATCATATACAAAATATAATCTAATCATGCTTTCACACGCCCCCTCCAGAAATATTACGCATTAACTTAACATTTGGACTAAAAATTGAAACTACATTTGATATAACTGCAAAATAACATGTTGCAAAATAACCATAATATACAACTATATTTATACATGTTCATATAACTGTTTTTCAATCATCTCATGTATATTGCAATACATGTTTTTCAAAAATGAAACAAGTACTAATTACTCAAATTGTCTTTCTTGTGACATGTTTCATGGTTTCAAACAACAATATGTCCTTCGTGTAATATGATTCACATTTTCAAAATAACAAAAGTGTATCTTTTTCTTACAACAACAACACATGTATTAACGATGATATTATATTTATACATACACATCATATTCACACACACACACACATATATATATATATATATATATATATATATATATATATATATAATTCTATATATCAACTTAAGCAATCAGCCGTTTAATTATTTATTTAGCCGATTTGTTTTACGGTAGGCAGATTTCTATAAGCAACTACTATGGCATAAGCCTCACGTTCGATAGTAGCCCATCGCATCTGTGGATGAGATAGTTTCTTCGACATGAACGAGAGCGGTTGTTCCTGATCATCTTGTATGTTAATCAATTTTATTCAGAAAGTCTAGTTATACGTCTGCCGGAATTATTACTGCGAACTAGATTCCCATTTATATTTAGAAGACACGAGATATATATATGTTTATTCGACAAACTCTGATGATGTATCTTCTTACTATGAGTAGTATCAAAGTCTCTATTAAAATATCTATTATCTGTATCATGATTATCTCGGTGATATCTCTGAATTAGTGATTATCTCTCCTCTGGAAAATAGAATCTCTGTGATTCTCATTTCTTTGATAATTCTGAATATTCTGAATTCTTTGATCGTCTCTTCTCTGATAATTCTGAATACTCTTATCATCTCTTCTCTGATATCTGTTGAGATATCTTTGATCTCCGTATTTATTTCTGTTGTGATATTCTTCGTATTCGAATCATGCTTTCACAATATCATTACACTTTTTCCAGCACATGACTTGTAGAAGTTGTAGATGACTTATCACCACAGTAACTCAGTTGCATTACCTAGAAGTTTTGCTTATATGAAGCATGTTAATAATTTCTAATCGTTCCTATGTTATATTAGGTTTAAGACATTTAAGGTGGTTAAGACAAGATTGTTTAAACTGATTTAAACCGCTAGTCTATTCAAAGAATGCTTTGGACACTCCAAAACCCTACCCCGCTAGTAGGTCCATCTAACACATTAATATTAAAATATAATAGAAATAATAAGCTGCCCAATATTATATATATATATATATATATATATATATATATATATAGGTATCTAGAGATTCTAGTCCTACATCACTTCCTTAGAAAAAGCGCAACTATCAAAAGTCTACATAGCACTTACGTTACAAGTCCATTCTCAATGATTCCACCAAAGAGTATGGCTGTAGTCTGCAACTCCTTGTCTGGATACTGTGGAAAGAATCTATACTCTTCAAACAGGTTGCGCAGCATGCATTGAAAGACATCCTACATAAAACACAGGTCATGCATTGAAAGACGTCGAACACATTGAACATATCGGTATTGGAATACATTCTACACATAACACATAATGCAATCAACATAGTACTCATTGCCCATATCCTGAATTGAACAACATCCTAAACATGGCATGTATCATTCATTATATACACATCATACATGTAGCATTTACTGAAACACATCAAATCAAAAGCACATTACACGCATACATCTTACAAGGCATGAAAATACTGTACATGCTATTCATTGCATACCACTAAGGTGACATAATATTATGCATGTAGCATGTCCAGAAATGCACCCTGTATAGAACTGTAGCAGGAACAAAGTATTGCCTTGTTCATGTATTGCTTTATTTATTATTATCATTATCATAATTACAATTATCAATATTAGAATATCATTACTATTATGATAATAATCAACATTATTATTATTATCATCATTATTTATCATGCATTATTATTTATTATTATTAATCATAACAAAGTACTGCTTTGTGTGTAAAAGACAACTATATTAATTATGCATATAACCATGAACTGCTTTCCTATTCAATATATCTATCCAATAATTTGATTCTATTGTGGTGGGAAGCCTTCACAAACCCATATTATTTAACTTCGGCTAGAAAATTCATTTGTAAGGTAATGCTTTCAGATTAGCTACCAAAAGTACAGTAGAGTGCGTGCCTGTAAATCATAATAGTTTATTGCATCAAAAGTTATTCTGCAAAAAACCTTTGAAGCTCCAAATGATATATGCTTGAAGCAGTGTAACCACTGCTCAATATGCTGCTCAAGTTGTTTGAGGCAGCAATATTAAGTTGATGAAGTCAAATACTAAACCATCTCAGAAGTTATGTAATATGTATCTCTCCAGAGAAGGGCTACATTCAAGTGGATAGGGGCATGACCTTAGAATGAGATCTTCGCCCGGCATTAGACATGAGACTGCAGAGGAAGTCAAGGCCAACTAGAAGACGAATAGCAAGACTAACCTTCTCTCTCTCATCAGTCGAGTCTTTGAATCTCTTGAGCATGTCAAGAGTCTGCTCTATAGTGATGTGAGGATGTTGTGAGGTTGCAGCACTGTTGTAGATCCTCTGGAAGTAAGAGTTTGCTTCGTCCTCCACGTCTTTAGAAAATGGCACGCCTGCATTCTGTGTGGGGAATATGTTGGTTAGCTCACTTGGCTGACTCACTGCATAGTTAATCAATCAATAAATTAGTATAGTAAATAATATCATATGCAGCAATTTACATAAAAGCTAAAGACAAAGTCTAGGTTAACCTTTGTAACCTAGATTAACCCAAAATATTGGCAATGATGTAAATGTAGAATTGCTAACTGCTCTGGCAAAACATCAACTTAGCACACACTCACCTCTCCGCATGCTATCCATCCTCGGCTGACCGAGAGCTGCCTGTGCACTCAGAGCTCCCAGACTCTGTGCTCCTCCACCACTACGTGTACCCATACCCAAGCCTGTAGTGAACCCAGTACCCAACCCCGTTCCGACACCCTGACCCATGCCTAACCCTCCACCCAATCCTGCCATAAGTCCTCCACCTAGGCCTGCTCCTAGTCCAGGACCTAATCCTGGGCCCAATCCAGGAGCTAGGCTTCCAGGTCCTAACCCTGGTCCTAGGCCAGTGCCTAACCCAGAGCCCAGGCCTCCAGGTATTCCAGAACCAATTCCTGTGCCTAAGCCAGCCGGACCTATCCCAGAACCTAGTCCACCTGGGAGACCACCAGTGCTTAGGCTACTGGGTAAACTACCTGCACCAAGTCCTGCAGAGTGCAGATTCAGACCTGACAGCAAAAACAAGAATTATGAAATTTAGGCAGAAAATGTTATCTACCATATCTTCATACCCATAACATCACTAAATGGATAACTTCTTTCAAAAATCATTATACAACATTTACACATATTTATAAGCATGCACGTTATTGTTATACAATGTGTTGGAAAGAGTATAAAATATAAAATTATAAATGCACGTATGCATATGCATTTAGTAAATACATTATCTACACAAATCCTGACAAGTTTCTTTATATAAAGATCATTTCGGACTGCAACAAAAAAATAATAACATCATATGACATTCTGCTTATTTGCGGACAGTCTGAAAACAACATACATGTATATATACATCAGATTTGTAACATTTTTCTTTTAATTTTTAATGCGAACTCAACTACAATAGAATGTAGTACTACGCTACTAAGACATTCTACAATAGAATGTCTTAATAGAGTAGGGGTAACGTCATGAACTTTTAAATGACAGATCCTGAGGTGAATTGAACCCTAGTGGATTCGAATCCCAGCTGCGCTGATCTGAGAGTAAAATCTTGGACATTCACTGGACTGGCTATACGGAAAATGGTCTAAATTGCCTAACGGTTTATATATGTGGTATTAAAAGTGATAGATATCAACATAGTTGATCATTTCACTATAACGCGTATTTACTTTTCACATTGTCAGAATTAAAGATTCTATTATTAACTTCATTCAACTATTGATATTTTTCACATTTCTAAGATTTCTACATTTTTTAATTATACAAAGCACACGGGATAATCATTCCATCAGTCTCTTATACTGTAGTAGGTTGTCATTTTAAGATTGTCATGAAAGGATTTCATTTTACCTGCATTGTGTTTGGGTTGCTGAAGCAAAAACCAACTATATACTGCTCATGTCATATATTTATTTCTAGCGACAAAGCACTATGATCTGAACCAACATCTTAAAAGGCATTCGGTTGGCGAGCGCCTAGGCTTCAGAAACTGCTACAAAAATTTATAAAACGAATGGAAAGACGAAGGCCAATTAGTATCCCGACCTTAGTTAAATTAGGATTCAAGGGAAGAAGAGGAGGTCGATGATAATGAAGATACTGAAGCAAGGATTTTACTTCTGTGTAAGTTTTCAGATACAGATATAAAGTCAGAGCTTCTACATAAATTATTTGGAACACATGAGAGAAGTGAAACAGTGAATTTCAATTACATTGAGACAATGACAATCAATTGCGTAATCATTTCTCTCTTACAAAGACTTAACAAACTTAACTAGTAAGAAAGTCTGGTGAAAGAGTACATCACACTAGAAGAGCTTTTATTTGATTGTACAAGCCAGTCACAAGTCACAGAATCATGAATTAGTAGTAGACATGATTCAGTACTTATTGTACAGCGCTTCATTTTACTTTACCAAAGCCAAATAATAACACTGTCACTGGTGCAGACAGTATCTACTCAAAGCTCTGGATTACTAGTCAATGTAATACATGCAAAAACCATTTCTGTATCAACTGAACAATGTATCGACTATATATCACTAGCATTAGCATGCTTTCTCTCTCTGTTACATACATGTTATTGATTGATAAACTGCCAGTAAACATGACTTTAGTTTTAACCACAGTATTATGAACTACAAAGTAAATTAAAAGAATTGCACTAGGCAATAGACTAAAAAAATCCTAAACTAAATTGTATAGGACCAAATTGAACATTCCTCACTGGCCAACTTTATTAGAGCTCTATGAAAAGTGCAAAGGATTATACTGCCAATAGTGTAGGCTTTTCTAAGTAAGAGTTAAATCCTTTTAAATTTGCGCATCTCATAACTTGAATACTCTTTCGTCCCTCATGACCTGATTATAAATTTGTAGACTAAATTCACACTTGAAGAGTTTCTAATGGTATCTATTCATGATATGATGTTTTGTAGGCCTTGACAATTCTGCTCAACGCACAGGAGTTCACATTCATCATAGACCTTGCTTTCCTCCCATCACGTCGTGAATATCTTAAACTAGACAAGTGGATCAATGACAAGTTTAAAGAATATGGGGATGAGATTCCTTGGTGAACAAGCATATTTCTTTACAATGGATTTTTTTAAAATCAGTGACTAAACATGTAAAACTACATGAGAACGTATAAATGAGGGTAATGTGCCACACTGTCTATATTGTGGTACGGTAAGACACAGTTTCACAGATATCCTCCTGAGATGAAAATTGACTCATTGAAGTTCTTATAAATATATGTCTCTATTGCTATAGTTTCTATTCTTCATATTTATCTTGTAAACATTTAATTTATTGCCTGACCAATGTAAGAGCTCTACGGGCTAAATGTTAAAGGTGAAATGCTGAGTTTAATATTGGATTTTGTATGGGATTTCCTGTCACTCATGAGGAAAAAGCTGGATTTAAGCACCTACTGATCTGCAGTTGTTGCACATTTGCAGTATTTGCTGTATTTGCTACTTACTCAATCCACTGATACTCTTTGTTTGCTATTATAACAATGTAGAAGACGTTTCTGAAGGAGTGTAAATCATCGATCTTTAGAGTATTAACCATCATTAAATCAACAAGCTCTTGAGCTGGTTAAGATGGTTAATAAATGATAAATGGGGACCCATCATGTTGTAAGCAGAATCCACAATAATAGTGGATATATCAAAAGGATTGTTCTAGATGATTTAGAGATTCATGCGTGTGTAGACACAACAAGGAAAATAGAAGATAGAGATGAGTGAAGTTGAAAAACTGATATAAGAGATACGAGATATATAATTGTGCAAGCCAGTCATACGTAGAATCACAGCTAAACAAGACATGATTCAGTACATATTGTACAGAACTTCATTTTACTTTACCAAAGCTAAATTATAACACTGTCACTGGCTCAGACAGCATCTACTCAAAGCTCTGGATTAAATCACTCTCTTTAATGTAAGTACCAAATGCTGTACTTGATAGATTCAGGATTAACTATACTCAATCAAATGGGTCATCAAGTGGCTTCCACAATGATGACTAATGATGTTGATGATCATCATCGCCGTCATCATCAACATCATCAACATCATCTTCCTTTGAAAGTCAGCTTAGCTAGGTTTGGGACTAAACTGCTAAATGATCCTTAAAAGATTTTTTAAAATATATTTCATCCACTGAAGGCTTCGGGACAAGAAAGAGTTTTACAAGGCACAAGTATGAAGGAGGTAGATGTGAATAATCAAAACAGTTACTGAAGCATACATATGCAGAGTGGAATGTTTTGAACCTACGTAATGAGATGACAAGCTAGATGTTAACACGTGCATAGGGATACAAAACAATACACGTGAATATGTGTATGGTTTAGTGTTCATACCCTGAAGCTGAGAGGTGAGTGCCTGCATGCTCCCATAAGGTTGTCCTGGCTGCATGGGACCCATACTCCCAGGACCACCTAGCGGTCCACCTAAGGGTGTGTAACTCTTAGCAGGGGATCCTGGAGCACCCCCAGCCAGTGAAACAAGTCCTGACTGAAATCCAACATTCTGACCCCCACCTATCATTGAACTAGGATTAACACCTAGAGCTGTTAGAGAATCCATCTGTTAAACAATCACAGATAAATAATAGAGAGATAGCATTTATTCCCTTCCTCTCCCCCCCCTCTTCTCTCTCTCTCTCTCTCTCTCTCCCCCTCTTTAATGTAAGTACCAAAATGCTGTAATTGATATATTCAGGATTACCTATACTCAATCAACTGAGTAATCCATTAGATTCCACAAACACTCTAGCATAATTACACTACAGCTTATAATATAGATACTGCTTCAGCCTCTGGTACTGAAACATAAAGATCAGCTTAGTCAATCAAACTCAGATCTAAGACATATCCACTCTCAAAACGATCTGATAAAGTTTCCTGACAATACTTGCTTCTTAAATCCGTCAAACTACATTAATTCCACTGACGCAGAACTTGTTGGCATAGAAAATTAGTCTAACAATAATAATCTTAAATTAGACAAAGCAACATCTCATAAAATACATTTCCATTTACCCCACTCTTAAATTTTCTTTCAGTACTGCACTACACCTGTGTAAAGCCAGAACCACAAATATTTTTACTAATCAAACCTGTAAATCTAAGGGTTCTAAATTCCTAGGGTCCTTAATTTGTTTCCAAGGCTACCATTTTGTGGAAATTAACCTAGGCATCTCAGTTCTGGTGAGATTATATTGGAAGTCGGATATGTTTCTTTTATTTAGCGTATGCCACCACATGGCCGTGATACGAGGTCCTGTTCAAATGGTGTTTAAAGCCATTTCTGCCAGCAGTGGGCTGGTTAATGAGCAGGGGGCTGAGTACCAAGTGATAGATATGTTTGCAGGCCCTGTGCTCTCACTGTTCTAGCTGGAATCTGAATTGCTTAGGTGGTCAAGATTTGTTTATTAATGCTTAGATATCGGCACCATCATTTTTGTCAGTGTTACCAATTTCTTATGATTAATTGAGACTTGAGGCTTTTTTATGGAAGGCTAGAAAATGATCTTTAAATGATGATATGAGAAAATGATCTTTTAATAACGATATGCATCTCTTTAAGAATAAAAGAAGTAGTTGAATTTGAACGGATTGAACGAGAAAAGTCAGTTTCAGGAAGCAGTGGAAAGAGACGTTAAGCAAATGAAGGAATGTGAAAGAACACGGTCAAATTAAAGATGGTGTCAGCTCAAAGGAGGCTATTAAAATGGGTGCAAAATAAGGATATGGCTTTCTTAAAGCAAACACGGCTAAAAAACATTGGATCACAATTGAGCTGCTATACAAAATAGAAGGAGAAAGTGGAAAAGTATTGACAACAGTCATGGTCGAGGGCAATATAGAAGCTTAAACAATGAGCTTAGAAGAATTACAGAAAAAGCAACAGATCATTGGTGGAATGAAAATGGTGATGATTTAGCAGAATATGATAGACCTCTATTGTACCAGGAAGTCAGGATATTGACAAAAATCGATCATAAAAAGAAAGGAGATGCAAAGAAAATTAGTATAATGGGTAAGGATGGGAAATTGAAGACAGAGCTGGAAGAATTAAAAGAAAGATGGAGAGAATATGTAGAGGAATTGTATGATAAAGCTGGGAAGCTAGTTCAAGAAGATTTTAAAATAGAAGAAGAAAATATAGTATAAGACGATAAAAGGGGCCCCGAAATAATGAAGGAGGAAATTTATTCTGCAATTAACAGCATGAAGAAGGGGAAAGCAGCCGGAATAGATGATATCCCAGCAGAATTCTTGAAAATGTTGGAAGGAAAAACATTCAACAAGTTAATGGAGGTATGTATGGAAACGTACAATACAGGTATTTGGCCAGATGACAAAGTCAGTGATGATTCCAATTGCCAAAAAAGTCAATGCTGTGGAGTGTTCGGATTACAGAACAAGACATAATTAGGTTTTAGGAAAGGATGTGGCACAAGAGAAGCAATAGGGGCAATGCGGGTTCATTGCAAAAGGAGCTTAGAATACGGAAATGACGTTTTTGTATGCTTTGGGAACTTTGAGAAGGCCTTTGACAGGATCGATTGGATAACGATGATGAATATCTTGAGAAGAATAGGAATTGACTGGAGAGATAGAAGACTAATTCTAAACTTGTACATGAATCAAAGAGCAGTATACAAAATCCAACCAGAATACTCAAAAGAAGGTGAATACGAGGTGGAGTAAGACAAGGTAGTAGTATTTTGCCGCTGCTATTTAACATTTACGCTCAGGCAATAATGGAGGAAGCCATGGAAGAAGAAATAAAAGTAGTAGGAAAATTGTAACAAGACGTTCGCTTTTCAGTGTTATTAGTTCAAATATACTTGGTAATATAATTTATCAATTATACTGTAATCTAATTTTTATTAATATGTTATTAAATATAATACGCTACAAATATCTTTATTATAGTAAGTAGTTCTTTATCAGAGCTCTGATAAGCATCAGGAAATAGCAGCAGAGCTACAAACCTGTCCAGCTATACCAGGCAGCCCAGCTATGCCGTGCATAGGAGGAGCTAGTGGATTCCTGACAGCTGTTGACCCAGTCAGACCTGTAGGAGCTGTGGCTGTAGGACCACCCAGCTGTTTACTGCTCATCAACATGCTGGCACTGTTAGCCGTCTTCAGTATCAGCTCTCCTAGCTCCTGTGATACACTCCTACATGTAACATAACAAGTCCTATATATAACATTACAGTAGCATCCCAAATGTCAGCTTCCTTAGCTCTGTTGATACACTCATACACATGACATCACATGTCCTCCACATAACCCTAAATGGGCAGGATTTAGCGCACTTCGTTGAGCTGCACATCAATAAAAGAGATGTCGAGCCCAGTTAATACTTGAATGAATAACCTTGGAAGACTGAATGGTCACAGATTTGAATGAAAAAATCTCAAAGGTGGTTATAGCTTATCCTTACACCTGAGCAGATTGTAAATATTGCGCTAACAAATCAAAAGGCAACGATTACTGTACGCCAATAATCGCCATAATAATAGTAATAATAAAGGTTTAACGTCCGTTTCCTATCCAGGGATGATGTCAGGGACGTCCCCAACAACACACATCACAACAGATCAATTCACCCAGACCAATTGGCAAAAGAAATGTGCTGAGGAGAAGTAGGGTCCTAAACGAAAGCCAGTCCGGTGATCAAAAATAGTCAGGGTAGATTGATTATGTCTATGATGGGAAAATATTTATAAGCCTTAGCTTGCTAGAGAATGTTGAAAGAGAAAAACAAGAGTGAAGGTAAAGAGTTGCAGATCGTTGGTGCAGCGTAAGAAAATGAACGTCTACACAATGATGTCAGAATATTTGGAACTGAGAGAAGATTGGCATCGGCGAAATGAAGTGCACGTGTGGGACGATAGGGAAGCAGATTTTCAGATAAGTAAGAAGGTTTGCCAAATCGCAGTGTTTTAAAAATTAATAGAGCTATTTTACACTTTATATGTAGATTAATAGGGTGTCAGGGTTCGTGCTTCTATATATACAAGTTTCTTTGTGATTTCAAAATGCCATATTGAATTGTTGTTGTTGTCGCACGCAGCTGCAAAGAAGATGATGCAGGTTGTTGTAAGCGATGTTAAGAGGACTTGGGTGTTTGATGTCATGGCGTGTTAGTTAGATTTAGTTTGTAAGAGGTTTTCCAAGTCAATTGTTGAGTTATAGACGATAGTACCAGGATACTAGTCGTAGATATTTTAGTTTATAGTACCAGGATACTATTGGGTTAGTTATAGCCGTGTGGCAGTGATTTTTAAGGTCTAGGAGCCTATAGTATTATAGAGGCTTTATATTAGTAGCTAGTTTAGGATTAGCACGCTAGTTTTATTTCTAACTTCGCTATAGCACCAGGCTGCATAGTCTAGTTCATAAATTAGTTATAGTGGTTGGTTTAAGTGTGGTTCATTAAAGTTATAGTTTAGCTGTGTTATATTGAGTAGAAGGTTTTTCAGTGTTAAACTTGATTTGAATTATTATTTTAGATCTTAGTGGTTTAAGTAATTTATCAAGTTCTGATCGATGTTTGTTCTGGTTTAATTGTGCCCTAATTCATGTAATATTGTTCTTATTTGATTGTATTAAATACTACTTTATTATTTAATTTCTAAACCCTGAGTTTGTTATGTTCTCATTATTATAGTCAGTACTGAGTAAATTGAGGCCGGAATAGGGTTTAACGTCCGTGTCTGACAAGTGATGACTCACGACTTAGATCCCGTTCTGACACAGGGAGCCAGTGAAGACTGCGAAGTAGACAAAGAGAGGGAAATTGAAGAGGGAAAGTTTTGCAATGACTTTTTGAACTTGGAAATGAAGTACTTCTTTTCCTGCTGAACAAGAATTCCTATCAGTCGCTAACTGATCAGCATTAATTGTCAAAGATTGCCTATCTGGTAGACATCTTTGGTATGTTTAATGATCTAAACCTGAGCCTATGTTCAATGATCTAAACCTGAGCCTACAGGGTAGAGAAAGTGACCTGTTCTGGACACAGATAAAATAACAGCATTTGTGAAGAAATTGAAGCGCTGGAAAACGTGTATAGAAGAAGGTAGAATGGAAATGTTTTCTTGCCTTTCAGATGTCCTTACTCAAGCAGAAACTGCTGCCATATCAGCTTCCATCACTACTACAATCGCTAACCATCTACATTTGCCTTTAAACAAATTTGAACAATATTTGTTGGCAGAGAAAAACTCCGATCTTCAGTGGATAAGAAATCCATTCGATATAGGTGTTGATTATTGGATCTACGCATCTTTGGAATATACAGAATTGTCAGAAATAGCCATACCAGCACTGCTACCATTTACTATCACTTATCTTTGTGAAGATGAATTTTCTACAATGACTGCCATGAAAACAAAGTACAGAGCTACGCTGAATGTTTCTGACAACCTAGGGTTGTGTTTGTCACCATTTGATCCACGTATAGATCTCCTTATTAATGCTAAGCAAGTGCATCTATCCCGCTAGTAACAATTGACTACGACTGGCTAGTTAGCCACTAATATAGGTAGTGCTTAGCCTTAACTAATTTACTACATTATACTGTTCAGTACAAGTTTCAACGTGACATCTAACTTTGTTCCGGAAGACAGTATTAAATATTTGTATCTTTCTATTATTTCCGTAAATCATCTGTTAGCCCTGTATTAAACAATTTAATAAAATGGTAACACTAGTAAATAGAAATTTATGATATGCCCGATTAACAATCTCATGATAAATTGTAAGGCTTGGGTCACCAGCTTCAAATCTTTTTTCAGTGAGTCGCAATGGTATAAAGTTTAAGAACCCCTGGTCTGGACTGAATTGCATTAGAGTATACATAACAGTAAAATTAGAAAGTGCCAGGTATTCCAGCATTACTGTAACAGAGTGAGAATGAACATACCCTACAAAGGTCTTGAGACAGTTGATTACGATGTTGACTATTTCTACAGGCAACTGATGACTCTTATTCAAGCCTTGACTGTCATCCTTCATCAGCCCCCCACCGGTTAACTGTGGCGCCACTCTCTGGTGCAAGAACTTAACACACTCCTTCAGAAACGGCTCCTACATAGTTATAATAGCAAACAACGAGTATCAGTGGAATGAGTAAGTAGCAAATCATTAAGTAGTTGCACTGCAAATAAAAGCTTATGTTAATGTCAGTTTCCTCACTCGAAAGTGATGTCAGTCAGTGACGGTCGAGCCCAGGAACCCGCACATACTGATCCACAGTTGAATATCTTATCGACGCCGCCAATGGCTCGACCCAAATGTGCAACAACTGCAGATCAGTAGTTGCAAGTCTAAATACAGCATTTCCCTCATCACTGACAGGCATTCAAAACAAAAACGAATATTAAACTCAGCATTTCACCTTTAACATTTAGCCCATAGAGCTCTTACATTGGTCAGGCAATAAATTAAATGTTTACAAGATAAATATGAAGAATAGAAACTATAGCAATAGAGACATATATTTATAAGAACTTCAACAAGTCAATTTTCATCTCAGAAGGATATCTGTGAAACTGTGTCTTACCGTACCACACTATAGACAGTGTGGCACATTACCCTCATTTATACATTCTCATGTAGGTTTACATTTTTAGTCACTGATTTTAGGAGAAGCCTTTGAAAAGAATATGCTTGTTCAATAAAGAATCTCACCCCATATTCTTTAAACTTGTCATTGATCCACTTGTCTAGTTTAAGATATTCACGACGTGATGCGAGGAAAGCGAGGTCTATGATGAATGTGAACTCCTGTGCGTTGAGCAGAATTGTCAAGGCCTACAAAACATCATATCATGAATACATAGCATTAGAAACTCTAAAGACAACGGAGTGAATCAGAACATGAAAGTCAGCCTGGTCTGGGACTTACCTTACCAGTGGCGATTTATGCTTTAAAAACACGGACAATGAAGAAATATAGACACAACAAGATTAATGTTTTAGTGCTGTGGTGTTCATGTCAGCTGTTAGGAGTTTCATACACAGAAAAAGTCAAATGTTGCAATGGTTGAAGAGATTGAAGACACTACCTCATTATAAAATATAATACTGAAGCAGCAGTTAACATTCAACCAAGGCTTAAGAAACAAAGTCTGAAAGAGCATTAGGTTGGTGAGAGCCTAGGTTGCAGAAATTGCTGCAAAAATTTTAACGGAAAAGATTCAAAAAAACAGTGTGGGACAGACAAGTTTGGCTAAGGTCTATTCGTATCCTGACCCTAGTAACTGAGATTCAAGAGAAGATAATGATGATAATGAAGCAGAACATAATAATCATTGGTCACACAATTTGATGCAATAGCTTTAAGAAAGAAATCAAGGTTATGAGAAATGGAAGAGACAGGGGAAGTCTAGTGTGAGGTAGATGGTTGAGTTGAAACAAACAATGAGACTGGAGCTTCCAGCACTCAAATTTCAGCTTGCTGATAGATTGAAGCGGGGAAGTGTCGATAACGTGCTCACCAGATGTTAGGTGTGGCCTGAAGGCAATAAGTATCAGGTACGTAACACTAGGACGGACTATACTGGATATATTTTTTTTGAGCCTTACTAGGCACTGTATGGCAGATACAATGTAATAATATATAATTAACATCACCTCTTGACAATTCAACTATAATCAATTGCTGCTCGATTTAGGCAAGCTTACTTCACATCAGCAGCTTACTTCACAATAATTGTTTACTTCACACCAATAGCTTACTTCACAATAATTGCTCACTTCACACCAATCGCTTACTTCACACCAATAGCTTACTTCACATCAATAACTTACTTTATGTGTAAGTTACCGGTGTACATTACATCAGTGAATGCATTAAGAATCAGTTACTCCGCTACCACATACACTAAGATGCACTGCTTAACTAACTTTCTTCCACGTGTGCCCCACTTTGATCTGCCAGTACGAATTCCATTTAGTTCTAATTTAATCTAATTCTTAGTTTGTAACACTGAAAATAGTCTCATATCAGTAGATCCAGTGTTCATCTCCCAGCCTATATAACTGTCATGGGTAACAAGTGTAGGGACATGTCACTATTGATGTAAGGTGCATGTAGAGTAGCAGTACTTACTTTGATATCCTGCGAGAGATCGAGTATCCTAGAGAGCCTCGTCTGATCATAAGGGTCACCTCTCATGTACCAGTCAGCCATGGAGTCCATGATGATTAGTCGTACATTACTTGTGTGGTACTGACAGTGCCATGCATAGTGCAGAGCAGGTGTGGAGTTAGGATGATAGCCCAAGAATGTTGGCACCAGACTCGTTAACAGATCTCTCTTTATCTGACACCAGCGTGCCTACATCATAACGCACAGCAATACATTAACAGATCTCTCTTGATCTGACACCAGGGTGTTTACATCATAACACACAGCAATCCAATTACAGATCTCTCTTGATCTGACACCAGTGTATTTACATCATACCACACAGCAATACAATAACAGAACTCTCTTAATCTGACACCAGCGTGTTTACATCATAAAACACAGCAATACATTAACAGATCTCTCTTGATCTGACACCAGTGTGTTTACATCATATCACACAGCAATACAATGACAGATCTCTCTTAATCTGACACCACCGTGCCTACATCATACTACACAGCAAAACGTTAACAAATCTCAGTTGATCTGACACCAGCGTGCCTATATCATAGTGCACGCCAATGCTTTATATTAACATATCTTTCATCACTTGCAAAGAATATATTAATATATGTATATCAAAAATACCCTGTACCCTAAATTAAATACCTTAAACTCAAAATGAAAGTAAAACATTCTGTAAAATCATACGTCATCTTGTACCGAGACATTTAAAATGAGAAATTGTAAAGAAAGTAAATGACAAAAAAGTTATTAGTAGGAGAGTAGTCTCAGAGTTAAAGTTAGAGAGAAATGCTGAGAAACAATGGGAACCTACAGTTTGAACGACGCCTAGCATGAGTAGATCGGGACAATGAGCTACAGGATACTTGAACAGTTCCATACACTGCGACATAAAACCCTCGTCTGACAGCTGCAGCAGTATATCTACCAGGTCTAGAGATTTCCTATACACGAGACAAACACGTAAAGTGAGCTGAGCACTTAGTCAAGCTACAGCCGACTAGGACTTGCAAAATTTAGAGTGTTTAGAAAAACTGACTACCAAAATTGTATTGCATTTTATTCATTTAAAAACTCAAAAAGGTTACTATAAACTTTCAGCATTCATATAAGTTTACATGTATATAATTAGATTTTCAGCATTCATATCAGTTTTACATGTTTTCTAAGAACATAAGTCATTAAAGTTTTTTAAGATCCACACCAACGTCAGAAAGAGTATTCGGTTGGTGAGTGCCTAGGCTCCAGAAATTGCAACAAAAATTCGGTATCAGAAGCAATCACAGACAGTCTAGCTGGGATTCAAGCTCAGGCAAGTGTTCTATCTATTCCGCCATCCAACTTTGACAATTCTTTAGTTTTACAAAAGAGAAAGAGAAGACACACCAGATAGCCACGTCTCTGTTCTCCTCATCAGGCATGGTCTTGAGACATTCTGTCACTACTGCTCGGTGAGGATAGTCAGCAAAACAAAACACCTCCGGATTCCTTATAGCTTGTACAATCCATGACATCTACAGAGCAACAATCATCCACTTCTCACGTCACAAAGAGGTATAAGCTATGGCATAACCTTCTGAGGTAAACCTTTAATATAAGTTGACTTTTCATTATCTTTGATACCATATCTAAAAAGATATTATACTACACAAAGACATGAAGATGTAGTGGTTATCATCCCACCACTCTGATCAACTTATTTAAATAGTTTCTTTATCTAGACTAAAGACTGCAGCAAACAAATATTGAGAAAACGATAGAATGAACATGATAGACTATTAAAAATTCGATTTCATTTAGGCACTACACATACCCACGATGTCACACGCTCAAGCACGCACGTACACACATACACAGATATATGTATGTGTGTGTGTGTGTGTGTCTATACAATATATATACATATATATATATATATATATATATATATATATATATATATATATATAATATATATATTATACTATATATATATATATATATATCTATATATGTATAATATATATATATATATATATATATATATTATATATATATATATATATGTATTATATATATATATATATATATATAGATATAATATACTATGATATATATATATACTATATATTATATATATATACATATATATAGATATATATATATTATAGATTATATATATACTATATATATATATATATATATAGATATATATATATATATGTATATATATATATATATAGACATATATAGATATATATATATATACTATATATATATATATATATATATATATATATATAGGTATATATATATATATATATATATATATCTATATATATATATATATATATATATAGATATATATATATATATATATACAAGAATTAAGACATTCTATATATTTAGATTCAGAAATAAAACAATGTAGCAGATACTTACGAGGCCCTCTTTGTTAGACCACAAGGTATAAAGATGTGAAATGGGGAAAGCTGACCCCACAGCACAGAATACAGCCTGTACAAGCACTGAGAGGCTTGTCTTGCTCGTCACTATAAATCGTGGATGGTCTAGATCTTTCACTACATCAGACCACGAGAGACTGGGCACCTAAATCAATCAGTAGATTGTTTACAAGTGAGTTCAAAAATTATACTCAAATATATATTTCATTCCAGCACACCAGATAGCCAGCAAGTCTGCTCTCCTCATCTGTCATGGCCTTGAGATATTCTGGCACTAGTGGTCGGTGAGGATAGTCAGCAAAACTAAACACATCCGCCACTAGCTGCTGATTAAAGCAGTAGACCATGGTATAAATGCATACAGCATGTCGACAACACAATAGCAATTTAAGGCTGAGTTTCATATGAAGCAGATTTGTTGTGACTGAGATTAGTTTTTCCTGCTAGACGATTAGTGTTTGTTGAAGAAAATCCATTTCAAGAGTTTTAATCCACTTCCCAAAACGATCAGCTGATCGATTTCGTTGAGTTTTAGCAGTAGATTAGATATAATGCAATCGCACATGGGTTAATAAATACCTGGCTTCCTGCCCAACTTTGCTGGGCCTGTGGCGCGATATTAGAACCCTAAACTTTCGATAAACATTGAAAACTGCTCCACTTATTTTATTCTGGAGACATAAATGGTAAATGTATAATTATTCAGATATTGTTAAACAGGAAAATTTATCATTTACCAAATAATCAAACAATATAAATAGAAATTAAACAGTCGAACAATTTTGTTTTAAATTTATCAAGTCCAAATGTTGTGAGGAAATATCTTTAAAATCGAATTAAGAATTTCTTATAATTTTTACTGTCATGGCTCACGCTTTCATAAAAACCATTTCTATAGTAAATAAGCTTTGTAGGACACAAGTTAAACAACGACACCTACCCTTGCTAAATAATACTTTGTAAATAACTTTTAAGATTCTTAATAAATTTGTTGTAAATATATATTTCTGTAAGAATATCATATAATTAAGGGTATGGCAAGGATTAGAGAAAGGGTTAGCATAATGATTACAAGATCATCATCATAGAAAGTGAAAGGGTTAGTATTATGATTACAAGATCATCATCATCTTCCCTTAAATCCCAGTTTCACTAGGATCGGGATACGAATAGACTTGATCCATTCTTTTAAGTTTTTGAAGCAATTTCTGGAGCCTACGCACTCACCAACCGAATGCTCCCTCTGACGTTGATTTGGATCTTGTTTTTATGTCGACTTCTATGACACGTGCATATTTACATGGTTGGTCTATTCTTCAAACAACCCGGACACAACATGGGGAAAAATTATGATTACAAGATGTTAAAGTAAAATGAATGTTCAAACCAATACTAAAACCAGTGCCATTATTTAACAACTTGCACTTGAAATCCCTTAATCTGAGTACAAAATGCCCTATTTCGGATGAATAGCCAACAGGATGCTAAATGCTTGTTAATCGACGATTAATGCCTCATACAACACATTTTTTTGATAGCACAGTTATGAGCTCCAATGCTCTGATCAGCAGTGAATCACTGGTGTAGCAGAGAGAGAGAGAGATATGTTTATTTCAGCATCAACACCAAATCACTGACAAATAGCAGATAACGTGGCTTCATGAAATGGACCATAAGGCATCTGATCTTTAGACCACTTCTGCAAAATTATGTTGCAGTAAATGCATAAACTATAATCACCTCTAATTGCTATAGTGGAATGGCTAACAACTCCTCATTAACAGATAATTTATACATTATAAGACGGAACAGATGGAAATTAACACACCAGTTCTCTGACGACTTGTACAAACACATCAGCTTTCCACGTAGCTGTACCTCCTCCATTCTCTGAGCTTCCTCCATCCATCCAAGCACTCTGTCATACACACATAACAACACACACACATTCATTATACTTTTACGTACCAGGTATGAAGTGAGCCAACTTCAGCACTGACCCTTGAAGTTCACACGATACTCTCAACCTCTCAATCAATGCGCAGTGATCGACAGTGTCAAAGGGAGTTGAGAGATCCAACAACACCTATTTCAACATCACCCGAGTCTATCGCTCGAAGGAGATCAGAGTGGACTTTCAATACAGATGTCTCTGTGGAATGATAGCCTCTGTATGCAGACTGAATGATGGGTAGCAACTTTATTTTGTCGAGATGAGTAGGTACTTGATTTACCCACCGGGCGCTCCATTAGTATATCAAACAGAGGTTAGTTATACATTAGGTCTTTACGATTTCACATCATTTATATGCAGCCATATCAGATTTCTTTAGTAACAGGGTGTAATATGCAGATTTTAATAATGAAGCACAACTCCGTGAGAGAGACTGATTGGACATGTGAGTAATGAATGGTGCTAGAATATCGAATGAGTATCACAATTGCATAGGCGTAACGTCATGAAGTTTTAAATGAGAGATCCTGAGGTGAATTGAACTCTCGTTGGTTCGAATCTCAGCTGCGTTGATCTAAGAGTTAAATCTCGGACATTTCACTGGACTGGTTATACAGAAAATGGACGAAACTGCTTAACGGTTTACACATGTGGTATTAAAAGAGATAATTACCGACATAGTTGATCATTTCACTATAATGTGGGTTTAACTTTCACTTTAATGATAGTGTAATAGAATATAGTCAGTGAACAATAGAATGAATAATCATTGAGAACTCTCTATATATACAGAAAATCAAACTACATAGCAAATAAATACAGTAAATCAAACTAGTCAATCTATTTCTCACGTTGGATAATAGCTCTTCTCATTTAATGAAGAACTGATGATAGATTCTTATTGAATTGCTACATAGTTCTAGTCACAGTTAAATAGAAAAAAACAGAGAAAAGCAGACACCTGAGTGGCAGCACTATCGCTGTTCTCAACCATCATAGCAAGAGCTCTAGCTACAGCTGCTGTTGTCACGTTCTTTAGTCCATACTGTGTCACGACTGCTTTACAGTGGTCCGTGCTGCTCAAAACAACATACATTATCCATGAAACAGCTGCCACAGATCTACAGTAGTATGTGCTGCAAAAGAAACATAACTACATCGATCAAAAAACTGTCACAATCTACAGTGGTTCTGTCTGCTCAGTACCATAAAAACACGTAGCAAAACAAAACATAGCAAACACATAGCAAAACACATAGCTTCCAAATAATAAAGCTGGAAGATTTTTGGTAGCTTATATCTATCTTTTAACAGTGTCTGCGATATAGTAGCAAAATCCATCATTATTGATAATCCAGTAGAATATGGTATTGAAGAGTCTATCTGATTCGGCAGTTCATAATATAGGAAATTTTGTTTTCATCCTACCTGCCATTAAACAAACCACTATAAGCACAAATAAATTTATTAACAAATAAACACTAATATTTTCAATAAAAGCTCTATAATATAGTTTACAACTACAATAATGATCAACTAATTATCAACTTAAAAACATATCACATACATAAATATCAGACATAGACCCTAGTACACAAAAACTTCACAACACTGTTCTACAACAATGGTTCAATGATTTTCAACAAAAAAAGAAATACCAACAAAAGTCTGACATTGCCATACGCTAAACAGGGTTTTATATTACTGATACATGTGCAAAGTGAACATCTGTACAAAAAAATCACATTCTGAAATAGTACTAATCAAAAAATGTTTGTTTTGATTAGTAAAACAAGGATAAAAAAGTACTTTTTACACTTGCTCAACACAGTGATTATGTTACAACCTTTTTCTTTTATTTCTGTTTTTTATTTTTATTTCAAAACATTTCAACAACCTTAAATTTTGAGACACCTATTAGTCTAGCACATAGAGGACATGACAAAGATCAGAAAACCTTCTCTTCTTATAAAGTTGTTGGAACATTAGAACAAATTTAAGGGCTAACCTTTTAAGCACAGCTGGACCCTGCTCCAGCAACATATCAGCCAGTGATGTATCAACCTGCACAAAACACGCACACAATTAGCATCAAATAAAACAGATATAGTGCTAGAAAGTTCTTTACATCAGAACTATAATAAAAACCTGCAATAGACTACAGACACGCTTTATTAAATAAAATGTGCATTATTTTAGAGGATTATAATAATAATAATATCAAAATTTCAAAATTTCATAATAATAATAATAATAAAGGTTAAACGTCCGTTTCCTCATCCAGGGATGATGTCAGGGACGTCCCCAACAGCACACATCACTACAGATCAATTCATTCAGACCAACCTGCAAAAGAAATGTGCTGAGGAGAAGCAAGGTCCTTAAATGATTATAAACATTACAAACCATTAAATTCAATTAAATATATATCATTGATAAGTTATATTTACAACCACCACTCAACTAATACCAACAAGTAATAACATAACTTCATAAAATGTTTCACTTTGTATTAAATTTAGCTCAAATAAGCTTTCAGTCTATTAAATATCATTCACTTGCAAATATCTAACATTTTCTGTTAACAATATATTGAATCAATGATAAGTTTTTAGCATAACATCTAACTATTAGTAAAATTTGCTAAAAAAACTTTGTATATAAAATAATATAGGAACTAAAAACTGAAAATAAAGTTGCAACTGAATGTAACAGAGAAATAACCGAAAAAAAATATTCACACCAATAAATCAAACAAATACTCTAACATTAAAATTGCACAATTTTGTTAACTACTTTTGTTTACTGCCATTGCAATATAAAATTTGCACTAAAAACTGAAAAAACAATTTGAACAGCATGTTACGGAGAACTTAGAGAGAAGTAACCGAAATAAATATACACCAATAAATCAAACAAATACTCTAACATTGCCAATTTTTGTTAACTACTGCCATTGTGCATCTTCAGTTCTGATAAACATTTTAACAATTTAATCGGTAACTGATGCCTTATTATTCAAGCATTTTGCATAGATTTCTGAACATTTCACGAATAAGACGCATGCAGATTCGGCATTAATCATAAACGAACACTTCTTCTTAGCAGACACACTCGCTCAACCATCGTTTAGACATAAATTGACTGTGGCAAGTTGCTGTTGAAACGAGTATGACTGAGATTCCTGTGAAATTCGCAATGCGAAAAATTTCCTGTGAAATTCAGCCAGGTAGGTTCATTTTTGCCAACAAAACTCATGTTTGTGAAATTAAATATTTCACAATTCTAAGTGAGCACATCCTGAGTTATGTATCCTGAACCTAAGCTCATATGGGAAATATCAGGGTGTCTTACCTCAACAGGCTAATGACACCTAAGACGCAAAATCCTTGAAAGTACTAACCGATTCAATGGATTTGTACCGATTCAATGGATTTGTATCTGACCTCATAAATTAAACTGACTTACCTAAAGATCCCGACCTTTTACGGATTTACTCACAGACTACTGTATTTAATATTTAATTATTTTAATTTAATATAAAAAGCGAATTAAATAAGGGTACATACAGTTCGAGAAAATTAAGAAATATCCGAATGCTTGATATCAACGAAAATTAATTAAATTTAAATCTGCTGTCCTTGTAATACATTCGATCCAATGTCACGTAGAACTAAAATAATCATATACTATATCAAACCAACGAAAATACAATATCTATATAAAGCTAAATACAATCTGTCTTAAGACTGTTTGATACCCTGTGTTCTGGGAATTTTTTTAAAATTTTATTTCTTTTAAATGTTTCTTTCTATTTGCATTTGTCAGTGATTTGGCGTTGATGCTGAAATAAACACATATATCTCTCTCTCTCACAATACGTTGCTCTAGTCACTTAATGTAGCAAAACACAAATTCCACTATAGGAATATTAACTAATTACTTACTCAGTAACTGCGTTAGAATAACTTTAATTACACTTTGGAAACTCTTTGGTTGTTCACAGTCTGAGCTGGGCTTTGAACCCAGGCCGCTAGACTCCATGGCAAACACCCTAATCGTTACACCTTAACATCTAAAAAACACTAAACTTCAGTTATTACGAAAGCTACAATGAAAAAAGCAAACCATGATGACTGGTATGTCCTGCTGATCAGCAGAGAGCTTGCTCAATGGTATATCTTGTTGATCCTGATACAACAGAGGTGCTAATACCACAGGCACTCTGTCACGTGAAAACTCTGCACAGCAATCAATCAGTTACTCAGTTGCATAGTCATTCTAACTAAAAGTAAGCTAGAATTCACATTTTTACACTAGTGACATAATGCATCACTAGTTTCTTAAGCAAAGCCTCGCCTGTTGCTCTTGTTCTCTCTCTTCCAATAATCATGTCTTTACAACTCGTAGGTTTGCTCAGTGGCAAGTGCTACAAGGTCAATCCAATATAATCCCTGCAATGAGCAAAATGCAAATCTTTGCTCCATTAATATTCCCCATTTAATGTTCTGCTACATCAAAATTAAATTCTTTGCCAACAACTGTTTTATTTGTCTAAATCAACACAAATACTGAACAAAATGTCTGTCTATTACTTACACTCTAGAACTTACCAAATATGCAAATTGCAAATATGAAGAGGGTTACCACAAAAGAGCCTAAGATCCTTGAGATAGTTCAGTAAATAGTAACGAGTAAAAATATATGCAAAGGTGAATTCCAATTTACCACGTCAGACTCTGCATTTGTAGACTCTTTAAATTATTTAAGACTTGACTGAAATATTGTCAAGTTTCCTGGACCCAATACATACCAGCTGAGTCATCAATCATAAATCAAATGTTAATGTGAACATCAATTTCCTCACTTGAAAGCGATGACAGAGATGGGCGAGCCCAAGATATGAACCCCGTACATACTGATCTGCAGTCAAATATCTTACCGACATTAAATTGATGACTTCAACATCGGCTAATATTCGGCAGAACCTATAGTCCTAATCAGTCACACAATCTGTAAACTACTAATCCACAAGGAAGTCCAGGTCTTAATCACTTAACAAATTATCTGTCACACAATCGCCAGTCAAACGACCAATTAATTATTCAATAGACTAGTGACAAGTAAAATTTGACCATTATCACCCTTCCATTTTTTGGTAATGCTCTTTGGAAGTGATTGATATTTTTGAATAGAAGCTCTGATTATGATCTGAAATTGCAACACCTTGCATCTGTTTTGAAAAAGTTAATTCATGATCTTGTTGAAATTGTCTCTTAGTCAATCCATCTAAAACCAAATATAGGTTAATCAGTACCCCACAAAAAAACCAAAGTAGCCAATTCTTCTGTCAATTTTTAAAATCATGCTATCACCCCTACTCACAAGGCTAAAAACTTGGTGCCATATTTGATGAAAAACTTAACTTCAATCAAATCTCATATCTCATCAAATGAGACAGATACGGTCATCTCTCAATAAAAATTCATCCATATCTTTTGCTAACTTAACAGTTCATTCTAAACTTTACTAAGTACTGTAAACTCAATCTTATATGGCCTACTTTCTTCTCTCATAAGTTTGCAACTATTTCAGAAATCTCTAGCATGTGTTGTCTATCGATCCCTAAGGCTTCAGGCCACCTCAAATTCCCTACTTCATAATATTCATTAGCTTCCTGTGGTTCAAAGAATTAAGAATAAAATAGCTCCATTAACTTTCAAAACACCTATTTTGGTAAAACTTCTTACCATTCCGATCTCTGAATCCAATATCAACCTTCTTGTAAGCTTCGTTCTTCTGATGCCAAACTGCTCAAAATTCCTAATTTTCGCACATCATTAGGTAGACGTTCATTTCCCTTATCAGCTCCTATTGTTTGGAACTCTCTGCCTCCTGATCTTTGTTTATGTTCCACAACTTCCACTTTCTGTTGTAGGTTGAAAACACCTCTCTTCCCATCATAGACTTTTTTCATCTTGCTTGAATGTTTTTTAGCACTGGACTGGCACCGCTTAGGATCTGTTTCTTTCTCTTCAGCACGTTTTTTAGGTCGTTTGGGGTAAATTGATTTTTAGTGACATGTGATGGTATAAAGTCCCTGGCATAACCCTTGAAAAACAAAACAGACCTTTATATACCTTTTTTAAATCTCTATTATTATTATTATAATTATTATTATTAGTCTTATTATTCTCATTACTATTATTATCTTTATCATTATCACTATCATTATTATTAATATTATGACAGACTGATAATATTGTGCAAAACAGTACATGAAGAATCAATTTATTACTTCTTTAAATAATCAACTTTCTTTGTCCGCTGGAAGTTAAACGTTGCCAATTGCTGTAGGGGGTGACATTGCCCTATTATTATTATTATTAGTATTATTATTATTATTATTTAGACACTTCAAGCAATTGATTCTGATCAAACAGAATCTAGCAAAGAAATTAAATCACAGAAGACTACGAGAAAAAGCTACAAGACAGAGAGACAGATCGTTGCAGTCACACACAAACGACATAGAACGTGAAGTGCAGGATGGTAGTTACCCTTGGTAAGTGCTTTAAAGAAATTATTCTTCTGATCGTTGGTGATGCCAAAACTTTCCTTATAAGTTGGAGAGAGGAAATAGGACAAAACGAGATGAAGAACTTCAATGGGTGTATCTCTCAATCCACCGCTCTCACTAGATGTACCGCTCTCTACGAAATCAATTCAACCTTTTCATTAAGAAATCATTCTCCCAGCCTCATTCATTAGCACTGAGCACACTATCAACGACTCAAAAACTGTCACACTATCACCAACCCACAATCCTCATTCAATACCACCAACTCGCAACTTTCATTCAACACAACCTACCTAAAACCCAACACCCAATATAACCAGCCGGCCTTAACCTTGACTCAACCTGGTGTTGAACAATAAGCTGGTTTTTGAACTATCATTCAACATCAGCAACCTAAAACTATTACTCAACACTACCACATTATAACCCCAGTTCAATACTACCAACCAAAACTTCATCCTATACACCATGTAATGAACACGCCTTGTTCACAATTATTATATTAATAAATATATATTGTAGATAGAAAGCAAATATTATACAGCTGTTATTTATAAATATTAAGTGACGTAGGGTATTTCCAAAGATTTATGATAGATTATATAAGTCGAAGTTATAAGTAGGCCTAGCTAGATTATTACGCTGGGTATTTCCAAAGTGACGCAGCTAACGCGTAAATCGATTAAACGAGAAGTGCCGTGGTTGGCTGAAGTCGATCGCTTGAGTAGTATATTAAGCGGCCGGAGATACAATAGAAACAAGTTGGGGCCGGGGGCCTACTTGGTTCGTCTGAGTAGGTTCCCAGGAGGGCGGCTCCGATGGGTCTATACGGTGTACAACGTGTAGTTCTCATAAGGATCGAGTCTCAATGATCCTTCCCCTTACTGACTCCCTACGGGATAGGTAAGGGGCCCCTCAGGTTGGCTAGTGTCCCAAGCCGCGAAGGCTAATTTGGAGGCGAGAGAGTTCAGTGTCCCCCTGGGTAGGCCCAGGTAGGAGGCTAGTAGTCCACGGCGATACCCGGGTCGAGTCCGTCTCTGCGGGTATTCGCTAAGCGCCTGGGTCGAGTGTGTCTCTACAGGCGAAGAGGCTAGTAGTCCACGGCGATACCCGGGTCGAGTCCGTCTCTGCGGGTATTTGCTAAGCGCCTGGGTCGAGTGTGTCTCTACAGGCGAGGAGGCTGGTAGTCCACGGCAATACTCGGGTCGAGTTCGTCTCTGCGGGTATTTGCTAAGCGCCTGGGTCGAGTGTGTCTCTGCAGGCGGGAGGCTGGTAGTCCACGGCGATACCCGGGTCGAGTTCGTCTCTGCGGGTAGTTGCTAAGCGCCTGGGTCGAGTGTGTCTCTACAGGCGAGGAGGCTGGTAGTCCACGGCAATACCCGGGTCGAGTTCGTCTCTGCGGGTAGTTGCTAAGCGCCTGGGTCGAGTGTGTCTCTGCAGGCGGGAGGCTAACAACGGCATTGCCTGGGTCGAGTTCGTCTCTGCAGGTATTTGCTAAGCGCCTGGGTCGAGTTCGTCTCTGCAGGCGGGAGTAGGATTACCAATTAGGAGTAGAAAATACGGGAAGACCAATAGTAAAAGGATAGGGAAGGATAAGTCTAAAAAGGTAAAGGGACGTTTTAATAGGGTAAAGAAAATAAAGTTCGTCGCAGTTAAAAGCAACCAATCAATTAATTATATACTACAAGTTTGTAAAACTAGGAAGCAGGGTAGAAAATCCAACCGTGATCGCCCAAGATAACGCAGACGCTTCCACTACCGGTTCGGGTCACCACATCACTTCGCCCCGAGAACCACGGATATCACGAGGAAGCATGGAAGAAAATCAACCATCATCGTCTAAATACATAGAAGACGTGGAGTATGCTTCTACTCCCGACTCGGTCCAGCGTCGACGCTGTGCACCGGGTTCCCGAGAACCCAATTACGAAGTAGACAAGGGGGGTTGGACCTTGGCCTACTCAGTCGGTAACGAACAAGAAAGGCCTATCGAGACGGATGATACGAGGAAAGAAGTATCATTTGAAGACGCAGCACCTCGGTTCCTCCTGACAAGCGGTACCCTTAATAAAGCATTCGACGAAAAAGCTGCCGTCTCGAAGTACTGCCGACCGTCGAGCGGGTCCAGAATAAGACAACCGCTCGAGGACGAACAGGCAGCAAGGCTGTTCGCGACACACCAGCAACCCACAACCATACACTACCAACCACAACTCAACTATTGACACAACCAACTCACAACTCTCTTTCTACATCACCAACACACAATTCCCACCAAATTAAATTATTACTCAACACCAACAACTTACAACCCTCACTCAACTCGGAAGAAGAATGCAAAACTTAATGAATATTATAATCAATTTAATTTATATAATTAAGTAGACTTAATTTGATTAAGCAGGCACTAGACCTAGTTGATGTTATAATGGCGATGATGATGACTTGATGGAGCATATACCGATATCGTAATTAATTAAATGACTTAATAATGATGACTGATTGAGCATGAATTGATAACCTAGTTAATTATTAACGATGCTGAATAGATTGAGCATATAAAATAGTTAATTATTCAATGATGATGATTTTATTGAGCCTGTTAATGACTACATGATGTTTGAACAACTTTATTGAACATAAGCTAATAACCTAGTGAATGGTTCAATGATGATGATCGATTTAGCAAAAAGTTGACGACTTAGTTAATAACTTAGTGATATAACGACGACTTCCAATTGCAAATCAGTATGTGCGGGATTCAAATCCTGGGCTCGCATGTGACTATATCACTTTGGAGAGATGAAACTGACGTTAACATTGGCTTTATATAGTTCTTTAATATTGCAATTATAACTAGGTCAAATCTGAATCTGGTTCCGACCGGATTTGGGTTTGAAATCCGGTTCCGGCACATTTGAAAAAATCAAATCCGGAGCACACCTAGTTGCTATATAGTATTTTTAAGTCAGAAAATTCAATGCAGATTACTCTTAATTATATCTCAAACTTAATCGTAAGTTATATAAGCACAGTTTAAGAAAGACTGAAAGCCAAATTTTATTTTGCAAACTAACCAGAATCTATATAAGAATTGAGAAGCTGAGGAAGCTTCTGTTTCACAAATTGAGTAGCAAACTTGCGAATATCAGGATTAGAGGATTTGAGGGCAGCAAGGCCAAACACAACTTCCTGAACACAGGTAAGCTTTAGTACTTTACTGAACTGTGTGAATAACTGTGCGCTAGGTTTAAGCGTCTGTAATGAAACAATCAATCAATCACTACTCCTGAAGATTACTGTTGCCCATGCTTTGCTTAACACACATTGTCGCATCATCACCAATTGCACATTTCATTATAATGAAAAGGAAAAGCAAAAGCAAATAAGCCCAACTACTCCACAACAGGGAATTTATGTCAAAATAACTAGGAATATACATAGCTAGGGGGTGTCACATAAGCTTGAACGGAGACTGAGTGACATCACTCACCCTATCTTTAGAACAGTAACTTTATACCTAATGGCAGATCCACATCATAGGATTACTCAATGCAGTCAACACTAAAGTTTTGAGATTATTATATCTCCTATATAACTAGGCTGGAGCCAGTGGCGAAGTCGGTAAGATATTCGACCGCGGATCAGTAGGTGCGGGTTCAAATCCTGGGCTCGCCCGTCACTGACATCGCTTTCGAGTGAGGAAACTGACATTAACCTTAGCTTTACCAGCTTTTTTCCATTAAACCTTAGTTCAGGTCTTTTGCTATTACTTCTTTCCTATAATAATAAACAAGATTATCAAGATAAGCTTAACTAGAGCTGTGATCATTGTGTGATCATTATCTATACAGCCTGCTCTTATATGGTCGACATGCAAATATTTAGAATACTTGACTAGCTTAGTTTCACTAATTGTTAGCAATTTACGCTGTCTGAAATATACTCAATAATCCATTCTCTCTATACAAAAATCCTTGAGCACATTCTGATGAACTGGAATTTAATAAAGAAACACTTGACTAAATAAGCAATCAAATTCTTAAATTGAACAATGTACCTTGTAAATTCAAGAGCCAATTCTGAACACCAAAAATACAAGGAAATTCATTGGCAAGACATGTTATCAATAGGAAGATTTTCATACACCCTTAGCTGCACATTCCAGATAGACATTTGGCATAATATATCTGACAAAGGCAAATTTGGCTCCAGGATGCTTTTGCATTACTAAAAAACTCAATAATACTTCATTTATCACCACTGGCTGGAGTCAGTGATGTCGGTAAGATATTCGGCCATGGATCAGGATGTGCAGGGTTCAAATCCTGGGCTCGCCCGTCACTAACATCGCTTTCGAGTCAGGAAACTCTCGTTAACATTAGCTTTTTAGCTTTCCTTTATTTTACTTTTTTTATACTTTTAACATTGCTTCTGTAAATCTGTACCAGAAATGACAAAGATACACAAGTTTTCATTGTTAATATTAATAATTTAACACCTTATAATAAAAAAGCGTAAAGGCAACGCTAACGTCAGTTTCATCTCTCAAAAGAGATATCAGTAACGGGCGAGCCCAAAATTTGAACTCTGCATATACTGATCCATCATCTGATATCTTAACCGACATGTACTGGCTACAGCTAGACAGTACATTATCTATTTATATATTTTTCATTAAATATATAATACGGTTGTCCACAGAGCTTAATTACAATAGTTTAATTAAAGCATAATTATGGGTCATTCCATGTCAACTGGTAATTTTGATAATCTTCCCAGGTGACCCTCTCAGATTTAAATGATATTTTAACAGCGTAAAGTAAAGTATGTCTCTAGGCCAGATTTAAAATCAATCGTGTGACCGGTTGGGGAGTTACGGCAGTCATTTCGACCCCACCGTAGATCCATTTCAGTGCGAAAAATAAAACGTCTGTACTTTGAACTATTATAATTTGGCTGTTTATGGTCCTATCTATATGAAACTTCCCAACAATACTATATTTGATGCGTAGAATCAGAAAAAACACTCAGAATTCAAGTAGCATGTATATCTTGGCTGCTACATCAGCTCAAACTTGATGTTTTGCAAAAGTAACAATTTTTGAAAAGCCAACTTTGAGTCCTGATAATTCTCAAAATTGACAAACCACATTATGGCAAGCCATTTGGTTTAATAATATGGACATATCTCAATAATATAAAGCACTTGTCACCCTCAAAAGCAGGTTGGAGTTAGAAAACCACTAACTCAAACTTTTAAAAAAATTGAAGCATCACTCAATTTTTGGACAACTTCAAGGCCATGGTTAGGCATGTAGGCAGTTGATCACAAACTTCAAACTGGTGCTATTTACAGGTCTATATGTTACTAACTTACTGTAAAAATATTTATTTCTCAACTCAATCAGAACACATAGCAATAGCCATGTAAACTTACCCATCGAAGATTGTTTTTACACAAAAAATTAAAATGCTTATTATTTTTCGCTACTTTAAAGTGCTATATCTCGGCTGTTTATGGTCCTGTCTATATGAAACTAATCCAAGATACTATCTACGTTGCATAGATTCAGAACATGCACTCATAATTCATCTGGCATGTATATCTTGGCAGCAGCACCAGCTCAAAATTTATGTTTCATTAAGTTTCGATATGTTTAAAATTTATAAAAGCTAACTTTGAAACTCATTCATTCTAAGAAATTATAAAGCACATGCAAGAAATCCATTTAGTTTAATAACTTGGACATATCGAAATAATATAAAACACTTCTGAACTTCAAAAACAGCTAGAAGTTGGCACACCATCAGCTCAAACTTGAAACAATTGATTAAAATATAAAATCATACACCTTTAATTTGATTAGATTTATAAAGCTCTATTTTGCAAGTTTCTTGGGCTCAGAGTTTTGTGTTGAAATGGAAATTGATTTCTTGCATCTGCTTTGTAAATTTTCAGAATGATTGAGTTTCAAAGTTAGCTTTCGTAAATTTCCATCTTATCGAAATTTATTGAAACATAAAGTTTGAGCTGCCAAGATTTTAGCAGCTGCCAAGATTTACACGCCACATGAATTATGAGTGCATATGATGAATCTATGCAGTATTTATAGTATTTTGGATTAGTTTCATATAGATAGGACCATAAACAGACGAGATATAGCACTTTAAATTGCCAACAAATAACTAGCATTTAATTGTTTGTGTAAAAATGACCTTCTATGGGTAAGTTTACATGGCTATTGCTATAAGTTCTGATAACAGAGTTAAGAAATAAATATTTTTACAGTAAGTTAGTAACATATCAACGTGTAAATAGCAGCAGCTTGAAGGTTGTGATCTACTGCCTACATGCCTAACCATGGCCTTGAAGTTGTCCAAAAATTGGGTGATGCTTCAATTTTTTAAAAGTTTGAGCTGGTGGTTTTCTAAATCCAAGCTGCTTCTGAAGGTGACAAGTGCTTTATATTATTGAGATATGTCCATATTGTTACACTAAATGGCTTTCAATAATGTGGTTGGTCAAATTTGCGAATTATCAGGACTCAAATTTGGTTATTTTTAAATTCCTACTTTTGCAAAACATCAAGTTTGAGCTGCTGTAGCAGCCAAAATATATGTCACTAGAATTCTGAGTTCTTTCTGAATCTATGCATCAAATATAGTATTCTTTGGTAGTTTCATGTAGATAGGACCATAAGTAGCCAAATTACTGCAGTTTAAAGTACAGAAAAATAACACACGTTTTATTTTTCGCACTACTGTGGGGTCGAAATGACTGCCTAACTCCCCAACCGGTCACCCGATTGATTTTAAATTTTAAATCTAGCCTAGAGACATGTTTTACTTTACACTGTTAAAATATCATTCAAATCTGAGAGGGTCACCTGGGGAGCATTGAACCAGTTGACATGGAATGACCCTAATGCAAAACAACAAAGATCCATACTTATACATAGACCACTCTTTTAACTGGATATTCTATAAAAATAGCTACCTTCTGCTGATGCAGTGGACTGTCTAGAATGTAGCAGAAGATTGAAGCAAAGTTAGGTTTAGCTATTAGGTTTGGACACTCCTGAATTAAGTACTGTATCTGTGCGATAACAATATACAAACACAACTAAAACCTTTTTGCAGAAATAACTGCTATTAGCAGTCCGATTAGCCACAAAATCTTACAAACAACTAATTCAATTATATTTAAGAAAATACAATATAATGATGACCTGCTTAAGGCATTTTCGAATAAAAAGGATGTTAGGGATGAAAAGTCATTAAAAAAATAAGCGACTGAAATATGTTTACTGAATTCAATATGTATCAACTTCACAAAACCAATATTAACACACATGCCAGGCTAGATGCAAGAGTACAGCATGGACTCCGTATCTCCTGCATTACTTAATTGAATAGAGATCAATTTAATTTAATGCTATGGTTGACTTAAGCCTGAAAACAAACAGGTCTCTATTCTGATTTAAAATATTTAAGAATTTGCATTAAGTTTTTTGTGAAAAATAGTAATATAAAATGTTTAGTGTGTAATGATGAAAAGGCACCAGTACCTGATATGTATCCTTGCCAGAACCTCTAGCATCGCTGCTAAAATCAATATGTGAAAAGAGACACCTATATAGATGTCTATCAGCCTCCGCTCCGTGTGTACTAACAAGCTGCACAAAACATGGTACAAGCCAAATAAAAAATTAACATTTATTACGAAATTTAACAGAATTTAGTCATCTCAGTACTGGCTAAAAAATATCA
This sequence comes from Enchytraeus crypticus, assembly GCA_905160935.1. Lineage (NCBI taxonomy): Eukaryota > Metazoa > Annelida > Clitellata > Enchytraeida > Enchytraeidae > Enchytraeus > Enchytraeus crypticus. The sequence continues at coordinate 353,843 of CAJHZI010000447.1, read as the reverse complement.
TTAATAAAATCTTTTCCAGTTTATGTAGTTTAATGAATATGCTTGAAAACGATAGCTATCTGGATTAACCTAAACATCATCATCTAAAACAAATTCATCTCTAAACCACTGACTTAGCAAGGGAATCCTAAGTGAAACATACTTTAGTCTTCATTTACTGCCATTTATAATATGCAAGAAAACAAATATTGAGCATTACTGATTGCTCATTCTTTGCATTCATACCCTACCTTGTTCCTATCAACGCTCTTGAGCATAAACATTTTAACATCAAGATTAAAGCCTGCAAAATTTATTGAATAACTTAAATTGCAAACCACCGGAAGCATCAGAATGGCAATGTGGTCTTAGTGCCAAAAAGCAAATACTTTAAAGTGAACAAATTAACAGATACGATTATCAGTGGCTATTGTATTCAATGATTACTTTAAAAGCTCTAAGCAATCTTTAACTAATTAGGTAAGTTTCTGTTACTACTGCCAAAGCATGAATTGCTTTTGTGAATTTTGGAATGAACAGGCACTGTTGAATACATGTTGTTTAGCTAATCCAATAAGAAATGCGTTCAAATATAACACAGTTGCAAAAATTTCTACCCCAAAGAGTCAATCCTATTCCAATATATTTTTACTGTTTGGTAGTATTATATTTCAGAATATTGTTTGATTCATCACTCACACTAGTTGGTTGGATGTTAAAATGATATTAACCTAGAGACACTCTAAACTGATTTTCAATTATAATTTCAGCCAATTTATCCATTCAACCTAACTATATTTTCCTTCATAACCCTAATCACATTTGTTCAATATTATAACGGTAAATTTATAACACGTCAATTAATCTACTAATGAAATAGCAGAATTTAATGATAAAGCTAGTTGATAGTGTACTTGAACTAAATGAATAGAGTGCACGCACATTTGATATCTCGACGACGTTCGACTTAAAATTCTTCTTAGTTAACCCAGCGACTGCGTAGCTTATCTGAGACAAGGCAAATGACAAAGAATCAAGATTCATAATGCTGAAGTTTTACTCAGTCAAACATGAAAGCACCAATCAGGTTGGCGGCTTTCACGGAGTGGGATAGGGAGGGCGCAGAGGATGATGCTTTGTGATTCAACAGACGGCGCGCAATGATCGGGCGACTGCCCATCTGACATAATGATAGATCCGTCACTTCTTGTCTTAATGTCAGTCAGAGGAGTTTTTTAAATTTTAATTACAGTATCGAAACTTAGCCAGAATAAAGACCAAAAATAAATATTTGTCAATCTATTTTCTTTTTAAAACTCAATATTCTCCAGAATTCAATGTCCAACATGGAGAGAGCGTTCTTATTTCTTGTTCTACATCCGCTACCAACTCTAACTTTAAATTAGCTTAACTACACGTAATTTCCATCAATCAATCAATAAGGATCTATTGTCAGGTTCCTCGCCATAAGGCAATGTCAGGGACGTCTCCTGCAGACTCTACACAAACAGGCGCCAAAGCACCGTACGATGACGACTAAGTACACAGAGACAACAAGAGAAAGCGAGATCAAAATAGTGCAAGTCCAAGATCCAATGCAAGCGAGTCAAAATTTAGACCTCTGGCGGAAAGAGATGGGTTTTTAGCTTGCCAAGGAAAGTACCAATAAAATTACAAGATCGAAGATCTTGTGGCAGAGAGTTCCATATTATCGGAGGAAAAAACATGAAGGAGAGTCTGCCCATGACAGATTTAATATTTGGTTCAGTGAGAAGGATTATACTGATTCAGGAAGTCGTTAAGACTTGTAACACCAGACTAGTCATACTATTATAGACCTTTTGTCAGGAACCTGATTCTACAATTTTTAATCTGAGGTAAAATGAGGACCTGACATCAAATGGTCCAGGATTCAAATTCCTAAAAAATGCCTCTAATAATTATTTTTTGGAAATTTTACCTGTCCTCGATTTGACTGAATCTAGATATCTTACTTATTGATTGATAACTTCAACGACTGTATTAAATTAAATATTAATTTAATACGAAAAGAGGGGGCGGGATTAGCGCAGTCGGTTAAGCTGCGCGTCAGTTGAACGAAGTTAATCTCTGCTGAAAGTGATTGACTCCCTGCGTGTCGAGCTCTACCATTGTGCCATCCTGGTTGGGCAGAAGGTGTCTGTTGTACAGTACAGAAGAGACTCTCTAGTGCATTTTCTTGGGGAAAGTCATGATTATTTAAAGTTTATGTAATTTGTGTCCATGTCAATGTTATTCAAAGTTTTTACGGAAACATAAATGCATTAAAAACGAAAAAAACGATATAAGACTTGTTTTTATAACTATATAGGAATGTATGATTGTGTGATGTTACCGATTTCAGTTCTGACCAGATTTGTGTTTGAAATCCAGTTCCGTCTTATGTGAAAAATTCAAATCAGACATCCCTAGTATCTATGTATCAGGTTGTTCATTCATCTAGAAAACCATCTGGAAAAGTCAGGCAATTTGAAAGTGGTCAGGGAAAATGGAAAAAGGCGGGAAATGATTAATTTGGCCTTACTTAACTTTTTAATTTAAAAATGTTAAAGACTCATACAGTACAGTTGAAAAATAGGCTGCGTTAGTATTGAGCATAAAGCAATCAGAGATTAATGTCATTACTTCAAAAATTGTGTGTTGGAACTAATTAGAAATGTGTATAATGTTTTAAAATCATCTCTAACGTTGTCATTTAGATGCAATTGCTATTTAGTTTATTATTACTACTGAACTCTTTCTTTAAAGTAGTCTTGAAGACCGAGTTCGGCCATGACACTGCTATATAAGTTTTCATTGCTAATTGTCGTCTGAGATCTACGTCGATCCATCAAAGTCAGGGAATTTGATGTGGTATGGAAAGTGGTCACGTTGACATATGTATAGTTAAGATCTAGTTAGGTCTATTTAAGAACCTCTCCGTGGGCTGACACCTTGACGTGGTGGAGAGGCTTAATGACCTGCATGCTGCGAAGTTTCTCGCCTGTAATATGGCATACAGGCCAAACTAAGTGCAGCCGTCCTTAAATTATATTATAAAAATATGATTGTGTTTAAATAATTCACTTATTTCTGCTACTCAACTTGTATTATCTTTCAGCTTGTCAACTTGTGAGAAATATGAACATTAGTACCGTCAATTTTCCTGGCTAGGCATACATGTATATGCATGTAATATTGTTAAAATATTCTATCATTCCTGGACATACTGTTAATGAGAAAAATTGAAATAATAGAATTGATAGACAAGTTCCTCAATGTTTGATATATTTTTGGTATTTATAGTCTGTTTATCATATTTGTTGTTAATAATAATAAAGAGTTTCTCATTGCATGTTTATTGCACTTATTAAAGTTATTCATGCTGTGACAGTATTTGCTACCTTATTACAGTATTTGCTACCTTATTACAGTATTTGTTCATGACTGCCTGATATCGCGTCATGATTAGCAAATGAATGTTAATGGTTAAACTTAAATTTGATCCTAAACATTTATTTAGAAAAAAGTACTATAACGCAGGAAAAAAGTCTATGATATGAATTTTTAAGTGACATAAAATAGTGGAAAAGTAACATGCTTTATTAAGGAACGCGGCACCTTTCCATCAGCTATCTGGTGCTCTCACCGCAGGGGTTGGGTGCAATTAGTTTGCTGGGGATCGGAAGGAAGTACAAAAAAGTAGAAAGCATTATACAACTGTCAAAAGTGCCATTTGAAGTGGCCTAATAATATACATTATGTGAGTTGCTAAACGGTCATGACACATTCGACATACCGTTAAAGTGACGTTTATGTAAAGAAAAGCATTTGTTTATTATGTTAAAATAAAAGACGCAAATTTAATAATTAATTAATGTCTTCCAACCGTCCAAAACAATCCTGCACTGAGTGCCGAAAGATTATGACAGATATATGCCTGTAAAATTGGTTAAATAAATTATTGTGTAATTTGTATATCAGCTTATTGTGTAATTTGTATATCACCTGTAAGTTCAGTAACTAATAGTCTATATAGCATTACTTTTTCAGTTCAATATACTATCAACTGATATTACAAATTCCTATATCCAACCCCTGATCCTCCCCATTACAAAATCCAGGCTACACTCCAGCTCAAAGTATTCCTTTATAACCATTAGTATAATATCAGTCTGCCGTTTCTTCTAAGGCTACTTCATGTTAGATCTGTAGAGAGCTGGTTTCAGTTTCAGCAGCTGTTGTAACTGGTTCAGTGATACTACAACTTGTTCAGAGGCTTGTTCTGTATTTATTTACTCGTGTCTGCAACTCTGATCTACAAATATATAATAATAATAACAGGCCCGTATTTAGGGGGGGCCCAGGGGGCCCGGGCCCCCCACCAAACGGGGCCTCCCACCAGATTCATCAATTTTTTAGAGTCTAAAATTTAAAAAATGAGTGTAATATATTAAATATAACAAGTCTTGAAATGTACAATGTCACAATTGTAACTTTCAATTTAAGAGAAATAAATTAATTTAAATTATTATTTAATAATAAATTAATTTAATATGCGCTATGACAATTTGACAATTCTTAATTATGGTAGCCTACAAATATACATGTACTGTATATTAATATAAAGCCTATGGGTGAATTAGGGGCCTACTAACTACTGTAGCTCACTCGTTGCTAGTTGGCAAAGGATTTTCAAACTGGAAGCGTGCCCTTGAAAAGCTTCGTTGTCATGAACAATCCAAAGAACACATTGAATCGACTATTGCATTTAATCAGAGACAGAAGATACTAGAAAGAATTGATACCAATTTGCAGCAAGAAATCCAGAAACAGGAGCAATACTGGAAATTGGTTTTGGAGCGTGTTATTACTGTTATAAAATTCATTGCTGAGCGCGGATTAGCATTTCGAGGAGACAATGAATTACTTGGTTCGCCAAAAAATGGAAATTTCCTTGGTATTCTAGAGCTGATTGCACTCTACGACACATTTCTAGCTCAACACATGAAGAACTATGGCAGTCGAGGTAGTGGTCACACTAACTATTTGTCTTCAGCAATAATGGAGGAGCTGATATCAATTATGGGAAGAACAGTTTTAGTTGAAATTGTTCGTCGTGTTAAGCTATCTAAGTACTTTTCTATTTCATTGGACTCCACACCTGACGAAAGTCATGTGGATCAATTGACTCTAGTGCTTCGGTACCTTGAGAATGATTCTCCTGTAGAGCGTTTTGTTACATTCATGGCCAACAAAGGACATAAAGCGCAAGAAATATTTGATGCTCTGATAGAGTTTCTAAATGAACATGAGCTTGATGTGGAAAACATTAGAGGTCAGAGCTATGATAATGCTTCTGCCATGAGCGGCATCTACAATGGTTTGCAGGCTAAGGTAATTGAGAGAAATGCTTATGCGTCCTGGATTCCTTGCACAGCACACTCTCTCAATCTCGTTGGAAAAAATGCAGCCGAGTCCTGCTCAAGTGCAGTGAATTACTTTGACTTTCTTGAAAAACTATACACCTTCTTTACAAACTCTACACATCGAAATAAAATTCTAGCTGAAGCTTTGAAATCTGCCAATGATTCCTTAACTCTCAAGCGGGTCACCACTACTAGGTGGTCATGCAGAGCCGACGCAACAAAGGCTTTGAAGTTGGGGTACCAGCAAATAAGTAGAGCATTAGACCAGATCAACGATAATGTTGAAGAGAAGGCTTGCGTTCGTTGTGAGGCTGAAGGACTATTGGCTCGGATGAATCAGTTGGAAATCGGGATTTACACAGCATTCTGGGATGATATTCTTCAGAGGGTGGATGCAACCAATCGTAGTTTGCAATGTGCAAAGCTTGATCTGAATACAGCATTTGCTCTACTTACTAGTTTGAGGGACTTCATCCACACAAGACGTGATTTCTTTGAAAACTATGAAGAGCAAGGTAAAGAGCTAAGTCAGTCAACTAGTTACATGCAGATGGTAAAACGAAAGAGGCGTCGCAATGCTCGCCTTGATCCCTTGGACTATGGATCAGCAGAAGAGACAAAACTAGAGCCGTCAATAAGGTACAAAGTAGAGAGCTTCCTCCCTGTAATTGACCAATTCATACATTCTTTGAACCATCGTCTCCAAGCTTATGAAGAACTATCCAGTCGATTTGGTTGCTTTGGGTGCTTATCAAAACTATCTTCAGCTGATATTAAAAGTGCAGCCGAAACACTCATCAAAGCGTACCCAGATGATCTGGACAATTCGTTTACTGATGAGCTGCTTCAGTTCGCAAAGTTTGCTTATAGCTTTACAGACGAAGAGCCTACAGACATTAGCAGTGAACTGCATTTATACTGCATTATTAGAAAAGGAGTTTTGGATAGTTTTCCAAATGTCGCAGTTGTGTTAAGAATATATCTCGTTTTGATGGTCAGTAACTGCAGTGCCGAACGTTCGTTCTCGAAGCTCAAATTAATCGAAAATCGTCTCAGAACATCCATGACTCAAGAACGACTGGTTAATCTTGTAATAATGAGCATTGAATCTGATCTTTTGCAGGAAATAAATTTTAACGACGTTATCACTAACTTTGCAAAAGCTAAGTCTAGAAGAGTAACTGGAATTTGAACAGCCGCTGATAGTATATCCACTCTATGTTTTTGGGCGCATGTGGTGTTTGCTGGGTTAAAAGAATATACCATTTAAACTTTCTAAATGAATTTATCTTTCACTCCCTCTTTGAAAGACCATACATGGTCCTAGACTACTAGGCGCAAATAAGACAACTTATTTTACTGTGATTGTTGTTAAACAGCTGGTAAAGTAAAAAGCTGGTCAAGCTGATGTTAACGTCAGTTTCCTTGCTCGAAAGCAATGTCAGTGACGGGCGAGCCCAGGATTTGAACCCCGCACATACTGATCAGCAGTCGAGTATCTTAATAATCTTATTCGGTTTCATTTTACTGTATTCAATTTATTTGATAAATATTTGAATGCTATAACGACAGTTTCATCTATCGAAAGCGATCCCGGAAAAACTGGGCCCCAGGCCCCCCACCAGTCAAATCCGCCCCTGAATAATAATAGTGAATAATTATAGGAGTGAAACTAGTTAGTTTATTTTGCTTCAGATCATATTACATAGCAGTCATAGTCAGATAGGCCAATACATCAAACAAGAAGAATTTTACTGTTACTATTCACGACAAAAGGACAAATGGTGGAAAAAAAACTCAAAAACATTAGAAATGTATAGCCTGCATGTCTACACACTACACAGTAAATAGTTTTGTGAACTATAATATCTGGAGAGTGACATAAGGCGTACACAAAGCACGCATACCTAAAGCTGCACATCTGCGACAAGGACTGATTAAAGAGGCAAGGAGTGCCTTGTGTTAACCCTGAGTTTTCAATTATGTGCTATTCAATTATTTACATTGCATTTGTATTTGCTATGCAAAATCGAAATTTTAAAATAAGTAAATGAATTAAGAAGTGTTCTGTGCTAGAGAGAGCTATCATTGAACGTGCAGTTCATAAATGGCGACATCGACTGCAAGCTTGTATCGAATCTGAGGTTTGCCATTTTTAATATAAGATGCAATGATCTTAAAAAAATAATTGGTAATTATATTCATCAAACTATTACTTTCGGAGTCAACAAAATAAATAAAATAGAATCAGATCATTTAGGCAGTGTAAACAGGTTGTCTATACATGTATGCATACTCTTCCAATGTTATTTAATAAGTCGCTGAGGGTTACCTCGCGAATTTAACAATTTTCAATATATAGCGACTAGATTTGGCAGGAATGTGTCAAATTGGATTATTTAGTAGGGTGTTACAAGGCAAAAGAATGACTGCATACTTTCTGAAACTATTCCAAATTATTTTAAGGGATGTCGTTTTATTAAGAGACAGTGTAGATATATTGACTATGGAATTACCACATTTTCGGAAGCCTTTCTCTTTTGAGTGCACAGACGGTTTCTTCTGCTTGTGGTCACCTCAGCTTGTGCCACACTCTCAAATTTGATGTGTCCAATATATTACATAAAATATTTAAGAGAAATTTGTCAAGCTGGTCACTAGCGTTGTGAAATTCAATGTCGTCGTAGACTGACTGGACCGTGTGTGAGAGGCAGCTTACGCACAAGAACATTGAACCTGGGCACTTGATGTGTACTGAGTAGTATTGCTTTCAGACTTATTAACTATATCCTTAGAAGTCTGAGACGCTGATGTTAAAATCTCTTCAACGATCAGTGTACCACCTGATCTTAATGTGAAAGGTTCTATTTTCTCACCCGGTTGAGAAAGATCATGAGCACATGACCTGTAATACTTTAAGAAGTGCTAGTTTAACGTTTGACATCTCCGATAATTATAATTTATCTTACAACTGAGACACAGTTAGATCAAGTGACAGCTCCTTCAGTAGGCCCTACATGCTGTCCAGAGCGACACAACACACGAATACTAACAATGGGAATGTTAACTTAACCACACAATAACGATAGAGAGTAATAACATAACAACAATTAGAGTGCTACAGTCATCAATGAAAACATCGAGCACTATTGATACAAAATCAAGACGGCTAGCAAAAAGAAGTTAAAAAAACCGCGCAAATTCCAAAATCCAGAAAATCTGTCCAAAGATAAGGGAATTAAAGAAAAGAAGGTTTAGGCACTGGTCGCAACTCATGGACACCAGACGGAAAAGAGAGATGGAAAAGATAGGTCTTCAACTGTCTATATAGAACTGCTCACAGGAAAGCAAAGGCCGATGTGATTCAAACGAAGATTTCCTACGACTAGGATGGTAGAGAATTCCAGCTCTGCGGAGCAGCATGCTGGTAAGAACGATTAGCTAGCTTAGAGCGTGAAGTTAAGTTAGGTCGCACAAGGGCAATCAATTATAGATATCCATCAATGATAGATATTTACATAAGTATATATATATATATATATATATATATATATAATAATAAACAAATAACACACAATATATTGTAATGATCAACCATATTATTATCAATCACTATTAATACCGCATGTCTAATGCTCGGTTTTATAGGACTTCGATAGAACTTTCCGATTACTAGTTATGGAAAGGGTCCTTATTGCCTACACTAGTTAATATTCGCTAGTTGGATGTTATGAACCTCTTACGACTCTCAACTTCAAGTCGGCGCGCTTACTAATAGTTTCTGGGTGGTCCGCGCGCGCGGAATAGAGTTGCGCTCTTCCATTGGCTGCTTTCATCAGCTGACATAATATTCCTGAGAGAATTATCATTGTTTGCAACTGTCGATCATTTTGCTTTTATGGTTTCCCTTACATGGAAAAAATTAGTGAAATTAATTAATTAAAGTGGAAGAACTGGCGTCGCAAAAAAATTCCACTGTTGACTGATGCTCACAAGGTGAAACGTATTAAGTTTGCGCGTGATCATCGTAATTGGACTGTTCAGGATTGGTCAAATGTTCTGTTTACTGACGAGTCACCCTTCAAAGTGTTTTACATACCCAATCCCAAGAACGACACTGTGTGGGGATCACAGGAGAGTAATGTTCCTCCCGCTGCTCAAATGAAGTTCAGTCCCTCGGTTATGGTTTGGGGCGGAATGACTGCACACGGATTAACGAGTCTGCACTTCATTCCGAACGGTACACGACTTAACTCGGATTATTACATTGTAAACATACTGGATAAACTCGTCAAGCCAGCGTTTCAAAGAATCGTAACCGGCGGCAACGTTACTCGAGTAAAGCTGTTCAATGACAATGACCTTGGCATCTTTCAACAGGATGGTGCAAGATGTCATACATCAGCCAAAACAACAAGATGGTTGGAAGACAACATTCCATCGTACATTAAGCCGAAGGACTGGCCACCGAACTCTCCAGACCTTTCTCCTATCGAGAACCTGTGGAGTATTCTGTCGTTTAGTGTCTACCGCGATCCAGAGCCCACGAATGTTGTGCAGCTGAAACGTCGTCTACAACAAGCTTGGAGATCAGTGAAAGTGGAAATACTTCAGACATTAATCAAATCTATGCCGGATAGAATACTCGCTGTCATTAAGCAAAAAGGAAATACTATAAAATATTAGTTTTTGCGAAAATGTGACGTCATTCAGAAAAATTTCATATCTACCTAATTACTTGTACGATTACAAATTAAATTGTACCCATATATTTTATTTATCGTGTCTACATACTGTCCAAATTTGGTTTAAAACGGTTAAGTAGTTCCAGAGTTAATGCAATTTGAAAACGGTATACGAACTTATGCGACACCCTATATATACCTATAATATAGATATACATATATATATATATATAATATATCTATATATATTATATATATATATATATACATATATATATACCCACACATAGACACGTACACACACATACAACACAGACACACACACCAAATCTAATATAGTTATATATATATATATATATATATATATAATATATATATCTATATATATATAGATAATATATATATATAGAGAGAGAGAGAGAGAGAGAGAGAGAGAGAGAGAGAGAGAGTGATAGAAAGAGAGAGAGAGAACAATGACGCTGCAGCATTGCACAGAGCCGATAGAGGCTTATCCGGTGAACTTTGAGGCGATAGTTCAGTCGCTAACTTATAGTCGCTAAGCGTACTTTAGCGAGTCAACAAGTGTTCATAAAATCCAAAAGTGACTATCCCTTCGATAAAACCTTCAATAACTACTATCGAAGTGTCATGAAATTGGCCATATCCCTTCGATAAAACCTTCGATAGCTTACTATCGAAGTGTCATAAAATTGGCCATTAATAGCGTAGGGGTAATAATAATAGTAATAATAACAACAATGAGAGTGCTACAGTCATCAATGACAACATCGAGCACTATTGAGACAAAATCAAGCCGGCGAGCAAAAAAAGAAGGTCCAAAAACGGTGCAAATTCAAAAATTCAGTCCAAAGTAAAGGGAGTTAAAGAAAAGGTGGTTTAAGCGCAGGTCGCTGCTCATGGACACTGGATGGAAAAGAGAGATGGAAAAGATAGGTCTTCAACTGCTTATGGAATTGCTCATAGGACAGCAAAGGCTGATGTGATTCAAATGAAGATTTCCGAAGATTGGATGGAAGAGAATTCCAGATCTGAGGTGCAGCATGCTGGAAAGAACGATTAGATAGCTTAGAGCGTGAAGGTAAGCTAGGTCTCACAAGAGTAATTAACTTAGAAGACCGAGTAATAGCAGGCTGCATCACTTTAATCAAGTGAGACATACAAGTTTGTCCAGGGATGGTGATGGACTTATAGGTTAATGAAGCTGTTTTGTAAATGATACGCTCTTTAATCTTTAGCCAGTGCAAAGACTTCAAAATAGGCGTAACATGTGAGTACTTGAAACTACAAAAAATTGCTCGCGCAAGAGAATTCTGAACAAACTGCAACCGATCAATCTCACAGGCAGGAAGATTTAAAAACAGGGAATTGCAGTAGTCCAACTTCGATTGCACAAGAGCAGCATCAATTGTAGCAGCTCTCACGTGACAAATATGGGCGTATTCGACGAAGATCACGGATTTGGAAGAAACATGCTTGTGAAGTTTTAGTTATGTGTTCGTGGAAGGTTAGGTGTTTATCAAGGATAACACCGAGATTTCTTACAGAAGAAACAGGTGATATTTTAAAACCCGAAGATAACGAAAGCGTTTTCCCATTCAGCTTCAGAAGCTGTTGAGGTGTCCCGACCAACAAGAATTCAATCTTAGATGGATTAAGTGCCAAGAAATTAGCAGACATCAAAGAGGATATAGACTGAAAACTTTGTTGCAGGAGGGTTTCGGCATTAGAATAGGAGTTAGGGGTGAAACAAGTGTACATTTGAATGTCATCAGCATATAGTTCATGATCAAGAGAATGAGAAGAGATTAGAGTGCTTAGGGGTGTTGTATAGAGGTTAAAGAGGATAGGGCCAAGAACGGAGCCTTGAGGCACATCATACTTTAAGTGAGAAGACGAAGAGATGTACTCCATCACTTTCACACTAAAAGAACGATCCGTCAGATAGGAGGAAAACCAGTCAAGAACAATTCCACGAACACCAAACCAGGAAGAAAGACGTTCTAGAAGAATATTGTGATCAATGGTATCAAAAGCGGCCGAAATATCAAGCATACATAATCCAGTTAAGCGTTGTGTGCACATGGCATTAACAATAGAATTGCACACAGATAGAAGCACCGTTTCAGTTGAACGATGCTTAGTATAAGCAGCTTGATGCTTATTAAATAGATCATTGTAAGAGAGATGAGTAGAAAGCCTCTGAGGAACAATTCTTTCAGTGAGCTTAGATATGTATGACAGATTAGATATAGGCCTGTAATTTGACAATAATTCCTTATCCAGTGTGGGCCTTTTAAGCAATGGAGTAATAACTGCATAAAAGCGAGAGGAAATTTGCCAGTAGAGAGAGAGAGAGAGAGAGAGAGAGAGAGAGAGAGAGAGAGAGAGAGAGAGGTTAACAAGCAATGTTAATACTGGAACAAGTATGTTTATACACTTCTTTAAAAGAGAAGTTGGGATAGGATCCAAGTCACAATGTTTAGCTGGAGAGTCTAAAACTAATTTAGTAATCTCATCAATTGTAACTGGACTGGAGTGAAATTAGAAAGCTCATTTTTGGAATGAATCTCTACTGGAGTATGAGGAGTAGAGTTAGGAGCTGGAGTGATAGATTCTCTAAGATTTCTTATCTTATCTGTAAAGTATTTGGAAAATTGTTCAGGCAGTGACTCCACAGGAGTAGAAGGAAGAGAAGGAGAAATAGATCTATGTAAAAGATCATTAACGGTTTTCCATAAGCTCTTAATACTGAAGCAAGCATGATTATGTGGGTAACGTCATGATGAAGATTTAAACGAGAGATCCTGAGGTGAATGGAACCCTCGTGGGTTCGAATCCCAGCAGCGCTGATCTGAGAGTAAAATCTCCGATATTCATTGGACTGGTTACACGGAAAATGCTCTAAATTGCCTAACGGTTTAAACATGTGGTATTAAAAAGTGATAGATATAAACGCACATAGTTGATCATTTCTCTAAAATGCGTGTTTACTTTTTACTTTACTCTCTCAGCTATTCGTAATAAGCTCGCTGCTGGCAGATGAGGACTTTCTTATTCCAAGTTCATTTTTCACTTTTTGTTGACATTTTATCGTGTACAAAATATACATTGCGAGTTATCAATTCCTTGATGAGTTATAAATGACACATGGGTTGGAAAAATATTATGCTGCCTTTATGCACATAAAAAATGCTGAAGCAGCTGATCAATGTTTACAAACATGTAGATTGATTGTTAGGCGCAAAAAGAAATTGAAAATAAAATATTACACTGTTGTGATTCTTAATCTAGACCTAAAACATTGATGTTTTTAAATAAAATACCTAAAGAGATCAGTGTTATGTTAAGTAATTTGTATTGAGCGTGCGCACATCCTACTCTTTATGTATTATGCGCAGTTTTGATGCGGGTGGAATGCATGCTTGTTCCACCTGGAATTTCAAGGCCATATACAGATGCTGCGCAAATGAAAGTTGTTATTATTGTTATACAACAATTCAGAAATTGTATTCGTTTGCATTTGTTAATTGGCTAATGCTGTTAAAAGAGAGCTAATTGTTAGAAATAACAGAAACGAATTGACAGATATAAAGAGAAACAAATAGATAGCCTAATAGAGATTGCAGAATTGCTGCAAATCGACTTTGTTAGATTTATACCATTTGATTGATACTATTTAATTTCGGCAAACACTCCTTCTCAACAGTCTTTCAGAGTGCAGTAGGATGGATGATCTTTAAAACATGCCCAGCATAGGATATCTTACGATTTACACTGAGATCCCTTCCTTGTCTCTGTTTTATAATATTTCTCATTTTGTTGCCATTTTACAGTTATACAACATTTTTCTGTACCTGGTCTGAATTTCTTTTTTATTACTCTGGATTGTGAAGTGTATGATCATAAGTTGTTAGTCTGTATTGCAACACCTATTATTAGGTAGTACTATCAAGTGTCCTATTATTTATTGGCAATTATGATGGTTATGAAGCTTTAAGAAAAACTCAGTTAGGCTAAATCTTAGTTGAACTTTAGTTTCATCTCTTTAAATTATAAATGAATGGTTTTGAGTCTTAAATTTAAACTTTGTGCTCGTTGCTGTTTGAAAATTGTAGATCATTAAAGATCCGATTACATCATTTATATCATAGTTAAAAGCACACTTGTAGTCAAGGCCAAACTCAGAGAACAAGACCTTCCCCTCGAATCCAAGACCGGATCTTTGAGACCAAGACAACATGCTATGCTTAATGGAGCTGTGATTAATTGATTAAATTGTTTTCACCTCAATTCACCTCAACTGGGACATACGGTGCTTTCGATTAAAGGGCAATTCTATGAGGGGTCATCACATTATTTTACTTTGATACGTATTTCAGCCACTTGAGCCCGTTCTGTGTCCTCCTCACCATGATTAATCATTACTGGAGAGCTCATAGCTACACCTGTAAAGCTGTAAAGCCGATATTAATGTCAGTTTCATTTCTTGGAAACGATATTAATGACGAGCCCGGGATTTAAACCCATACATTCTGATCAGCAATCTGATATCTTACTGACATCACCTGAGATTAAATTCCTTAATGTGTTGTCATTTACATTGCTATTGAATTATTTGTGATTCAAAACTATATTTGATCAACACATATTTTGCTAGTAGCACTTAGAAGCAACAGTTAGCTGTCCATCTATTAGTTTTAATTTCTACTACCAAGTCTCTGTACTCCAATTTTATAACTTCTGATTGACTTAAAGTTTTGACTTAAAGTTTTATCAGGTAATTTAGATTTAAAACGCTAGTAGAAGCCATCATAGTATTTTAAAATTTAAATAAATGAACTATAAGGACTGTAGAGTTTATCATGCTCATATTTAATTGGCATAAATTGTAGAATGTAGTAGGACAATGTATACTAGTTATTAATATGAAATCTATAACATTATAACCTAACTTATTGAAAATACATGTGACGTACTTCAATGACATTAATTATAATTATTGGAACACTTTTTTAAAGCGGTGGGTCAGTGTTATTCCAGTTGACAAAAACTAAGACGAAAATATCGTCTGACTGAAAAATAATGAATTCATCAACTTGAATGAAAGTGAAAACGGAAAATATGGAATCGCTCGACGATAACGATAAAATGAAATAAAAAATATTAGATGACGAGAACTGAATACAAACGAAAAAATAAAGACTGCAATGATAAAAAGTGAATAAATTTCGTCCAATTTTCGTCTTTATTTTCGTCTCTATTTTCGTCAAGGCACATTCAACATTTGCAATGAAAATTATTTTTTGAATAACAACAGGGTAACGCAGTCTTGTTCAAGTTCTTAAATAGCCGCGTGTTATAGATTGACATAAAACTCTTAGCAGCGTGTTATAGATTGACTTAATACAGATTGAAGTATTATAGATTTAAATATTTTAGATTAAAGCATTATAGATTGAAGTACTATAGATTGAAGTATTATAGATTGAAATATTTTAGATTGAAGTATTATAGAAATAGAGAAATAGAGCTCAGGTATGTTAGGAGAAGCAGATCTTCTTGAAGCTTAATAAGAAAATGATTGACGATCATGCTAAAATAATGGATACTAATGCGAAATTTTCATTGTAAAATGATTAACTCAATCTAGCAAACTCAATTGTAATATTGTCTGTGGCGAACTTAAGTAATTAATCAACTCTCTCTATATTGATTTATTATAATGAAATTAAGAATAGAAACATTGAGTAATACAGGTGTGATCTTTGAGTTTAAAATGGTTCACCATATTTAAAGACTGAAATAGAATAGAAATAGAATAAAAAAGTACCTTGACTGAAATAGAATAAGAATAGAAAAATAATTTTTTGAAATAGAATAAAAACTGAAACGACAAAATATGCAAAGACTAAAATGGAATTGAAATACAAAAACATTAGCAAAGACTATAATAGAAACTGAAATAGAAAAACATTATGAGACTAGAATAACACTGCGGTGGGTCGGTTAATTATTCTGCTTCATATATCGCAATATTTAGTCCAGCTGCTTACACACTGATATTACATCAGTTATAGGCGTGGGCATGAGGAGCTTACATATCTGTCTTATACAAGTGTCAACAAAGAAGTGTAAACTTGAAGGTTTTCTCAGGGAATGATGTCCTGCCTAGTAAATGTTAGTCGGAGCTGAGGAAAGCATAGGACCCACCTCGTCATAGGCAGAATCCCAAAGAAATATGGTATATCAAAAAAAATGTTATAGATGATTTAAAGAGCCACTCGTATAGTGGATATGAAAAGGAAAACGGAAGATAGGGATGAGTGGAAGCGTTGTGTACGTTAAGACCTGTTTGAATGGAAATGCACTGAAGAGAGTGAGTCATTTCCTGAGAAAACAATCCTGTTTACCCAAAATCTCTGTAAATGAATTTGTTATCAGATCATCCAACATCGCTTGGTCTTGGTCTTCTTCTAACTCTTTTCTCTTGCATTCTTCCTTCAATTACTTCCTTTAGCAAACCATTCTCCCTTACAGTATGTCCTATTCAGCTTTTCTTTCTATTTCCTATCACATTTTATTAACTGACTATCTGTGCCGACTCTCTCAAGAACCGCAGCTTATCTCCTTCTCCATAACCACATTTCCAATGCCTCTAGTTTCCTGATTCTTCTTTCTTTAATGTCCACGTTTCACATCCGTACAGAAGTGTCAACCACACCAATGTTTTCACACTCTTTATCTTTGTGGTTTTCTGAATGCCTTTTGTCAGTAGATCTTTTCTCTTTCCAAAAGCCTCTTTTTTCTATGCAATTCTACATTTTATTTCCGTTTCACACTTTCCCATCATCCTCGATGGTGTGGCCCAAACATTTGGAGCTTCTTACCTGTTCCAATCGCGTATTGTTCAATGTAATATTTACATCCCTGTGATTTCTAGACACTCTCATAGCCTTTGTTTTCTTTATATTAATCTTCCATATCTGAAAGCTGTGACATTCAGACCATCGATAACCCTTGCAATCCTACTTCACTACTAACAAGCATACCTTGATCATCTGCACACCTCACATCTTTCAGCAATTTACCTCCAATAGTTATTCCTTACTCAATATCTGCCATCGCCTCAACCATTACCACGCTGTCATAGTGATTAATGTAGAGACTAGAACTTCAAGTCTGGCTCTAACTACATTTAAATGAAAACATTATAAAATGTTTTCTGTTTAGTTCTATCAGAACGTATGTTAGCTTTCTAGATTATAGGCTGCTAGCTACATGGATATGAATAATATTTATAAATGTCTAATAAGAAAAAGAAAACAACAGAGGGTGCCGGAGTGAGTGAATCAATCATTCATACAACTATTGGAAGGTGTAGTACCGTCGCTCAGGCAGCTAGAGATGGAAATACTCTTGAACTTCAGAGACTCATTCAGGAAGGTTTGTTGAAGTAGCATTAGTACAGCATTTACTGCCCATACTGGATAAGGAATTATTGTCAAATTACAAGCCGATATCTAATCTGTCATACATATCTAAGCTCACTGAAAGAATTGTTCTTCCGAGGCTTTCTACTCATCTCTCTTACAATGATCTATTTAATAAGCATCAAGCTGCTTATACTAAGCATCGTTCAACTGAAACGGTGCTTCTATCTGTGTGCAATTCTATTGTTAATGCCTTGTGCACACAACGCTTAACTGGATGTATGCTTGATATTTCGGCCGTTTTTGATACCATTGATCACAATATTCTTCTGGAACGTCTTTCTTCCTGGTTTGGAGTTCGTGGAATTGTTCTTGATTGGTTTTCCTCCTATCTAACGGATCGTTCTTTTAGTGTGAAAGTGATGGAGTACATCTCTTCGCCATCTCACTTAAAGTATGGCGTGCCTCAAGGCTCCGTTCTTGGTCCTATCCTCTTTAACCTCTATACAACACCCCTAAGCACTCTAATCTCTTTTCATTCTCTTGATCATGAGCTATATGTTGATGACACTCAAATGTACACTAGTTTCACCCCTAACTCCTATTCTAATGCCGAAACCCTCCTGCAACAAAGTTTTCAGTCTATATCCTCTTGGATGTCTGCTAATTTCTTGGCACTTAATCCATCTAAGACTGAATTCTTGTTGGTCGGGACACCTCAACAGCTTCTGAAGCTGAATGGGAAAACTCTTTCGTTATCTTCGGGTATTAAAATATCACCTGTTTCTTCTGTGAGAAATCTCGGTTGTTATCCTTGATAAACACCTAACCTTCCACGAACACATAACTAAAACTTCACAAGCATGTTTTTTCCATATCCGTGATCTTCGTCGAATACGTCCATATTTGTCACGTGAGAGCTGCTACAATTGGTGTTGCTCTTGTGCAATCGAAGTTGGACTACTGCAATTCCCTGTTTTTAAATCTCCCTGGCTGTGAGATTGATCGGTTGCAGTTTGTTCAGAATTCTCTTGCACGAGCAATTTTTTGTAGTTCCAAGTACTCACAAGTTACGCCTATTTTGAAGTCTTTGCACTGGCTAAAGATTAAAGTGCGTATCATTTACAAAACAGCTTCGTTAACCTATAAATCCATCATCATCCCTGGACACACTTGTATGTCTCACTTGATTAAAGTGATGCAGCCTGCTATTACTCGGTCTTCTAAGTTAATTACTCTTGTGAGACCTAGCTTACCTTCACGCTCTAAGCTATCTAATCGTTCTTTCCAGCATGCTGCACCTCAGATCTGGAATTCTCTTCCATCCAATCTTCGGAAATCTTCATTTGAATCACATCAGCCTTTGCTGTCCTATGAGCAGTTCCATAAGCAGTTGAAGACCTATCTTTTCCATCTCTCTTTTCCATCCAGTGTCCATGAGCAGCGACCTGCACCTAAACCACCTTTTCTTTAACTCCCTTTACTTTGGACTGAATTTTTGGATTTTTGAATTTGCACCGTTTTTGGACCTTCTTTTTTTGCTCGCCGGCTTGATTTTGTCTCAATAGTGCTCGATGTTGTCATTGATGACTGTAGCACTCTAATTGTTGTTATTATTGTTATTGTTTCTTTGAAAACAAATCCTATCCTATCTAGTTTTTCTTTTTATTATCACATTTATTGACTCTATCTGTACTGACTATTTCAAAACCTTCTTCATTTGTAATTTTGTCAGTCCAACTAATCTTTTCCATCCTCCATAACCATATTTCCTATGCCTCTTGTTTCCTAATATCATCTTTCTTTAATGTCCACGCTTCATATCCACACAGATGTGTCGACCACACCAACGTTTTCACAATCTTTATCTTTGTGTTTTTCTTTATGCCTTTTATTTGAAGTTCTTTTCTCTTTCCGAAAGCCTCTTTCACCTGTGCAAATCTACATTTTATATTTCTGTTTATAACTTCCCATCATCAGTGATGATGTGGCCCAAATACTTGAAGCTTCTAACCTGTTCCAATCACATATTATTGTAATATTTATACCACTGTGATTCATAGATACTCTCATAACCTCTGTCTTCTTCATATTAATCTTCACCTCTATACTATGACATTCAAACCATCCATAACCCTTTGCTACTCTACTTCACTACTAGCAAGCATACCTTGATCATCTGAAAACCTCACATCTTTCAGCAATTTACTTCCAATAGTTATTCCTTCAATATCTTTCATTGCTTCAACCATTACTGCCTCGGCATAGAGATTAAACAGCAGTAGTGAAATACAACACCCCAGTCTTACCCCTGTCCTATTTCACCCTCCTCAGAGAACTCTTGCTGTCCAAATTTTGACTATTGATTTCCAATTCATGTACAAATTTAAAATCAATCATCAATCTCTCCAGTCAACTCTAATGATCCTCAAGATGTTTAACATCATTACCCAGGCTATTCTATCAAAAAACCTTTTCAAAATGTACAAAACATATGAAATCATCATTTTCATGTAGTAGGCTACGTTCACATATAACTCGCACAACTTCTTGTATCACATTCTCTAGTACCACATCCTTTTCGAAAGGCAAACTGTGATTTACTCAGTATTGCATCTGATTTTGACTGAATACGATTATTTAATATTTAAAAATATGATTATTTAATATTTTAATAAGATTACATGTCCTCTGGGAGATTTTGTCCTAGGGAGGGTTTTTCCGAGGGGGTTTTGTCCCGAGGGAATTATATCCGAGGGGGTTTTGTCCGTGGGGAGGGGTATGTCTTGATATGTAGGTAGACCTGTTGATTTACCTAGCGCTTATGGCTCATGTTTGTATATAGGTAAACTGGTTGATTCATCATCATTCACCTATCACTGATGATTCATGTGTGTATAGAGGTAAACACGTTGATTCACCTATCACGGTTCCCGGACAAAAGCCCCACCGGACAAAAGCCCCCCCGGACAAAAGTCCTCCCCGGACCAAAGCCCCCCCCGGACAAAAGCCCTCCCGGATATCATAGATATACACATAACATATTATGTTATTCATAAACACATAATACATAATAGAGGAGACATTTGTTAACATTGGAGTTTTTGCTCTTATAGTGTATTGAATTTAATAGGGCCTACTTAAATATTCTCAACAAAAAGAATTTCGGCATGAGCTTTCGAAGCGGTAATACATATTGGCTACAGAGAATTTGTCCAGTTGCAAACGTTCTTTTATTATTTGGAAAACCAAATAATAAAACTTGGATTCTTCTTGTTGTTGATGACGTGTTGACGTGTTGTGTGCAAGAGAAGCACGTGTTTTTAAGAGTTAGAAATGGTTTGATACGTCGTTTAGGGGATGATGAAGTGTCAGAGCCTTCTGTGATCTCTGAGATATCCAATGGAGAATTGGAAAATGTTGAAATATTAATATTTCTGCGAACAGTGGTTTATAAAGTTTTAGTGCAGGTTATATAGTAATTAGTAATAAGCTGTAAAGGACAGCGTAGTTACTTATTAAGGTCTACTTGAAAGCTTCACCTTTTTATTTCCTTAATCCTTAAATTAATATTGATTTGCTCTAGTCTCTAATTATAATTTCTCAGCGGCCTACACATGCTAAATGTAGAGTACTAGGTAGCGTTGGCTGAGTAGAGGCCAGGGTAACTAAATATTGTTTTTGGACCTTATATTATTATCATATTATTGTAGGTGTCATTTCTGTGTTCCTTATATTATTAAATTAATTAGAAAATGGGAATTAAAGAAGTTAGCGTTTGTATTGAATTAACTGGTAGATTAAATACAGCGTCACTATAACATTAAAGAGTAGTATTATAATAATAGTTTAAAACATCAAATTATTATACATGCAAATAACTATGTTCTTTTGTTCAACTGATCTCTGAAGTCCGGGGGGGGCTTTTGTCCAGGGGGGCTTTTGTCCGGGGGGGCTTTTGTCCGGGAGGGCTTTTGTTCGTACACCACCTATCACTGATGACTCGTGTGTGTATATAAGTAAACCTGTTGATTCACCTAGTGCCAGTGAGTCATGTGTATATAGGTAAACCTGCTGATTCACCTAGCACTAATGAGTCATGTGTATGTAGATAAACCTATTGATGCACCTAGCACTAATGAGATATGTGTATGTAGGTAAACCTGTTGATTCACCTAGCAGTGATAAAAAAAAGTAAACACGCATTATAGTGAATAATCAACTATGTTGATATCTTTTACTTTTTAATACCACATGTTTAAACCGTTAGGCAATTTAGACCATTTTCCGTATAAGCAGTCCAGTGAATGTCCGAGATTTTACTCTCAGATCAGCGCGGCCGGGATTCGAACTCACGAGGGTTCAATTCACCGCAGGATCTGTCATTTAAAACTTCATGACGTTACCCCTACGCTATTACGACATTCTATATGATGAGTCATGTGTATGTAGGTAAACCTGTTGATTCACCTAGCACTAATGAGACATGTGTATGTAGGTAAACCTGTTGATTCACCTAGCACTAATGAGACCTGTGTATGTAGGTAGATCTGCTGATTCACATAGCAGTAATGAGTATGTAGGGTATATCTGTTGATTCACCTAGCACTAATGAGTCATGTGTATGTAGGTAAACATGTTGATTCACCTAACACTGATGGATGGATGCCACTACACGAGGCCGCTAAACAGAATCATCCTGAAATTGTATCAATCTTACTTCTACAAGGTATTCTATTGTAATAGTCGCTATTGCTAGCGTGTTTGTGTTTTTTACCTGGATTAACGACAATTAGTTTTTCTGAGGAGTTGAACATCATTGAATAATTCTTGTTTAATAAGGCGCATTAATTTAAGTTTGATTAAATTATGAAAAGTCATGAAGCTAAGTGTAGTCCTACTAATGGATCCATATCGCGCAAGAGACTGTTGATTAAGGTCTAGCAGGAATTTGAACCAGTGGCTTTCTTATTTCCTTCTACGGCAAAGCATCTACCAGCCCTGCTATTTCATAATCGTCAGTTCCTTGCATTCTGAACAGAACATAGGACGGTAATATTCTTCCATTCATTTCTATCATCAGCAACCCTCACAACTTCTTCCCATGAAATTGTCAATGTTTGCTAATCTTTGTTGCTAGTGCTGAACCAAGTAAAAGCTAAAACTGATAATGCTAAGGTTAATTTCAGTTTCCTCACTCGAAAGCGAAGTCAGTGACGGGCGAGTCCAGGATTTGAACCCCGCATGTACTGATCCACGGTCGAGTATCTTACCGACTTCGCAACTGGCTCCAGCCAGTACTCCTAGGTCTTAGTCTTTTCCTTTTTTCATGGTTTGGCTTTCAATTAATTGCAGTTTTTCCATGCCTATCCTCATGTATTCTTAATAAAAATGACCCAAGAACCTCAACCTTTTTTCAGAAACTATCTCATGTAATTTTCTGTGCCCAACCCCGTCAAGTACTGTTTCATATTTGATATGATCCCAATAATAATAATTAAGATTCTTCTAAGACATCTTTGTTGAAAACAGTTTAGTTTGTGCTTCATTTTACTAGAACTTTTTCATGTTTCACACGCATACATCAAGACGGACTGTACGATTGCTGAATATATATTTTTCTTTTGTCCCACATCAATTCTAATACTACTATTCCAAATATGTTGCTTTTTTGAAAGACGTCATATGTTTTACCAATTGTGCGCTCCACATCTTCACTTATTCCATTTTGCGATATTGTGCTGCCTTGATGAACTTTTTAACTCTTTCAACCTCACTCTGGTTAACTCTTATATTAATTATGTCAGATGCTGTAGTTGTGAGGATTTTAGTATTTTCAGAGCTGATTCTCTATGCAACTTTTGCAGCATTGACTTGAGCTGATGTCGTTTCTTGCAGTTGATGAAGATCAACGTTGTTAATAGAGCTATATAGTCTGCAAAATCAACCTAAGTTAATTGTCAGTAACTAGTAGAAAAGGAAAGGCGGTAAAATATATCCTTGCCTGACTCCTGTCACAATATGGAAAGATTCAGTGATCTCTGTGTTCGTTTATGGCACGACGAATTTTCACATAACATTTTAAATCAATGAATTTCTCAGGAATTCCATAGCTTCTTGTTATCTTTCATAAAGTAGCCCTATGAATACTGTCAAATGCCTTCTTGAAGTCAATGGAATTTATGCAGATATCTTGTTGAATTCTATGCTCAGTGTGACGCAAACTGAAGATTTGTTGATTGCATGATCTGCCGCTCCTGAAGACAACTTGATGTTCTCTTAACTTTTTATCTGTAGCTATTTTCATTCTTTCAAGTAATACAGAACAAAAGACTGCCTGGTATTGATAACAATGATGTACATACCTAATTATTGCAATTACTCAAATCTCCCTTTTTAGCAGCTTGGCAATTATGCCCCTCTTCCAACTCTTAGGTACCCTCCTTGTTTTTCAAATGGTGTTGAATATCGCAGTTAATGTATTTATTGAGACAGGTGACCCATATTTACTAACTCCCTGTGATCTGATCTTCTCCTGGAGCCTTATTGTTGTTCAATTTCTTTATAGTTTCAACTATAGCAGCTTCTACTCCTTGCACAGATATTTAATCCGGATTAATATTCTCATCTTCATCTGTAACGGTCGCTATAAAATCGAAGACATTACTTGGAATTTCCTGGTATAGATGCTTGGAAAAGTGTTCAAACCATTTTTGTTCTGTTCATCCTCAATACACAGAGTATGAATTTGTTTGTTTTTAGCAGTTATATAGAGTTGTTGTGCTTTCCAGTGAGATCTCTAACTATCCTGTAAATGTTTTAGTGTCATTTTTATGAGCTGCAATTTGCGCTTCAGTGCATATCAGATCACACCATTCTTTTCTCCTTTTTGCAGCTTTATTGTCGAGCTGTGATACCATCCTTGAATATTTTTCCTTTCAATTTCTGTTGTTGCTGTGTCTCTGCCGGTTTGCTTCTTTTCATTCATCAGTTTTTTCCATGTGTCATCAGAGATCCACTTTTCCCGAATTTACCTGATTTACCTGAATTACCTTTTTTCTTCACAGTCGCTTTTCTGCTGCTTCTAATACGCTATCCACAAACAAAACCCATTGTTCTGCTACATCCCCTGAGTGCATAAAATATTCAAATTTGTTTACTAATACAATTTGATAGCCTTCAGCAATTTCCTAAAAGTTTTAAAGTTTCTGTGTATTGATTGGCATTGTAGATAGTCCTCCTTTCTTCACAGCTTTCAATTTCAGTTTAAATTTCTCCATAACGTTGAAATGATCTGAAAACACATCAGCACCTCTATAGTCTCTAATAATCTTCTAAAGTGCTCCTAACATCTATGCCCAATACGTAATCAATTTATCTGAGCTTATCGCCATCGGGTGCCCTCCTTGTATATTTGTGAATGTTTTTGTGCTTGAAATAAGTGTTGCCTAGTGCTAAACCAGTAGCACATACAAAGGAAGATTATGCTCCCTATTATCGTTTTTTTGCTTCTGGACCACCAAAAGGGCCTACTGATGATAACGTTTGCTTTTTTCTCTACCAATATGCGCATTGAACTCTCCTAGAACAATTTTTATATCATGAGATAGCCCTGCTATTTATTGCTATAAAGTCAAACTGTTAAGGACAATACAAAATCACAACTTATGATAATACTAAAGACTCAAGGTATTCCATGATGTAAAGATTCTGAAGGCGGTGTAGAAAATTTCATATGTTTTACATAAAACTGATGTCCCAAGGAATATTTTCATTAAGCGTAATCTTTGTGATCTGCTGCCATCGTGAATAATATTCTTTAAGCTGACTTTTACGAGTTGTAGTCCGATCGAAGCGTTTAGAATAAACCATAGACCTAATTGTGGTATTCTTTTTGCAATATTGAAGCTGATTTAACGTCTTTTTTCATATCCTAATTGCAATTTATTAATTTTTGACTTAAAACGCAAGCTGATGTTTCGCACAGTTTTAATACTAATCTACAATTTTTTTCCTAAAATTTTAAACAATTGGTACTGTTGACTATCACTTGTTTTCTAAAATTCATAATTGTTAAGTTCTTTCTTCATAGTAAAATTAGTTTTAATATGACTTAAGTTTTGCAACATACTATTTCTATCAGCTTTGTATAAAAACAACGCTAAAATTAAATATTGTGAATTGCTTTGATATCTAGCTGCTGTATTAGTACATAATGTGCTAATTTATCAGCAGACAAGTGAATGAGAGATCAGTGAGTACGTTCGTCAGATGCCTTCCTCAAACCAATGAGCATTTTTGTATTTCAGATTGCAGACTCTTTCTTTAATAATTCCTTTTGAAGACAAAATGAGAAACTTTGAGGTCATTTAATTATTAGGCATAGCCGCTATGTCACAGTTGAACTATATTTCAGTAGTAGATATGGAATACAGTGGAGGCAGTAGACTGCAACAATAGTCATTTAACATAATTTTTGGAATTAATTTTTGATTTATTTTATTAGTGTTTTATTTCTTTTGCTGTCTTCTCATTCCTTGATTCTTAGTAATTGAAGCCATTTCAGAGGTATTGATGCATTTTTAAAATAAATTTGTGCCCAGTCTGTATGATTGTATAGATATAATATTTGTCTGCAGACAAGGTGGACGTGAATGCTAAAGGCTACATGGAAGAGACGGCACTGGAAGTGGCTGTAACTAACGGGTGCATAGAATGTGCTAGGCTTCTACTTCAGCACGGCGCTATTGTAGACTGTGTCAATATCATGCACTGCACTCCTCTTCACTGTGGTACACTCTCATGTTTCTCTATAAATAATAAACCCTCTTCTTTATTTCTTTCCGAAGTCAAGAGCAGAAACTTCAAAAAAATGAATTAAATTAATAAATCAAGTACTTGTAGCATATTGCACCTATGAATGGTAGTAAGAGCACTTTTACATGTATATCTGTGTATGTTTATCTAGCATGAAAATGGTGAAATAAAAGTAATGTACATATGCCTTGTTTTAAGTGTGCTGTATGTTTCTGAGCTTTCTGTTTCTCTTCCAACTTACAATACTGACTGTTGCTATGCTGACTGTTGCTATGTTGTCTGTTGCAGTGCTGACTGTTGCTATGCTGATTGTTGCTATGCTGTCTGTTGCTATGTTGTCTGTTGCAGTGCTGACTGTTGCTATGTTCATTGTTGCTATGCTAACTGTTGTTATACTGACTGTTGCAGTGCTCACTGTTGCTATGCTGACTGGTGCAGTGCTGACTGTTGCCATGCTAACTGTTTCTATGCTGACTGTTGTAGTGCTGACTGTTTTTATGCTGACTGTTGTAGTGCTGACTGTTGCTATGCTGACTGTTGCTATGCTGACTAATTATACTGACTGTTGTTATACTGACTGCTTCTAAGCTGACTGTTGCTAAGCTGATTTTGCAGTGCTGACTGTATTCTAAACATCGTATATGGCTGAGGAACCGGACAGTAAATCTTCATTTGTATTGTATGTTTTGTTGTTTGGTGATAACTGATGATGTCTTGCTATGACAGCTGTTTGCTGTATATATTACCATGTTTCAGCCATGGACATTGTGACGCTCTGTTCTATTAAGTAATGGTTATATAGTAATTTAAATCTTAACATAAAGCTTAACAGTATCAACGCCCATCATGTACAGCACTTACACAAGCTGCTGTCAATCACAGTAATAACTGACATCCTTCACGTGTAACAAAGCATACATTCACAGCTGTCACACAACGACACATCAGATGTCAGGTAGCGTCACTCTCATCAACAGCTTACATCAACATTGATATGTGTTGTGACAGCTGTTTAACTACATGTTATGTGACTGGTTTGGCTGTACATTATATGATAACTGTTGATATGTGTTATGTGACAGCGGTTTATGTACGTGTTGTGTGACTGGTGTGGCTGTACGTTATGTGATAACTGTTGATATGTGTTATGTGACAGCTGTTTATGTATATATTGTGTGACTGGTGTGGCTGTACAGTATGTGATAACTGTTGATATGTGTGATGTGACAGCGGTTGACTTATAAAATGTTAACATCCATAGATGCGTGTTGTGTGACAGTAGCTGATATGTGTTCTATGTTGCACCTGTTGTTTAATGTCATGTGACAGCTGTTGTTGCATAATGTATGTAGTAGCATTTCATGCTTAAGTATATGACAGTTGTGACATATGTTATGCGACAGCAAAACTTTTTGAGATTTAAAAGCAGTAGATGTATGTTGAAAGACAGTTGTTGGTGTGTTGTAATTGTTATGCAGTTTTTATATGTTTTATGAAAGCTGATATCGATGTTACTGAAAGCTGTTGGAGTATTTTTGACAGTTATTTTATGTGTTTTAGGACAGTAGTTGATGTGTTAGTATGTGACTGTTTTTATGTGTTATTGTGTTATAGAAGTCTATTGTTTTGTCTGACAGCAGTGTGTGTTACATCTGACGTATATCTTGTTATGTGACAGTAACTGCTGTGTTGTTATGTGACAGTAGCTGATGCATTGTTATGTGACAGTAGTTGATGTGTTGTTATGCAGTAGCAGTTCTTGTATTTGACAGAACTTTGTTAATGCTATGTAACTGCTGTTAATGTATGACAACTGTCATTGTTATGTAACTGCTGTTTATGTGTGACAACTGTTAATGTTATGACAGCTGTTAATGTTATGTGACATCTGTTAACGTTGTGCAACAGCTGCTAGTGGAGGCCTGACAGAGCTGGTTACGCTGCTGCTGGACCACGCTGCGGATGTTGATAAGCAGAACTATTGCATGGACACCCCACTGCATGCAGCTGTGCGGCACAATCACGCAGCTGTCGTGGACGTGCTTCTGAGCGCCGGAGCCAATGTTAAGCTATGCTGTGACAGCGGCCTGACTGCGCTGCTGCTCGCTGTAGACTTGGATCATATCGTCTGTGCTGAGGCTATTCTAGAACATTGCAGCAAGATTGGTATGCAGTGGTACAGTTATGATCATATGTACTACTGAGATAATCAAGTGTGTAAACCTCAACAGTTGCGTAAACTACTGAGTAGTCACAATTTGATATTCTGCAAGCTTGAATCGATGTGTAAAGTAAGGCATAGCTGCGTACCTGTTTTTGGGCGTTTAAACAGTTGATTAGGTGCACCACTGATTAAGAAATAATATTCTGGCTTTGTTAATGAAGTAAGCTGATTGGTTGATCAGCCTGCAGGACAGCACTGTGATTGGCTGACCGACATAATTTTGGCGGTTGACCTTGTAGTAAATAACCATGTAACATTTTTTAGAGAATACCAAAAATTCTGAACAATAGTTTACACAACAACAGATGCGTAAGTGATCAATTGATTAAAGAAAAGTTAGTTAATGCGGGTATTATAGTATGACGGGCACACAAGAGGGTTGAGGCTTCGCTGAACGCTCTATAACTTGATGTCAGTTTATTGTCAATATCCTCTTCTGTTTGTACTGTCTTTATTCTTTTCTGCCCTATCTAATGGTAGGTTTAAGATTAACTTAAACATAATTATACTGGTTAAGGAAGTCACAAAGACTTGTAACACCAGTTTTTGACGTAATTCCATACCTCTATACATAGAGACCGTAAAGGAAAAAAAGATACAAACCTTGATGTATATTCATGTATTTTCATGTATATTCATCTAAATCCTTCTGTCTAACTGAACAAATTGAACTCATAGGTATGCTTTAACTACTAGAGAAATTGATTATATATTTAGTTATTAAACTGTGTTAACAAGAAATTATATAAGAACCTAAAGACCATATTATTAAACACCGATTTATAATCTTGCAGATGAAAAAAATGTCTAATAGAGATAACTTTTAAAGATAGGACATTACCCATGGCTGTACTTCTAAGAAGAAGAAAAAATGAATTGAGAACAGGAATAAATCGAGAATAATGTGATACTATGAAAGAGTTGGATAGTTCTGTTAGTATGTATTATAAGATTAATCTTATTAACATTAACTACAGCTTACTTAAAATATCACAAGAAATGCATGTATACTATAGTATCACTTAGCAATATGCAATTAGTCAATAGTATAAAGAAGGTGAAGATAACGCCAAAATTAAGTTTAATGGTTGGAGACATTACTGCGAAAATTCTGATTTGATGAAAAAATACAAAAATATTAGTATTTATCAACAAGCCGGGATCAGAGATAAGATTTTAATAGAGGGATAGAATTTGATGTTTTTAATTCCACTGGTATGAATTATATTTAAAATAAAACACGATTTTTAGTGCTTACAGACCGTTCAAAAGAAACGAAATGTATCCAATATTTATAATAAGATTTATAATATGATTTATTGTCTAATTTGATTTATATAACTATTGGCTGATTGATTGATTTGATTTATTGGTTTGATTATTATTTGACAGGTGATTTGAGCTTAGTGAACCAGACAACCAGTGATGGAGTCTCGCCGGTCTTTATGGCAGCTCAGAGAGGAAACGTGATGTGTTTGACGATGCTACTCAAATACAGAGCTGATCCCAATATCTCTACAACCCTTGAGCCCATTGCGCTACCACTCCATGCTGCCCTGGAGTTCAGTCATGTGCAGTAAGTCATACAGTCGACTCAGGTCTTAGTTACATTCCCCTAGTAGTTGTGTTTGTGGCTCTGTGGGGTGAGAATGCTATTCTGATGTATTCATTGTGCCGTGTATGGGCACACTTGGTAGCGGTGTATTTTGATGAATCATGATCAATCCCTGGCCATTCCCAGGTTCATTGGAGATTCTTTGCTAGTTTAAACCCTGTTCATGCCCCGTAACCCACGTTATATTCTTTGAGTCGATATATGTATTTTTTGCTTTTTTTCAAATTTTAATTTGCATATTATTTTTTTAGTTTGTATTTTTGTATACATGATGGGTGGTCAACTAGGTAGGTGTTTATAACCTCTTTGACGGCCTAGTATGTATTATTGCATATTTGAGTGTTTTTTTAAACTAAACATTTTTCTCTTTCTCTCCCTCATACCTTGAAAACTTGTGGCTTGCAGTTGACGCAGTATTGCAATATGTGCCAAAAGCATATTACAAAGGGCATTACAAAAGTAACGAGACTTTCCTGTTGGGTTGATGAATTCATGATTTTGTATAAAAAGGCATTTTATGTTTTTTTAAATTTAAGTCTGATTTTTTTTCAATTCCGATTTTTTTTACGTAAATAGGTTTATGATTTAATAGATTGTTTTTTTAATTAAAGTCAGAATATAGCCTTACTTAATAAAGGTTAGTTAATAATTATCAATCTTATATTATACAATCTGATAAAACCATACAGTATTAAATTTTGCAATAAAAAAATTTAACACTTTTTTATGAAGGTTAACAAAATTAATGTATTGTTTACCATAGCAAATAAGTTCAAATAACTGTTTCTAATGTTTCAGGGTAATCACACTGTTAAGAAATTTAAAATCATCGCTTAATAACATTTTTTACCTTAAAACAGAATCTACTGCAAGTTAAATTAATGTGTTACTGTATGTATTCGGACCATTACAGGCCTTGTTTCAGTAAAAATACTCCTTACATTTGAATCTATTTGTACGCTGTCTTTGCTTCTTGTCGTTTGGTTCTCAACGTTAATGAGTTGTTATCATCAGTGGCTCACTACAAGTCACTATCATCACCATCAGCTGCTTGGAGCAATCTCTTGTTGAGAAATTTGAACAGGAATACAAGCTTCACAGCCTATATTTTAATATGAAGTCTATTTCCAAGTTTGGAGTGAACATGTCAAATTGAAGAGAAAACTCCCTCGACTCCAGCAGAGGAGGCTGTTGCTAAAATTAGTTGAACTACAAATAAATTTTTATCTGGATTAAGTCTATCGGCCTGAACTTTCACCAGTCCAAGGGAGAAGCATTCTAAATCTCCTCCTTCTCTTGATACTTACTTGTGTATTGCTGAAATGGATGTGCTTCAGCTTTGAAATTGACTATCAGGAATAGGTTCAATATAGTTTGATGATACATCGCAGTTTCGTACTCTTCTATGGTCAATGTCCTTGATATTTTGGGTGAATGATATTAGCTAGAAAATATGACAGTGTCAAGGCCTGATCAAAGCGCTTCTTCAATTTCTTATGTGTATCTGTATCTAGGGCAAACTCTGTTTTAAGCTTTTTCCATAATTTTACTGCATCTGCTATACCGCAGCTGTCCTTCTGCACGGAATCCAAAGCTACTGCTATTTGTTTCAGCCATTGCAACAGTTCTTCAGAACTTTTCTTAATTCCTAAATAATTGACAATGTTTGAAATAATATTGTCAATTTGATTTCTATTCTGAAGTATTTTCCTCACAAAGTGTATCTATGATGGACCTTTTGTGATGTTTATTATAATTTTAATCTCAGATATAATCTGAGATTTGAAATAAATGCAATAAATCTTTTGCTTAATTTCTCTCTTTTGCTATGTTTGCTTGTTGATGTTGCTGTATTGTTGTGTTTTGTCGAGAATAAAAATTAAAAGTTAAAATATCAAGATTTAAATAGATTAAAATCGTTCAATTTCATTTGATCGATCTAAATCAATTATCGCAACCCTGTTTTCTTGTAAAGAGCAATATATAACCACCAGAAATAAAAATATGATAATTGGCAGTACATTGTAGCTATATTGTTCCTATCCAAATCTATCCAAAGCAGCAATAATATTTACACTAACTTGGATGGTGAAGTCGCTAGGCCGCCTTGCGCACGTAGCCTGTATGACACTAATGACTGTGTAATCTCTGCGCGTGGAGATGAGGCTCAGCATTTGCTAAGATCTTTTCACACGGTAGGACACGGTAGGTAAGGGCATGAGCAACGTCTGTGTCTGTTATAATTGATGATGAGACCTTGATATATCTGTGTGAACCAGAGAATAAACAGCAATGCAAGCAATGGAGGCATGTCAAATCACCATCACCGTGGAAGTTTGAGGCTGCCCCACTCATTAAGAAGGGCACGGCAACTGTATTCTGAGAAGCTTCAGGTGTGTTGATTATTGATATTCTCCCAAATAGATAGACAATTAATGCGGATGGAAACATCACAGCACTTAAAAGGTTGAAGCGTAACATCCGAAGGAAGAGACAAGGTTTACATGCGTTCAGTTCTGCTCCTCAATGAATACTTATGAACACATTCTACAAAAGCTTGGATGGACTACTCTGCGCATCAGTCATACAGTCCTGGTCCTGCACCATAAGACTTTCATTTGTTCGGCATGATGAAGAAAGGACTGAAAGAAACAATTATGCCAGCATCATTGATGTACAGATAGTTTCTACTTCATGGTTGTGCTATAATTCTATCAGAGGGGCAGCTTTAAGCTGATACCACGTTAGCAGAAATACATTGCTGCTGAAGGAGACTGTCAAAAAACAGAGGACAAATGTAGGTACTTATTTCTGGAAATTGTTATTTTATTATGACTTCTCGATATTTTATAATTAAGTCAGTCATTTTACTTTTGGAACGCCTCTCGTAATAAGAACTATAAACAATTGCAGCCTAAAATTCGCGTCTACATACTTTATTTTTGCTTAAATATCTTCACTAGGTAGCAAAATATGAGTACTTACAGTGGTAGACAATTAAAATTTATGTTTGATATTATTGACTTGAATTACGTACCTGTGCTTCTCTGTATGTGTCTGCATGTGAATTTCTAGCTGTGTAGGATTTCTAGGTTTGGTCCAATATCATTGCGATAAACGAATACTAATTAGGCATAAGTAGCCTATAGAGTAAATTAATAGTAATTTATAAATTAATGGGTACACCTGATAGTAATGTTACTGTATTGCGAGTAGATGCGTAAAGGTTCTGCTCTCGGTGACTGACAGGAATCTGCTGCTGAGCTGTTCTCTCAACCCGTTTCATCACGCTCTGAATGGAGACAGCGAGCTGCTGCAGTGTCTCATAGACTGCGGCCTGGATGTCAACGAGCGCTACACGTGTGATAGCGACCCCGAGTCCTACTGTCCTCAGGTGCGATACACAACAAGTGTGTACACGTGTTATACACAACAGAGTTGTACACGTGTTATACACAACAGAGTTGTACTGTCCTCAGGTGTGTACACGTGTGATACACAGCAGATTTGTGCACATCCTATACACAGCACAACAGACTACTTTACACAACAGAGTTGTGCACATGTTATACAAAACAGAGTTGTACACGTGTGATACACAACAGAGTTGTACACGTGTGATACACATCAGAGTTGTACACGTGTGATACACAACAGAGTTGGGTACGTGTGATACACAACAGATTTGTGCACGTCCTATACACAACACAACAGACTACTTTACACAACAGAGTTGTGCACGTGTTATACAAAACAGAGTTGTACACGTGTGATACACAACAGAGTTGTACACGTGTGATACACAACAGAGTTGGGCATGTGTGATACACAACAGAGTTGTACTGTCCTCAAGTGTGTACATCTGTGATACACAACAAGTGTGTACACATGCTATACACAACAGAGTTGTGCACGTCTTATACACAACAGAGTTGTGCATGTATGATACATAAATCTGTACATGTGTTATACACAATAGAGTTGTACACGTGTGATACACAACAGAGTTGTACACGTGTGATACACAACAGAGTTGTACACTTGTTGTACACAACAGAGTTGTCCTGTCCTCAAGTGTGTACACGTGTTATACGCAGCAGAGTTTTACACGTGTGATACACAACAGAGTTGTACACATGTGATACACATTAGAGTTATACACTTGTGATGCACAGCAGAACATAATGTCATCAGATGTGTACACATGTCATACAAAACAGAGTCATAATGTCACCAGGTGTGTATATGTGTGATACGCAACAAATGCGATAGTGTCAGAGTGTGTCTAGTCACAGCAGACTCAGAGACACAAAACAAATGCCAAATCCTTAAATATTCTAAACTATTCATTGAATTTGTAGCTCACCTCTGACCTCGTACATTAAACTAAATTATTCTTAATGACCCCGATCTTTTCTACGGATTTGCAGACAAACTCCTGTAGTTAATATTTAATCATTTTAATTTAAAATAAAATGCTAACTAGATATTTATACAAATAGTTTAAGAAAATAAGGAAATATCCGAATAATTGATATCAACGGAAAAAAGTTCATTTAAATTGTCTGTCCTTCTAATATATAAGAAATATCACTCGATCGTGTAAAGTGTATAACTAAAATAATCGTATATCATATCAAACCAAGGAAAATTTAAAACGTTGCTCTAATCAATTAATGTGTCAAGACTCAAATTCTAAAATAGGAACACTGAATACTGCCTAACAGTAACTGCGTTGGAATACTTTAATTTCTACTTTGGAAACTCTTTCCTGTGACCAAGTATTGATCAAGCTCAAATTGGAAAAAGAACTGGTAAAGCTAATGTTAACGTCAGTTTCCTCAAATTAAGTTATTAAGGAGGCCCCGTGGTGCATGCTATTTGCAGATGATCTGGTGATAATTGGAGATATTGTGGAGAAAGTAAGCGAGATGTTGGAAAACGTGAGAGAGGCATTGGAAATTAAAGGATTGAGGGTGAATATGGATTTGGTGTGGGACAGAGAGGATTGGAAAAGGTCTATTCGTATCTCGACCTTAGTTATACTGGGATTTAAGGTTAGATGCTGATGATAACCAGTTCTAATATAAACTCTAATTCATGTGACGTGTCAGTGTGATCACTGATGTTTATTCCTGTCTGTTAGATGGTGTTTTTATTAACATGGCTTGTCATATTTTCTCTATTTATTTTAATATTTCAGTCGTATTTTAATCCTTAAGGAGAATTTTAATTACAATAAATCAGTTTTCATAAAATTAATTGAGACAAATCATTAGAATATATCATTTGTCTAGTCTTCTAATTGTATCAAACAGACAGCAATGGCAAATAAATTCTCATGAAATGTTTTTCAGTAATGCTTTTGATTGATATCTTAATTGTAAAAAATTGATAAGCATTATTAGTTTTACATTGTTTTCCCATAACTTTTAGCTTTGTACGATTAATCATTACTTTGATGATTGAAGCACATCGGTATACTAGCAGTCGCGTGATGTATCATATTTCTGTCTAATAGAACCTGGAATACTTTCGTCATGTGATTCGCTTCAGTGAGCGTAAGACAGCACTAAGTCGTCTGGCGATGAACAGGCTGCCGGTGTCTCATGCTCGCACCCTACTGGACGCAGGAGCTTACATCAATCCTCGCTCAGCCAATGAGCTCCCGCCTCTGCTAGCAGCGCTTGACACGTGTCACCGTGACCTTGAACTACCGCGGCTGCTTGTAGAGCGTGGTGCCTCCGTGAACCTCTACCATCCCAACATCGTGGGCAACCTCGTCGTTCTGACGTGCTTGTCCAAGTGGAGCGCCCTGGAGTTCGTACTGCAAGCTGGAGCCGAAGTCGACTCTCTGTTCCACGGGGACAACGTGCGCAGACGTTCAGAGCTGTCTGAGAGTGAGATCCGCCACCAGATGACGAGGGTGATCCACTGGAGCACGCTCGACCAGTACTCGATGGAAGAGAGTGGCGACTACGAGCAGGAGTTTGACTCCCCACCCTCACCCGTGCCGTTCTGGCTGAGCGTGGCGGTGGCGCGCTACAACATGACGCGACGAGGCATGTCGGTGAGGCAGGCTTTGCTCAAGCTGCTCCAGTACTCAGGCTCCGTGAGGCCCAGTGAGCGTGTACTAGCCTATCTGGACTCTGATAGCGAGAGAAATGAAATCCTGGCTCTCACAGGTAATCCATCCTCTGCTCATTTATCTCGTAGAAACAAACTACACAAGAGAATAGTTTTATATTCAAAAGAGAATATATAAAATTTATAAATATGTAATCATCTCAGTAGCATGTGAAACTGCTGTAACATTGTTTCGTTTCCCTCTGTCAGTGTACTGCTTAATGGCAGGTCTATGGCATAACTTGTTCAATAAATTAATGCTGTGGTTTTTCAACAGCTCATCTTCCCTGTATGATATGCCCTATCCAGTTCCTCTTTCTATTGTATCTCATTTGTTGACTGTATATCTGTACCAAATCTCTAGAATTTCATCGATATTTATGAGTCAAACTAATGTTTTCCTTCTTCCCTCGTAACCACCATTGCTTCTAGTTTTTGACATCCTCCTTCCATAATGTCCACGTTTTACACCATGTAAATGTTTGGATCATTCCAAAGTTTTTACAATCTTTATCTTTATGTTTCTTATAATTTTTAAGAGATCTTTCGTCTTTCCGATATCTTTTTACCTAAAGGCAAGTCAGTTAACATACCTAATCTCGGCCTGCCCCTGCCTCTTTTCCCTTCCATTCTATCTTGTATGATCTCTATTAATAGACCTTCCTCCGTGGGATGTGTCCTATCCAACTCTTTTTCCTATTTATTATTATATTTTTCAGCTGTCTATCTCTACCGACTCTCCAGAACTTCCTAATTTGTAACCTTTTCTATTTGTCCTTTGAGTACTATACAGAACTGTTATCGTTTGCCAGATGGATTCGGATCTCTCGTACGCGTGTCACGTACATACCGCATACATAACTTATGAATTATAGTTTATATATTGTTCCTGAAAATTCTTCATTACTAATGTACATAGTGATTGACTGCGAACACTGTGATTGACATTCATAAGAATTATCCAGATGAGCTTGTTGGCATATCGTTCGACAACAGATCAGTTGGTGTAGGGAATAATATATAACTGGTTTACGGGCAAAGAGTCTAATTAATGCGTATGTGTATGTTTGTATGTTACAGACAACCCTAGATCAATGCTACACTTGTCTCGTTTGGCTGTGAGGCGATGCATCTCACCGGCCAATCTTCTCTTCATAGAATCACTTCAGTCACTTCGTCTGCCTCAGCTCCTGCTCGACTATGTGACTTATAAGAACACCAGTGAATGAATTCTCCTGATCGTCGCTGAAGTGCTATCGTACATATATATGTAGCTTTAGTTAAACCTTATTTATCAATTTGTGTGTCTCAAATCATCCTTATTATTATTATTACTATTAATGTATTCTAATGCAATTTATGATCAACAGCCGAGAGGTTTAATAAGTAGCATATTGAGAATTAAAGTGAAATCTGCTTCTGTGTTTATCCAACTCAAGATCGCAGGATAGCAGATGTTAAAACATCAAGAACTGTTCTACTTCAAATCTGCATTGGTAATTAATTAATATTTTTCATTTCGCATCCTGCACATAGAACTCTCAGACTCTTGCAGCTTGTCAGATTATATCTTTGCTTAATGTCATGGATTTCTCTACGTGTAGGTCTGATAACTTTATATTCTATTCTTTTAATTTAACATATGACGAATGCACATATTTAATTCCTTCACATTTTAGTTCTCACAGAGGTTTATCTTTCGGTTTCTTATTTGTTAGGCTATACAACAACGTTTCATCGGTTACAGATCATTCCTGCAATTGTTATAGAATTATTTATGTGCCGTTAGTTATTTGGATGTGTCAATAGCGTAGTGGTTAGATGTGTTGATAACGTCACGAAGTTTTAAATGACAGATCTTGAGACGAATTGAACTCTCGTAGGTTCGATTCCCGGCCGCGCCGATCTGAGAGTAAAATCTCGGACAATCACAGGACTTGTTATACGGAAATTGGACAAAATGCCTAACGGATTTAAGTAAAACTGGTAAATGTTAACGTCAGTTTCATCACTTGAAAGCGATGTCAGTGACGGGCGAGCCCAGGATTTGAACCCCGCTCATATTTATCCGCGGTCGAGTATGTGGTATTAAAATTAACAGATATCAACGTAGTTGATCGTTGCGCTATAATGTGTGTTACTATTATATTACGAAATTATTGGTTAACTGAAAATTATTTTATTCTTTTGCGCACTCGCGTTGATGTTAATTGAAATCATTATAAAAAAAAGCTGGTAAAGCTAAGGTTAACGTCAGTGTCCTCACTCGAAAGCGATGTCAGCGACATTGGCTCCAGCTAGTGGAGAAGTCGGTATACAATATTACAAATATATAAGAATATATTTGTTTCATACGCCGTGTTACGATGATGCAATCTGCCGTTGGTATATGCTCCTTGAATTTTATGTGTCTACTGAATTGAATAACATTTATATATTTTTAATTTATTCACTTTAGTTTCACCAAATTATTGCGTAGTGCTGGCATTCCTAGTAAAGACTTGGAAAGATAGTTTGCCGCAAATGATCGCTTCATAATGGCGGTGTGGATGAGTTGGGGTCATTAACTTGTGGTTTATATATTTAGACGAATTGACATTTTTTTATAAATTATATTTTTATATTTAATCGTAGAAATTTGGGTCATAGGAAATTAGCTGACCTTTGTTTTGCGGACGATATAGCCTTACTAACAAACAATATGAATCATCTTCAAGAAATGACAATGGCTTTAGAAGAAAACGCTGTAAAATTTTAATTAAGAATTAGCTCCGAAAAAACAAAAATTCTCACTAGGCCCTACTGCAGTTCCGGACATATTTACCAGAACAGTTAACCAGAGGGAGGTTAATAGAGTAAAAAAGTTCACGTAGGCCTATATGGGCGGTACAATATGGCAAAACGGATCAAGTGAAAAATATGTAGAATGTAGAATCGGTAAAGCATAATATGACATATTTCAAAGTTTACAACATATTTGGAAAAGTGATAGAATGGATTTGAGACTGAAGAAAAATTTGTTCAACCATTGTTCAGCCCGTCTTGATGTATGCGTGTGAACCTGGGAAAGTACCATTAAAATAAAACACAAAATTAACTGTTTTCAACTAAGATGTCTCAGAAGAATCATAAAAATTCATTTTTGGGAGCACATCAAGAATGAAACAGTACTTGAAAGGTTTGGAGTAAGAAAATTACATTAAATAGTTGTGGAAAGAAGAGTAAGGTTTTTGAATCACGTATTAAGTATGCCTGATGATAGATATGCAAGGGCTGCAATGAATTGGAAGCCAAGTCATGGAAAAAGGAAAAGAGGAAGACCTAGAAGTACTTGGTTCAACACGATCAACAAAGATTTGAAAACTTTTAACATTTCATGGGACGATGCTGTGAGGGTTGATAAAGGCAGAAAAGAATGGAGGAATGTTGCCGCCCAATGTTCTCTTCAGAACGCAATGAACTGATGATGATGAATCGTAGATAATCCTTGTGTTAATAAATATTTTAATTTTTGCAATGCTGTTGTGTGTTCTGTTCCCAGATCCAGTATTTATTTATTGTCTATGACGAGCATGTACAAGTTACTTTAGTAAGTGGTCGGGTTCACAACATCTTCATGGTATACGGTATGGCTGCTATGTACATCTAGCTTACCGTCGCACTGTTCCTATGTCGGAAGAATGGAAGTTCAAGGTTACTCGTTATGAAAACTTTTTGTTTGTGCTGTTTTTTCATGTTTTTTCAGTATTAATCAATGTAATATTTTATACAACCAATACAATATTTTCTACATTTGAATGTGTTGTATAATTTCCGTTAGTCCTTGTGACTGTTATTCTTGACCCTAGGGAGTCCTGGCTCTTGGGGGTTGGTCTCTCGGCGGCTGCGCCTTATGCCCCTGGGGTTTCACCTCTGTGGATATCTCTATCTGGGTTGTCTCCCTTGAGCCTCTGGGGCATCGCCCTGTATTTTGATCTTCATCTCTTAGCCTCCTAGGAGCTTCCCCTCGGGGAAGACATTTTTACCCCAAAACCCTCCAAAACAAAGACCCCCAAAACAAAGCAGAGCCGATGTGCTAAAGCTAAACATTCCATTAAACAAGCGCAAAACTAATATTCGTAAAAGTAGCTTACTCAAAAGACAGTGTATAAAGAAGAGTTTCAGGAAAATGAA
The DNA here is from genome assembly GCA_905160935.1 of Enchytraeus crypticus. Lineage (NCBI taxonomy): Eukaryota > Metazoa > Annelida > Clitellata > Enchytraeida > Enchytraeidae > Enchytraeus > Enchytraeus crypticus. The sequence continues at coordinate 313,326 of CAJHZI010000447.1, read as the reverse complement.
ATCATCATCAATCATTTAGTTCAGACATACATATAAGTCCATAGCACATTGAATGATTCAATGACAGAAACAAGAGAAAAAGTAAAGGAACTGCGTAGCCTTAGGCTACATGTAAAGATACAAAACCTAAATAGAAAACAGTGATCAGCTTAGACATGGAAGAAAAGAGAGCATTTTTAGACATTTGAACACGTTTTCACAAACTAAAACGAGAGTTATATAACACTGTGTCAAATACCGGCAAACCAGTAGATTAAAACATTCCAGTGACACTACTATATTTTGGGAAGTTAAAAAATGATTTAACTCATTATATAGCAGAACTTCATACGGCTTGGTGCAGCTAATTAAAAACCTGCAACGTACAAGGCTCTATCATATAAACAAGAACAATGAATAATTTCTAAAAAATAATTTCAATTAAACAGAAATTAAGCATAGCCTAAGCCAAATTTTCTTTTAAGAACATTAGTACGCAGTGGCTGCTCCAGGGGGGCCCGGGCCCTACCTTAGGCCAGCCGATAAAAAATTGTAAACTATATTTTCATTGTGTCTATGTTAATTTCTATGCGTAAATATATGTTTGTAAGGGCAGTGGTTGGGGGAGAGGGGGGGGGGGTACGAGAGGGAGCTCAGTTCCACTAGCTCGATTTTTTCAAATATGGGCCCCACTAGGGGCCCGTATTTGGTATACTAAGAGCCCTGTATAATGGAAGGGGGCCCGAAAAATATTGACCCTTTCACTAGCTCTCAATTTTCACTTTAACTACTGTATAAGTGGAAAAGAGGGTGTAATTATAAAATGTGAACTCTGTCCCGCAGCAGTGGTGCAAACAGCCTTGGCTGGGAGGGGCTTAAGCCCCCCCCCACCGCCAAAATTAGGTCACTTGCAATTCGTCCAGATCCACTTTAGAGGTGAAAAAATTAGCCTACTTTTTTCCAAAGAAAATATAGAATTTTAGGCATCTTACGTTGTCCCCTGACAGGAAAGCGGGTATGAGTGAGGGGGGGGGGGCTAAGATACGGCGATACACGCACTCTATGAGCCGAACGCAGTAGTGAAATCTTTTAGCCCCCCCTCCCCACAGCATTTTTCCGGTTGCGTCACATATTCCGAAGGCGGGACGTAAGCAAAAAGTGTGTAAACTCTCAAAAAATTTCAGGCCCCCTCCTTAAGAATTCCTGGATGATGGATCCGCCACTGTTAGTACGATAGAATAAATTCCTTATCTCGCGATTAATGTCCTAGTCGTCATGAAGATCATTCTGTATGATATGACCGAGATACCTAAAGCTGGATACAAATGCAAGCTGATGGCCATCACGAACAAAACTTAAGCCTCCTTTTTAATTTACTTTACTTTGGACTGATTATCTGGATTTTGGAATTTGCACCGTTTTTTGACCTTCATTTTACTCGCCGGCTTGATTTTGTCTCTATAGTGCTCGATGTTGTCATTGATCACCGTAGCACTCTAATTAATTGTTGTTAATTAGAGTGTTCGGCTGGAGCCAGTGGCGAAGTCGGTAAGATACTCGACCGCGGATCTGATGGTGAGGGTTCAAATACTGGGCTCGCCCGTCACTGACATCGCTTTCGAGTGAGGAAACTGACGTTAACCTTAGCTTAGCTTTTTTAATGTTGTTATTATTATATCTGCAGTCTTTCACCGTTATTGTCGGTTGATCACCAGGCACAGCTGTTAATAACTCAATGGACAACACAGTGGAAGGTTGTGTCATCCCGTCTACAGGTGTGGTGGGGAAACGAGCAACTGTGCAACTATTACACAGCATCAGATCATCCTGACGAAGTTTAAAATATTTATCCAAGCGACTACCCGGTACGGAGCGATATGACCCGGTCCGTTAGATCTACCGTCACAACCATTGGCGTAACCACTGGGGGGGGGGGGACAGGGGGGACACGTCCCCCCCAGAATCTAGAGTGGAGGGTACACGCATGAAAATGTCCCCCCAGAATTTAGGCTCAAATGTACAGTATATACTTTATTTAAGAAATTTTGCTTATTTTAAAAATCTTTCAGTGTATATACATGTATATATGTGTAAGTATTACTAACATTTATAGAGCCGTGCTGTAGATCGAGTGGTAAACTGATACGCTTCCACGATATGATTATTGATAACAGTAGTTGTGCAGTGTATGCTCGGCCATAGACTCCTATATGTCACATACTTTAGTAGTATATAGAAGACTATATGGCTGAGCGACCGATGTTAACTGGGGGTGACGAAATATGGAAAAGTGCCAGCTAGCCGAGGTAAGCGGCAAGAAACTATATAGGCCCATCTAGAGATTGCGGCTGCATATTGCATGTTGAGAGGTCAACTTATCACCATCGGTAGATGCTCTAAAAATGTGCATAGAAGTTTAGCTTATGGAGTTTGTTACAATATAAACTCATAGAGAGTAAACCAAGTTCTGTATAACTGCATTATGAATAAATTTCTGTTAAAGACCAAGAAGCCACGTCTGGTAAGAATTAGTAGGCCCTATATTACTAATTTCGATTTTTTGAATTCTGAAAGTTGTATATGCAATTTTGTTGTATCAGTTAGAGTTTTATTAGAAAATCTCCAGGAATTTGCGCACATCGCTGCTTCTACTGAGGTAGAGAAACTAGCTCGCTGCCTTCTCGTAGTTCCCGCCTCGTCATGTGAGGCAGAGAGATCGTTCAAGCTTTAAGGCGTCTGAAAACTTAGTTAGAAAAATGTGTTTGGAACCATGTAACGTAATAATTTCTTTTTATTACCCATTATTAAAGCACAATGTATTCAATAATTTAAATCTTCCATTGCATATGGGCCGGTAGTGGGCCCATATTTGAAAAAATTCAGGTTAGTGGAAATAACTTAACTTACTTAACTTAACACCATTATACTGGTTAAGGGAGTCACAAAGACTTGTAACACCAGTTTTGTTCCCTCCCTCTTATTAGATTTAGAACTTATTAGATTTTCTAATAAGTTCCTTCCCTCCAAAACACTTCTCTTACATACATATATATATACACATATAAATTGCAATAAAAACTATGAAAATATAATTTAATATTTTAAGGCGGGTCTGATGGGGAGGGGGGGGGGGTTCGGGCCTCTGGCCCCCCGTCGATACGCCACTGATTGCCAGATTTTCGGTCGTGGTTACGCCTATGGTCACAACGCTCGAGGCTTCCTTAGCCGATACAATTGCACCAACTTATATTAAAGCTGTCACTATCTCAGATCTCTATAACATTATCCGAATTAGAGTTTAAGAAGATCATCGTTTGAATGAAGTCATTAATAGATAAATCTCACTGAAATAGAAGATGTAACTTTTTAACGGTATTTATATTAAAATCCACTTAATTTGAAATAAATTCCACATCTGCTTGAGTATTTGCCATTAGTAAAGTTAAATTAGAGATGGGAATCGAACCGAACCCGAACCGAACCCTAAAATCTAGAATTTTGACCGAACCGAACCCGAACCCAGACTCTGGCCGAACCCGAACCGAACCCGAACTTCGTCCAAACCGAACTGAACCAAACTCTTGTAGTTCCTTTCTTCTTCACCAGCCTGACATTAAATAAAGATAGTAAGAACAATACAAATATATATTAGTTTTTGCATTTACATGTCTTACAGTATCTAACAGCGTATAGTCTATTCAGGTAAGGCAGGTTCCGACACAAATTTAAAAATGGTAGCGGTACAAAGGAATGATAGCGGAAAGCGAGACGGGCCTACAGAAGATAATGGATAGTCTGAATGATACGGCATTGAAATATGGAATGAAGATTAACATCACAGAGACAAAATTGATGAGAGTAAGTAGTTATGAGGTTAATCTTTGAAGCTCAAAATTGACCTTTGACCCCTAAGTGCATTATTAATCAAGCGCTGACCTAGTTAATCAGCCTACATACATGCTTGCCCGTACTAATTAGCCCGAAGTATTAGTGGATGTATGTGTCATGTGAGCACTTATGTATTACTAATTAGCCCAAGTGGAGCGATTGACCTCGCTCAGTACTAATTAGCTCGATGTGAGCACTTAAATGGATGTTACTAATTAGCCCGAGTTAGCGATTAGCGATTGACCTCACTTACTACATCATGTGAAAACCAGATGTTACTAATTAACCCGATGCGAACACTTAAGTGGGATGTTACTAATTAGCCCGAACATCAGTAAATGTAAGTAGGTCAAACCAATTTTTTGACAAACTAAATGATTCGTTGTTATTAAGAGGAGCAGGGAGTTCTCACCAGATGATTCACTGTATTATAAATAATTAAACTATTTCATTCTGACTAATTAGGTCAAAGTTACAGTAAAACTGAATAAAATGTGAGTTAACTTGCTTCAATCATTCATTCGCATAAAAGTTTTCAACGTAATCGACATGGCTGCTATTCAAGTAAGTTATAACTTTTGTCTTTACTGTATTATTTTATTGTAACTATTTTACCTGTTGCAGAACTTGAATAAATAACTTGTATGTACCTAATAGTATTTTAGCTTTGTAATAATATTTTTGCTGTGTTTTAGAAACTAGAGTTGGGTAACAATCGCTTTGTTACAGTATCAACCTATAATGAAAAAAGTATGTGCACATCAGAGAACACGATGCGATTCAAGGCTTCCCCACTAGCGTTGGAGTAGCCCTAACTCCTTCGCGTTTCGCCATCCTATCGATGATATCGGACGAAGTTAGTGAAAAGCTGGAGGCTCTAAAGAAACCACAAGAGTTCGAGTACAAGGTTCACATCGGTGGAGGAATCTACTGCGTCGTCAGCTCGGGGTGCTACGCAGTTAATCTATGCAGATACTTCGTGCCTGAGGACAAAATGCATCCTGTACCTACCAAGAAGGGAATATCGCTTCGACCGACCGAATGGAGACGTCTAATGGAGCATCTCAAGACCATCAGAGCACAATATGCCGAATTGGCTAATGCCAAACCGTGCGGATTTAATAGTTCGCACAATAATCAAATGGCAGCATTTTCATGTATCGAATGCTACCCTTTCGGAGCAATCAGTGTTTATTCCTAGACTTCTTTAATTTGACGTTTTTAATATTATTGAATAAAAGAACAACAAATATGATTCTGTGTTTCGTTTATTATAGATTCTCGCAAACAAATTTATGTACGATAGTATCGTTTAACATAGTGTCATTCGAAAAGCAATTTACAATAGACTTCAAACTATAATCGAGTTTTTTAAACAAACAATAAAATACACAATAATGTCCGCAGAATCTGCTGAGCACACTCTGCAATTGTTCTTCGTTGAACGTATAACTGCTACAATTCAATTCCAAAAAATTACGAAAAATAGGACGAGGCGACTCTCCAAATGAATCAAAATATTCTCCAGTTCCATCGCTATTAAGACACATAGCTGTCCAGTGTTCGCCGGGTCTGTTATGCGGATCGGTGTTGCAAACTAGCAGCAAGGGTCTTCTCGCAGGTATGCGTCGAGGTAGTCTATCGGCAGCAAATATTCCCATCAATAGTCCCCGACATCTTCTCAATAGATGACGTAGAATATCTTTAGTGTTCATGTTTTCAGTTACTGTAGTCGAATATCACGTTGCGTGATCTATCAATCTCGAGCACGTTTTCAAATTCAGCGTAGACAATCACGTTGATGGTGTTTGGTAGCGCCGCGCTAAATTTCATGTCGACTCTCACATTCCCCTCTTTGATGAGATTAAAGTGATCGTCTTCACCTAGATCAGGTGTTAGATCGTAAGCGTAGAGGGTGTAGCCCTTATCGTAGTCTTCCCTGTGAACCTGATTGCCTTCGTTGCTAAACTGTTTTTTAGTGGCAGTAAACAGAGTCATGTAGGCATTTATATACTGATTATTAGCAAAGTTCGGCTCCAGCGGTGTGATGCTCTGCTGCTGTCCATCCAGATACACTTTAGTTGCGACAGGTTGTAATGTTTAAAGTTAAACGGATTCTTTCCGTAGTTTCCGTTGTAGGCATCGTTGTCTACGCAGCCGATGACGAGACGAGTGGGAAGTTGTCCTGAGAACAGATTTTCTTGGCTACAGTCTAAATTTCCAGTAGGCACTGTAAAGGTTTTGCAGACTACGCGTCGCAGGGGATATTTTGCATTTCCATGCTCAAGGGCTTTGGCGTGAGCGACAAAGACCGAGGGGCTCAGCTTGACTTTTCTAGCGTAGATTTTACAATCCTGAATTCGTATCTTGTAGTTTTCCTCTGGAGTACCAGACATCAGACAGAAGTTGTTCTTGTTGCGCACAAGTCTTATGCGAATGGTTACATCATTAGGAATATATTTCTGCTGATAAAACAGATCAGCGTGAATGCGACCGAGCAAATCGACAGATTTTCCTTCGCTTATGTATGCATATCTCTTTTTAAGTCCAGAATTGGTTGCTCCTTCCAGTGGGTTAGCATCGTCCATTTTACCCGCATCATCTTTTGTGAAGAGTGCAGCGCTAAGTTGAGTAGATTTAGATTCATCTCCATAGCTCAACAGCGTTTCGAGATAAGCACGATAGGCATAAGTATTATTGGTTGAGGTAATTAGCACGTCGTTTAATTTTATATCCACTTCAGCAAATAGGGAATGTAGAAGCAGATTGACTGGTCCGACCTGGCTGGTGTTGATGATCGCAGCATTATTACCTCTGCGCACATCCAACTTGACGTACAGCTGAGTGTTTGCCAAGTCGATGTAGTCTTGTCCGCTACCGCTAATAACAAACTCAATAGGAGTTCCTTCGCTGATGCTGCTGATAGGATTATATTCGACATAACTTCCACTCTCTATGCTGGTTTGTGTAGGAGGAACGGAGAATATATCAAGTTCCGACTTGACACATTCGCAGCTTTGCGGATGTACGAACGCCATTATGTAAATATGTCGTTGTGTTTCTCTTTAGAAATTCGCCTTTTCTTGTTCCGTCTTCTTCCGCTTCCAGACTGATTAATGAAATTTTCTGATGTTACGAAGCGTTTTATACCATCAGGCACTCGTCTTTTGCTCGATTCTTTTAGAGACTCGCCGCTCGCTACATCGTTTGCAATCTCAAGACCTGTCTTGAGTGCATGTCTACCAAATGCTGCCAGACCTCGTTTAATCAGTGGAAATGCCGATCTAAACAATCCACTCAGCATACTACCCAAACCATGTCCTCTCTGTCCGCTAGCGCCAACAAACACTGGCATTCCATTCCCGCTCTGATTCAAATAGTACGATTCGTACATATCCCTCGAAGCATCGCAACAAAACTTCTTCCTCATGTTAGTAGATATGATGAATTAGCACGTGTAAAGTGAAGTGTAACAGTCAACGTTCCGCTCTCGAATGGCACCCTACGTCCCAATCCATCCCTTATATCTATCTTCAGCGAATCAAAGGTCTTCTTTTGCAAAGGTGCATATCGCGGCTTAACAAAATCTCTATGTATCGAAGATCCGTATGCACCATCTACGTCTATAGTACGCAGTAGCGGCGCCAGCGTATCACCTACGGGGACGTTCTCCAATACGTCGCAGTAGACGTACAGCGTGTGACGACCAGCATTTACGTCACATATTCTGTCAGAGCGAAATTCTGTAGAATCATTGCTCAAGTTCGTTAGCGGCATATTATGTCTATCGAAACCCAAGATATCACATAGTTCACCGCCAATGGACACTGTGGTATGTGGTGTGACTCGAAGATATGACTTGTAGTTATTTGGGTTATACAGAAATTTAGGGAATCCTTCTCTCCGGATCCGTTTGCGTATCTTCCCAGGGGACAAGTTGGCTAAGGACGAGTTGAAATAAGTGTCTATTTTCGAGTTTATTTCGTTAACGAGAGCGCTCACATCAGCATAGTATCCCACATCTATAGGAATATCTATAATCAATATTTTTTGGGCATCCTCGACTTCTTCCTCACCGTTTCTTTCAGGCGTATCGCCACTAGTGCACAGAAAGCTAATTCGCTGAAATTTTCCAACGTTAAACCACGTCTTCGGCAAAATTATTTCAGACAATCCAACTTCCCACTCTCCCTGCAGACTTATTTCATTGTGTAGCTTTGTAGTATACTTCGTAAGGGTATTATCTGGATAATACCTCATCGAGCTGTTGCTCGGCAACGTTAGGTAAAAATGAGACATCGCGCTTCTTTCCAACTTTCGGAGCGGGTAGCAAATATCCCAAAGACGCGCCCAAGAGGGATGACGACAGGGCTTGATTACCAACTCCCAACGATAAGTTTGCAAGCGAAACACAAATTATGATGCAAATGTATACAAATTATAATTTAATATGCCGATCTGTGCAAAAAATATAACTTCGCGACTTGGAACTTCTTGTCGGCACAAAGTCCATCTGCTGCTACCAGTATCGCTCATCACATAACGAGTTCATCTACCCAAGTGTCGTGTTTAGAATCGTATCCAACCCAACGAACAAAGTACTGTTTCTTTCCCTTTCTCGTTCTAGTTCTCAAAATTCTCTCAACTTCAAATAATGACGGATCTTTTTGAACTCTTTGCAGCTCCTCAGCATAAAATTTTCCCTTGATATCTTCTCCAGAATAGTCTTTGAGTGCATAAGAAGGTGGCTCTGTCGAATAGCGGAATACTACGAAAACTTCTTTTGACCATCCACCTTCGTATCCATTGCGAAACGCTTCTAACCGTCTACTTATGCGAACGGTGTCTCCGACTTCAAATTTCCACTCCTTACTCGTCCTTCTGTCTTCAGTGTCGCTCTGATAATGATTATTCATCTCGCTAGGAGCCATTTTTATACTCGTGTGATAAGTATCATTATACGACTGTACGAGTTTGGGAAGAACTTCGATGAAACGTAGAGATTTTACACGAGTAAAATATTTCCACATCTTACTTTTTAACGTTCTATTAAATCGTTCGACTAGAGCGCATTTAATATCATCATTTTCGCTAGTATAATGTACTATTGAACGTTGCTTCAGAAAGGAGAGAAATATAGCGTTGAGAAATTCCCTCCCTTTGTCCGTTTGCACGTAGATAGGACATCTGTCGCTTTCCAGTAAAATCTTTTCGAAGGCAGACTTTACTTCGGGTGCAGTCTTATTTTTAACCGCCGCGGCAAATGCATAGCGACTGTAACAGTCTATACAAGTCAAGATAAATTTGTAGTTGTCGTTGTGACGCGAAATGCTGGTCAAATCTGCCAAATCCAGCTGCCATATTCGATCTATTGCGAGAGAAATTGTTTTCCGCCGTGGAAACTTGCGACGAATCGGTTTGTGCAAGGTGTACGCATCCTGCCCTTCGAGAAACTCGCGGGCCTCTTTCAAAGCACTTGAAGAATATTTCGCCAAGTTTTTGACAGAAGTAAAACTCCCGGCAGCTTCGGGGGTAAAGTACGCGATTTCCATTGTTAATATTCTTCCCAACTTCTTGTACGTACTCGTCTTCTCGCAGATCTGCGCTCGCTCGTCCTTTCAATATTTCTCGACCTTCTCTCCACCGGAGGTGTAGTTACAACTGATAGTATAGGCTGTTTTCTTCGACTTATAACTTTCCAACTCGCGTAGTTGGAGACGAGTTCTTTGTTGATTTCCGACGATTCGGCCAATCCTCTAGAAAATTCTAACCACCCAAGCGGCCGCTCAACTTTTTTCTGACTTAGAATATCGTTAAATAGCTCGATGATGTTAGATCCGAATATGGGCGACTGGTTATATATCAATTCGCCGCGTTCGTTCCATGCGATATGCGGGCTTTGCTTTACTATGCGTAGCAATTTCTTTGCTCTATGTCTCGAACTTGCGGGAATAGACTCTAAGATTTCACCTTCCTCCATCTCGTTGCGCTTTACGGATTCGCGCGAGCGAAATTTATTTAGCGCCATAGTGTAAGGCTTCGCTTTTACATCGTCAGGTTCGTCGCCTTCCAATATATTTTTGACAGTCATATCCATTTGAGAACTCCTATTCTGCGTATTGATGGGTGTAGCTGCAGCTTGCATTCGCGCGTACATTGCCGGATCAAGCAATACAAATTTCTTTGCATGTTCCATCACGCGCTGTTGCCACCAAACAGGCCTCCCAGTATAGAAACAATGGGACCTAGCAAGGCTCCTAGAAATCCGCCGGTCTGAATGATTCTCTTCTTTCTAGATAAACTGACTTTGCGTTTAACGAGTTCACGCAGACTCTTTTTACGACGAGCTAAGACCAGCTTTTGTTTTTTATTCAACGGAACTTTACCGTGCAGCAAATTTTGAGCGCACTCGCACACGCAATTTACAAAGTCTCTATCTAAATATCTCTTTAGCCAACTCTTTCTCTGCGACTCGCTAGATCTATTAAGTAACCTCAAAGTCGGAGCGTGCTCTCTAATTCTGCGAGACATGTTGCTCATTCGACATTCTAACTGAAATGAATGATTGGTGAGGATAACTGGACCTTTTATTTAGGTACGTAGACGAATTGCGGAGCCTCGTCTGAAAAAATGTTTGTTCTTACTCTCAATTGTTCGTCTGTGTTGGGTTTTAGATCGATAAATAGATAACCGTAAGGCTTGGATGTAGCATCTTTAAATGCATCTTCCAAAAACTTGCCTTTTGCAAACATCTGCCTGCCTAATATAGCGACTTGTCCTACATCTCTTGGGTTTTTGAGGAGCACTATGTAGTGTGTATTGAGGTTCATGGTTCTGTTGTGTTTAGAGCTGTGAAATATGTTTTGTGTTAGAAATAGTATCGAAATGTTTCTGTGATGACTGCCTTGTGTGAATATTTGTGCAACTTTTTCGTTTGCTTCATGCATCAGATCGTCTATTACGAGCAAGACGCGCTTTGTACCGTCAAATTCGTTTATGTCAGGTAAGCCTTCGATGAAACGGACATTTTCAATGGAGTTGAATACATCTTGGTAGACTCCATAACACCATACAATTTCCGGAGGGGATGGAGTTATTATCTCGTTCGCGTTTTGAATAAGCTTTAGCGTAAATTGGGTCTTCCCGCAGCCGGTCGGACCCGATATCATAGCCGTAAATGGATGTTGCATGTTTAATAAATGAAAGCGACTGACGTTAAACGTGTAATTGTTAGAGTTTTTATAGAAACACATACGTCATTTTCTAAGATGATATCTTGTTAACCAACACGAGTCTTTATGACTCTACACATATGCAATAAAGTCTTTATTGACTATTGCCAATATTTACCACAGTCTATATTTAAAATATTTACAATAGTCTCTATTTACACCGAAGCCACCAGCAACATCTAATTACAGTCTCTATTTACAACATATGAAAGGTTATATACAGCAGTCTCTATATACAATTTTTTATAATTTTTTATTTACAATTTGCTCTATTATACAATATTTACAATATTTCCTAATTTTGAGAAGATGAAATGTGCTTGGTCATGGAATTTTTACGCCACACCGGTACCTGTATGGGATGAAATTTTGATATGTCCGTACGCATAAGTCGTGTATCCGTCGGGGAGAATGTAGCGTTTGTCGTCGAAGGGGTTCAGTCCGTCTTTTGTCAGAGTTTGAGTTCGTAGAACGTGGGCCTTACTGCGAATGCTGCAGAATTCAGCTCTCGTTTTCGTTTGTTGCACGAGACTGTCGACAAAAGTGTCGTGCGTTATGTGTTTTTTACGAAACGAGTTCTGAATTCCTTTCGCAGTGGACTTGTTTCCGTTTGGGAGCAGGAGGCTATACATTTTCGATCTTAATCCTACAAACGCGAGTGGTTGCAGCCCTTCGCACTCGTCTTTAAAAAATCCCAATTTTCGATCATTTACTTTGCTAAAACAAGGGTTGGAGGGAGGGAAGTTGGAAGTGTCCATGTGATCTACAAACCCTGTCATGTCACTGTACAAGTCGTCCGTTACGATGTGATAGCAGAGCGAGTCGGTGTCTGTGAACAAGAGTTGAGCCTTATTTCCATATCTCGCCTTTATCACATCGTAATGGAATTTGAAAAGATGTAGTTTAGATAGGTCTAAAATACAGGCACCGGTGAATGTCGGTTTATCCCAGAATACGTGTACTTGTTTCATTTGCACGGCTACGAGAGAATCATTTATTTTGTGAAAAGACTGATAATTGGGTTTGGCGACCAAATTCCTTGCCTGTTTATCCGATATGCAAATTTTAATATTGGTCTGTTTTCGTAAATTCTGCATTGTTTTTCCAAAAATGGCATTATTTAAAAATTTAAAAAAGTTCTTTTCTGAGGGGGACTTGGCATTTTGGCGCTGGGCTGTGTTAAAATCAATGTAAGGCTTGATCCACGGACTTTGCGAGAAACTCATCACTCTATGTATCTGCTTGCAGATCAAGCCTTTTTCCAAATAGTATTGAAAATTTCTATAATAAAGCACGTATCGGGTCTTTGGCAAGAAATTCGGCACCAATTTTTCAATTTTTAAATTTTGCTTTCCGCCCAATTTTGTCAAAAGTTCGAGTTGGTAAGGAGAGAGGAACGATTCAGGGATAGAAAGTCTTTCGGGGGCTAAGGGAAGGTCGTTGTGTAGCTCGTGCAGCTGAGGTGGATATTCTAAGTCTACCTCTAGCATGAAACCCGTTTCCGCGTCTACTGGGATCTGCGCGAAATTGATTGTCTCAATTTCTCTCCTTGTTAAAAATGTAAACTTTCCAGTGGGGAGGGGCTGAGACATGGCCCACCCGTACAGGTTATTCGCATCATAGTACTGTATGTACGAGTGGGCTACCCGGGGATCGTAGCTCTGCAGACTTGGGTTATTAGCTTCGGCGTACCTATGCGTAATCATAGATACGCCTCCTCGGAGAGCCGATTCGAAAAAGAGAAGGTGATCGGGCTCCGTTAAGAGCTCGATCTTTGCCTCTGTCATTTTTAAGCAAGCGTCAAAAGATAGTCCGGGGCTGGTGTAGTAGTGAGCAGGGTCAAGATCGTAATTTGTTATCGAGAATGTTCGAAAGTTTTCAAACACGTCAGCCAGTAGAAGGACGTCGGTAAGAAGGTACAGATCATGATACTCTTGCATATCTTTCAAACCAAACGCTTTCCAAACTGCCTGGGCATGTTCGTAATCTTCTTTCGAACACTCTTATTCTCTCAACTTACTGTAGAATTGTTGGATTGGAGGCAGTTGAGGGTCGTTGAATTTATCCCTAGAACTCATGTATTCATAGGGATAGACTCCTTTCCTCAAGATAAGAGATCTTTCATTAGGGTTTAAAAAGTGATGTTTGGTATGGATAAACTTTTCCTCGTCATCTTTCTTTAAACTTTCTACCAAAGAATCAAGGGAACCGGGAAGGAATTGGCAAGAGTCTAAGATTCTAAGATTGCCGATTTGGACTGCTATGAATTTTTCGGAATTTGTGGCGATGACTCTAATTTCGTTCATTTTAGCTAAGGAATTGGATTGTAAAAATTTTAAAAAGTGGTGAGTGTCGTAGTTTTTGGAATTGTGAAAAATGACAGGGACCAAGTAGCTCAACTTCTCTTTCTCATCAGCGTCATTATCGTCTGCATAGTATCCTTCCCCGGGTATCTCTTCCATATAAAGTGCAGATTTCTTCGGTTTGTCCCAACCCCTCGAATTAAATTTACGAGGTTTCAATTGAAGGTTGCATTTGTTACAACAAGCGGCGATAAAGTTACCAGTAACATGATCGTGATGTCTTACCTTCTTTCCAAAAGGCTCCTGGCAGAGGAAGCAGACATCAGCCTCATGAAACTGGCGAACTTCGGCGCCGCTCATTTCGTTCATTGAGACGTTTTCATTTAATATTTTAGAAATTTCCCCATCAATTTCGCGCAGCTTGACGTAAAAAGTCTCCATCACATTTTCTCCGCTATACGTGTATACTTTTTTGTACTCTACGTTTTCATACATACATACACGTAGCATGCAGAAGCCGCTGGGTGTATGTATTTCATCTTTGTCTGTTATAAATGATTCAAAATCACAGTATAATACAAAAGGGAACTTTAAATTGTTTTTGAGTAGCTGTAAATTTTAAAATATTTGGAAGTTCTTCCTCCTTACGCGCTTCGATAAGGCTCTCAACGAAACTGCGTTCAGGCCCGTCTAGCTCTTCTAACCTCTCAGCCTTCTCCTCCAGAGTCATCATCAAAGACTCGTGTTCAGCCTTTTCAGCCTCTGTCTGCGGCTTGGGAGCGCTGGGAGGAAAGGATATGGCTAGAGCAGGTTTCGTCCCGCAGTCTCGCTGGTGTGCAATTTGGAGTTTTTCGGAGGAGAAACGTTGAAGACAATATCTACAGGGGAAAACTTGATTGCAACCTTGATTGAAGTGTCTAAATAGTCGACCTAAATTTTGTATTAAAATATAATGCCTTTGTGGAGCGCCGTTTTGGTCAATATCAGTTAAGAGAAGGAGGTTAACATGATGTGGGCGATCTTGGTGTTTGCTCATGTAAATTGGTGCCAGAATACAATCGTCTTCGTCTTCAATGTAACTCAATATGCCGATACTTATTTCTGGATTTTGCTTTTCAAATTTAGAGACCTGATCGATGCGCATGGGGAAATCGATGCCGGATACGTTAAATTTATGAAGATGAGGCCAATACTGCTTTGGGCGCTCGAGATTTTTCGTTAGTTTATTTTCTTTTTCTTTTTCAGGGATCACATACACCGCAGCGGCCAAACAATACAAAAAGCACTTTTCATCAAGATTTTTTATATTGATGGTGGCTTTTTTATCTCGAATAAATTTTGGTGTCGGTAGATATGAGGAAGCGGATATAGGTTTATAAGATGCTACTTTTACAATAACGTCACCTACGCTGTCTAGTATCCAACCAGACCCCATCGTTGTGAATCTTTCGAGCATCTCGTTCAACTTGGATCCTGCGTCATAGATATGATTACTAATTTCGCTTGGATGCAGGAGACGCTCCACATTAGATCTAAAATTTGCATTCGTAGTGGACTCTGCGCCATCCCCTATCGGACGATACAAATTAACCTGACTCGAGAGATGCCACTTGATGGGGCTGTAAACATGAAATTATCAGAACGCGACATATAATTTAAAGTTACGTAGTGTACTAGTAGAGTTTAATTGCTATATTAGAAGAAGTATGGATTTTGTAGTTCATATTTAAAGATTTAAGATATGAACATGTATAGTTCATGTTTATGATATGAATATGTATAGTTTACTGATATTTATATTATAAGAAGTGTCGGAAAATGAGACTTTATTTGTTTAATTTTGTAGCACTCATACCCATGTGTGTCTAGATCATGCTGTAAGATTTGTTCGATAGCATCACGTCTAGCCTCTATGCCATCTCGCAATCCTTCCCGTTCACTGAACGGTTGAAGGGAGTAAGTTCTGAATGTAGTTATAGGGGCTGATGAACCACCACCTCGTTGTATCAGTTTATTTTCACATCTTTTGCAGATCTTTGACCCAAGATTGAAGCAGGCTTCTCTTAGCGTACGTCTGCAGGAGATGCACCACATCTTGGTGGCGCAGGAGACACATATGTTTTGTCTCTGGGGGAGATTGCAATGGCAGTCGTCTGTAAAACATAATTCTTATGTATTAGGGGCTTTTTTTAAAGGATATAAAAAGTAAATAAAGTACGAAGAGAAAGTATGCTTATTGAAATATATTATGAAATGAATTTAGTATGAATATGTTACTAGCAAGAGAGATATTTTTTATAAAAAATTACACTTACTGCAAGTAGAACTTGTATCTGGAGGTGAACTTGGATCAGAGATTGATGCTGGCGTCGGTTCATCTTCAGGACCTGTATAGAAAATGCAGCATAAAACAATTTGTGTTAGCAGAATTTAGAATAGAATACATTATAAAAATATCGTCTAATAATAAGAATACATTATATACATTTCACAGTAACGCAAACTCAATAAAATATTGATAAAAGTTGACTGATAAAAGAATGTTTGGATATTGATAATTATGTATCTATATATCTAATACGATACGATATTTTTAGGTAACAGAATTTTAGTAAAATCATATCACTTACATTTCCAAAGGATGGGGTCATATCCTCGCATCACGAACTCAAACAGAGAGAGTCCCTGTGGTATTTCATCATCGGATGAAGGATCGGGTTGTACCGCTGCTGGGATTTGATCTAGCCACTGAATGTCATCATCAGCGGCCGAAGGAGCTTGATCCATTAACGGGTCGGTAGGTCCCGAAACATGCGCTCTCTTGCGTTCGACTTCGCTAGGAGCCTCCTCATCCGCAGCTCTCTTTTGAGTTAAGGAGCTTTCTCCATGAGCTGTGGCTTTTTCACGCTCCTATTTTAGAAAAAGTTAATTGATACTAAAGATCAGTTAATAAGATGGATCTTTATCATATCAATGCTATATGATAACTAACAGTGGAGAGAGTCAATAATAAGTATTACAATACAACAAAGGGTTATCTATTGAAATCTGTATACACAATTGATTAACGCAATGGATATCTACCGTTACAGTTCTAAAAGGGATAAAATTGACTTTTAATATCAACCATGGATCATATAATAAAGGTTTAACGCTTGCTTCCTCTGCTTTTGTAGGATAGATAATGGATAATATATTTCTTAATATATTTCAATCTATTCGTATGAGTGACAAACTGTTATTAAAAAGTTTTAGAAATTCTATAAGTTAAAAAAAAATAATAATAAATAATTTATTGACAATTAAATTTTAAATTCATTGAAAATTATACTTCAAAATTCTACATACCTCTTCGTAGCGATTGAGAACCGCCACGAACTCTTCGAAAGCAGCCACGTCATCAGCAGACAGATACGTAGACATAATGCTAAGTTAGTTTCACTACTACTACAGTAGAAAGAGAATCTCTGAAAGGTAACTTTGCGAATGACCTCTACTTACAATGTTTGTGGATTTTATAGAGTGGTCAAGGTATATATGTGGTTTATATCAAACAAATTGATGAACAATTAGTTTAAGTGACATAGTCATATGATCTATTGCACACTATGATTCTTCGGGTCAATTAGAAATTAGAAATTAGGGGGTGTGTTTTATCAACTGGAGAATTTTTAGGATATGCTTTTATCTAGTACAACATTATGTGAGCGTGTTTCTGTTAAGTTTAAAATTACTAGGGTGTGTTTAAAACAAATAAAAATATTATTACAGAGATAAAATCTCTTAAGTACAGCTAAGATATTTATACAAGTTCTACAACTCGTAAAATAATACAATAAAATATAGTAAAGGCAAAAGTTATAAAAATAATAACTTACTTGAATAGCAGCCATGACGATTAGATTGAAAACGTTTGTGTGAATTAATGATTGAAGCAAGTTAACTCACATTTTATTCAGTTTTACTATAACTTTGACCTTATTAGTCAGAATGAAATAGTTTAATTATTTATAATACAGTGAATCATCTGGCGAGAACCCCTGCTCCTCTTAATAACAACGAATCATTTAGTTTGTCAAAAATTGGTTTGACCTACTTACATTTACTGATATTCGGGCTAATTAGTAACATCCCACTTAAGTGTTCGCATCGGGTTAATTAGTAACATCTGGTTTTCACATGATGTAGTAAGTGAGGTCAATCGCTAATCGCTAACTCGGGCTAATTAGTAACATCCATTTAAGTGCTCACATCGAGCTAATTAGTACTGAGCGAGGTCAATCGCTCCACTTGGGCTAATTAGTAATACATAAGTGCTCACATGACGTAGGCATCCACTAATACTTCGGGCTAATTAGTACGGGCAAGCATGTATGTAGACTGATTAACTAGGTCAGCGCTTGATTAATAATGCACTTAGGGGTCAAAGGTCAATTTTGAGCTTCAAAGATTAACCTCATAACTACTAGAGTATTCCTTAAAAATCTGCAAAATGCTTGACTCAATCTAGGTGGATTTGTTCTTGTTATTCAAATTCTGAATTTTTTCTAGTTTTAGTGTGCTAACTTAGTATTTTTGCAGCCAGATTTACAAATAATTATAGACTTTATATGACATTCTATATGTGTTAAGACTATCTGTAGTAAATAATTTTGCATCATAGCCATGCAACAAATTTCATAACTATTTTCGTCACTTCATAATTGATCTGAGAGTTTCAAATTTGAAATCCTAAGGTAAATTATGAAGCTTATTACTGGTCAGTTAATGGTAAACGGTGTCATTTTTCAATTGAAGTAGACGTGTTTACCAAATCATCTTTATTTTACATTTTTATGTTACTAAATGGCACTTTCTGAAATATTGGATCAAATTTTAGCCAAGACATTTCCACTTAATTATAAATGTATCTAATATATAGGCCTATAGTGACAAAAATAATTTAAAAATTGATGAAGCATTCTATTTGCTAGTTACAATCAAGGAGAATATTTCAGATACAATAATAAAGCTAAATATCTATATTATGAACATTTGTTGGTCAACTTACAATATTTTAAGAAATGTACAGGAATAAATACCACTTCTCTCCTTTTGTCATTGTCGTATTTTTACCCAGATGAAAAAAATGTGGCAGCTATTATGACTTAATGAATTTTTAAGCATATTTACCATAAACCATTCCTTCCCTATTAGCTATGTTTCTATGACTTTTTCTTTCTTTTATCCTTATATTAACAGTAGAATCATGATTTTAGTGTCAATTTAACTATGATAATGTTGAGCAGTACAAATATAAGGTCTAACTGATGAGCAAAAATCAAATTATCCATTTGATCTTTAAACATGTTTGTCATAACCTTGATTATTATAAGTAAAATTAAACTATTGCAACATTATCCAAACCAAACCATTTCGAACTCGAATCGAACTCTTGTGAGTTGCCAAGCAATTAAGCCGAACCCGAACCCTTGTTAGAACCGAACCGAACTCTCAAATTGTAACTGCTAATTGAACCCGAACCGAACCGAACTTTCATTTTCAACGAACCGCACTGAACCCGAACTCTGGAAATTCAAAAAATTCCCATCTCTAAGTTAAATATCGTATTTCATAGTATTACATACTCTTTTGCTTAAATTTTTTGGTATAGAAGAGATTCTCTTAAATCTCAAAACTATTTAATCCTTGGATGTTATAAACAATAATTTCTGTACTGATTTCATTTTACTCTTTGTTTACTGAATTTTTCTATTGTACATAATCATATATATATATATATATATATATATATATATATATATATATATATATATATATATATATATATATATATATATATCTTAGTGCACTGCCTACCGGCAAGTCAAATGATACATAACGCCTCCACTCTTCTCTGTCTTCCGCCTTCCTCTTCATTTCCACGTATGAGTGGGTCTTTAAATCATCTAACATACCTAATCTCGGCCTGCCCCTGCCTCTTTTTCCTTTCATTCCACCTTCTATGATCTGTTTTAATAGACCTTCCCCCCTTAGAATGTGTCCTATCCATCTCTTCTTCCTATTTCTTAATACATTTATCAACTGTCTATCTGTGCCAATTCTCTCCAGGACTTCCTCATTCGTAACCTTTTGGGTACAGCTAATCCTCTCCATTCTTCTCCAAATCCACATTTCCAATGCCTCCAGTTTCCTAATATCTTCCTTCCTTAAGGTCCATGTTTCACACCCATACAATAGCGTGGTCCAAACCACAGTTTTCACTGTCTTTATCTTTGCGTCTTTCTTTAGACTTTTTGAAAAGAACTATTAACATAATCGTATAATACATAATAAATAATAATAATAATAATAACAACAATTAGAGTGCTACAGTCATCAATGACAACTTCGAGCACTACAATGAAGGAAATAGGGAATGTGTCTTTTCCAAAATTACCAATAGAAATAACGTTATTGGATCAAGATCTGGAGATAAAAAATTTACATCTTGATATATAAGTGAAGTTTTTAACTGTTAATAGGAAAATATTATTCGAGGAATTTAGACATATATACTATAAGTAGACGAATTACATATAATAAAAATACTTATACTACTTTACGTGTAAAAATTAAAGTTTATAATGCTAATTGGTTAGGACAAGAGATTATATTTATCTATTTTCCGGAAACATAGGCCTACTTAAACCACCTAAACCACCGGATGGATGTCAACCAATTAAAAGAAACATTTCAGGCTATAAAAGTGTTAACAATAGATTAACATTTTCCACTCGTTATAGTGTTCCATGGAAGACTTTTAACTTCATTTCTCCCTATTGTATACCTTTTTACTAATCATAATATTTAAATTATATGCAGCATCAGATCAGCAACTATTCCTTCCCTATTAGCTATGTTTCTATGACTTTTTCTTTCATTTATCCTTATATTAACAGTAGAATCATGATTTTAGTGTCAATTTAACTATGATAATGTTGAGCAGTACAAATACATATAAAATAAATATGTATAAGGTGTAACTGACGAGCAAAAATCAAATTATCCATAAAATGGTGCTAAATTTATAAAACGACTGGTCTAAAGATGAAGTATTTATGGAAAAACGTAAATTGTTCTTATCTGTTGGGCACTGATAGGTGGGAGTTCTAATTATGTCTCAAATACCTGTATATCAATTTAGTATCCAACTGTTACCAAAAACTACTAATACGAAGAACAAGAAGAAGTGAAATTCTTGGTTGATGGATTGTAAGAGTTTGCATCAATAAGATAAACTTCTGATAAATGATTTAATGGTCTCATGTTTATTTACAAGTTTAATTTCATTTATTTAGTTCATTTTCAGCTTAATCATTGACATGTAATTGTGAAAATGACATTACAATCTATGAATATAGAGAATGGTATGAATGCAAGCATTGAAAAAGTTTCACAGGTAATTTATGTACTGCTATAACATGTACTAACATATTTCAATCTATAGCGGAACATGGCCTGCTCAATTTTTTAATTCAGATTATAATTCAGATCTTTATATACAAACACTACTCTGCTGTGCAAGATGTACAAGAACAGTCTTTGTGGTGCCCTTTCAGAACCCAACTAGTCCATAGTGTCATTCTCCTGCTACACTGAATTAATCTCTTTATGAAAATTGAACTTAAGTTCTTCTCCAACAACTGTCTCAATATTTTGCTGGTGAATGAGTACTGGACTACCATATGTAAAATAATGTCTTCCTTCAAAGAAGAATTGGTGATGATCAATTAGGTGCTGAACCTACTTTGATTTGGTAAATTATTAAAAGCAGAAAATTGGAAAGAAGAGTTTCTGTATGCATATGCAAATGTCATTGGTATTGTAACTATTAAGAAATTTTTTTTCCAAAGAATGTGCTTCAATCTATCAGTTTAGCATGAGCCCCATTCTCTGATAGGATAGTTTCTAACCTTGTTATTTATCTGTTTTTCTTAAAATTCTTTGTGCTGCCAAAGTGTTGTTATTTTTTCTTATTTTTGTTTATTGGCTGATATTGTTTTGTGCTATATGCAATGTCTGTATTTGATGTGAAGAGTAAAGCTGAAAGAAGATCAAGAAAGAAACGCAAGTCTAAAAGAAGAAGAACAAGTAGTTTGGTACGCAAGATTGAGGGCAAATGTGATGAGATGAGAGAAATGATGCTAAACGAGAAGTTTGTAGATTAAGTTGCCTGATATATTCTTTTTATCAATAAAATTTTTGTTATAATTCAGATATTGTTTCATTCATTACATGGAGTGGAAAGATATTTTTATAAAGAAAAATTCTTTAGTTCTGAGTCTCTTCTGCAAACTTCAAGCATCTTCAGCATTTTATGCTGAATAGTCACATTTGCCGAAGAAAATGTCTAAATTATGGGCAGTATTCATTAGCCATTGGTATGATCATTTAGTTGCCTACAGATCCGTAGATGAACAACTGAAATTCAGTTAGATCACCAGTTATTCAGATGTAACTGACATGTTTTCTAGGCTGATGTTGACCTAGACTTTAGCTTTTACTTCATATATGTATAATATGTATAATGTATATGAAATTATATACATATATGCTACACACACACATTGCTTTTCCTTTATCACTTCTCAGGTTTATGTAGACTTTTACATGTACTTTCATCATAATTTATTAAGAATATATAAATTCTTATATTTCTTTGAATTGTAATATACACTGTGAGTCTTATAAGTGACACCCCTTTTATATTTGCAATAAAATCGTAGCCAGTCGACACATTTCTATAAAATTTACAGGTTGTTGGAATCGACCAATTTTCGCTATTACTGCAACATTTTGTTACCATATCTTTAAGAACAAAAAAGTTATTGATATATAGGAACGCTAGGGGCAATGATGAATTTACAACTATGGGCCAAGTAACTGACATTCTCTATATTGTTATAATGAAAACAGGGAAAACATCTTATGCATATCATGCTATACTTATCTTAAAAAACAGGCATTTTTGTTCAAAACGTGCCATATTATGTGCAGATTTGTAGAAAATTGCCGAAGTTATTGCCTTTTTAATAGCCCTGGGGTGTCAAAAGAACTATGCAGACTGTTGTTACGCATAAGGCCTGACTGCGCATTTAGCCTGTGCGCTAAAGCTGCAGCTGCTAGGCTAAAAATCAGATCAGCCATATGACATATCAGACTGGCTAGGCCGATGCTCCATTTACCGCCATCACTTGTTCACCGATTTGAAACTCATTCAATACAAATCACAAATCCATCATTTCCATTCTTCAAAGATGGTTTTCAGCAAAGAAGATCGCATTTTGATTTACGAAATGCGAATAGCCAAAGGCTATGGCGCCAAGCGTATCCTGAAAGAATTTCCTCGTAAAAACTGGTCGTTGTCTGGGGTTGCCAGATTGCTTAGAACCATTACTGAAAGCGGATCATCTGCTAGAAAGGCAAGGCCCAAGACAGGAAGAACGCCTGAAATTGTCGCAGCTGTTGAGGAGATGATTATGAGTCAGGAATCACAGCCTGGAACTCATCGAAGTACAAGACAGATAGCACGTGAGATTGAAGTGAGTCAAGCAACTGTTAGCAGGATTATACGCCATGAGCTTAATCTGAAATGCTTGAAAAAGAAACAAGCTCAAGAACTTACAGAAGCAAATAAGTTGACAAGGTTGGTGCGTGCAAAGCTTCTGCTGCGAGATTATCCCCAGAGCAAAGTTGATTTCATATGGTTCACTGATGAGAAGATTTTCACAGTTGCTGCACCAAAGAATGCACAGAATGATAGGCTCTACGTGTTTGCAGGAACTCGAAAGAAACAAGTTCCTGCAGCACGCTTGTTAAAGACGCGTTCGACCTTCACGAAGTCTGTCATGGTATCAGTCGGGGTGTCGTCCCTTGGAGCAACTGATCTTATCTTCATTGATCCAGGTGTCAAGATTAACGGCGCTTACTACCGAGACGTGCTTCTGTCACAGCATCTCTTACCAGCTATCAGGGCCATGTCAGGAGAATTCTTTATCTTTCATCAAGACAGAGCTCCCGCTCATCGCGCATGTGAAACAGTTGCGATGTTACGACAGAATACACCTGCGTTCATACCACCGACTTTGTGGCCTCCGAATAGCCCGGATCTTAACCCAGTGGACTATAAGATATGGGGAGTCATCCAAGAGCGTGTCTATAAGACCAGAATTCGTGATGTGAATCACCTAAAAGAACGCCTCATTGAAGAGTGGTCTTCATTTGATCAAAAAATTATCGATGGATCAATCAGACAGTGGCGCCAGCGTCTTCGGGCTTGCATATCAGTTGATGGTGGTCATTTTGAACAAAAGTTATAAGCCACACCCAAATCATAATCTAACCATAGGCTCAATCAAACAGCTCTTTTCAGAGCTACCACAAATAATCAATAATTCAAAGCATCTCGCATAACGTGAGATTGCATGCGCATGATGTAGCCTACGTCTGTGGCGTTCTATATTAGGATTTTTGTTTTGACCCCCACCCGCAGTCGAGTTTAGATAACTTTTTTATTTTTATATGTATCTGAAAGAAATTTTGCAATATTGCAGAGAATTGTTAGCTCTCCACTCCCAGTAAATTTCACATGGATCGGTTGACTGATTGCGATTTTATTGTAAATATAAAAGGGGTGTCACTTATAAGACTCACAGTGTATATGTATATTCACATGTTTATTTATTATTTGCAGTGTTCAAATCCTGGGCTTGCCCGTCACTGACATCGCTTTCGAATGAGGAAGCAATTTTTTATAAATTTATATTGAAATAAGTATACAAAGTTTTCTTATCCTGACCCCAGCTAAACTGGGATTCAGTGGAAGATGATGATGGTGACGATATTGCGATATATTAAATTTACACATTAAATTTTAATAAGTTTAGTATTTCTCATTACAATATCTGTGTACAACAGCGATTCTGTAGAAATTGGTGATTGTTTATGCTCGGCATCAACAGATTTGAGGCGAAGGACATTGAGAGCAGGGTGGAAGTATTTCGTAGGATGTTAATGATAAAGGAGGGACTTGATCAGAGACATGATATACCGTCCACTGGGTATTCTCTCTCTCTCTCTCTCTCTCTCTCTCTCTCTCTCAGTGACTCACTCACTCTACTATTTTTTATCTTTTTAAGGTAGTACGCAATTGTTTAACACTATTTCTGATTTGTTAGGTCTTACTTAGGCAATATGTTTATTATGTTTTGCATGGTAATTATCTGAAATTATGGTTTTGAAACTGAGATAAATGGTTGTGAATTTGTATCAATCCTATGTTACAGCTAATTCATTTCCTTGGTTAGTGTGCTAGTATATTGAATTTTATATAATCACATAGACATGAGGAAATTTGACTATGTAAAAACATGGCTATGTCTTAAACATAGATTGTCAATCTATGTATGTGAATAGATATAAAATGTGAATAAACTTGTATCCAAGTGTGTGATGTTGTGATGAGATATCAGATGTGTTGTATTGTGTGTGATGTTGTGATGAGATATCAGATGCGAATGAACTTGCATCTATCTGTGCGCTTGATGTAACTTGTATCTCTGTGCTTGATCTAATCTATATCTATGATATCAGATGACAAATGATGAGAAGCCTGTATCTATGCGCGTAATGTATCTATTTGTGTGGTGTAGTGGTGAGTTAGCAGACGAGCAGAAGGATCTGCTAAGATCTTTGTCAGACATTGCTCATGTGCAGCAGCATCTCAACTCAAGAACAGAAAACAAGATAAGCAGGAGACGCTCGTCGCACTCTCGATCAAGCTCTTTAGACGAGCGGTCTGTTCTGCTAGCTTCGTTGCTTATCTCTCTATGTGCATTTTTTAACTTAAGACTTTTTCATTTGTTTAACTTGTCCCAATAGAAGTAAATACAAACATAATTAACTTGCAAATAATGAAGTTAAAGAAGATTACCACTAAGAGGCTTTGATGTAATACTTGTACAGTCAGTAGCATCACTAAGAATAATGAATTCGTTTGCTAAATTGTCTACGTAATACTGTAATATAATAATAATAATAATAATAAAGGTTTAACGTCCGTTTCCTCATACAAGGATGATGTCAGGGACCTCCCCCATCACATGTCACTACAAATCGATTCACCCCAAACGATGTGAAAAAACACGTGGTGAAGAGAAATAAAAGATCCTAAACAGTGTAGTAGTAATAATAATAATGCAAGCGTACATTTTAATTGCTGCCAATATAAAGAAGGTAAATATTAAAATATTAAAATCGTAGTTAGAAATACAGTTAATGCAAAAGATATATCTAACTAATATTACAAAATTTAAATTGAATTAAATCAATATTGGGCAAATATGAAACTAAAAATTGTTGACTTTAAGTCAGAAAGAGAAATAGAGTATAGTGTGTGATAAGTTATTTCTAGATTTGGACCACGTTTATTCGAGCTCTTCATGCGCAAATCAGTAGGCCTGCGTGAAAAGTGAATTATTTCTAGTCAACTGATCTTTTCTGATTTCCATTCCACTTTAAATTCAGTATTTTGTATTGGACTGTTGGCGTCCTCTTCGACTGCATATCAGTAATTGCGGATTTCAAATCCAATACTGTCCACGTTTTATTTATTTATTTAGCTTATGCGTTAATCCAGAGTTGCTTCACTTGTAAGGCGACTTAGCGTAGTCAGTCCACCCTGTAGGCAGGTTAGAGGGCACTCCTCAACGATATATTTCATGTTTTGAGGCTGACTGTCCTTGTCATTGACAAGCTATGAAACTTTTTGGCTTTAAAGAATTCATGATTTGGTGCTGTCTATCTGTGACCTCTTAAGGCTTTGGGTCTAATTATTTCGGCGACTCAGTTGGGAATTTGTGTCCAATTTGTCAGTTAGGCTCTTGCTACTATTGCTATTGGTGTAGAGTGGATATGTAGAAGATATATAATTGAGAGGGAGTGACGTCATTGTTAATGTAATACTTTGATTTTAAGCTTTGACTCAGTTTATTTTTATATGCATAGACCTTGTCTTGATAATGATAATTGTCAGTTTTATTTTTCTTTGTCTTGCCTTGTAGATCAGCTGCGTTCTCTATTCTGTAGTATTTGAGCCTCTGATTTGTATTAGACCAGTATTAATATCTTAAAGGTAGAATTCATTATTTTGTTTGGCAACATTTAAATTCAAATATTTAGTAGACAATATTTTTCTACATAACTCAAACAAAGTAGGCATCCATTTTCAAAGAACCTTAATATACTCATGAATAACGCAACCTTTGTTAGAGTCTGGTTTGGCCTAAGTTAAATTGGAATTTATCTGTACTGTGTTAACTTCTGAAGGATTCGTTGAAGTGAATTTCACTGAACCAATTAAAGGTAGATGCACTGAAATTTTCTACCAATCTGTGTAGTTTGTAAACAAAAATGTCCATTTTAGTCTTTAATAATGGCTAAACCTCTGCCTAAGCTGTAGTTTAACGTCTTGAAAACGCGCTATACCTCGTTTCAGACTTCATTATTGTAGATTTTCAACTCTTGTTACCCAATTAATGTTTAACAACTGTTGAGATTTAAATGCTCTTCATACATATGGGCACTACTTTTCTTCCTTTCTTGTAATGATTTATGAACTTCTGTGACAATTTATTTCTTTACAAACAATTTTGTACAGTAATAAAAATAAAAATAGTAAAGGTGAAACTTCATTTCCGCATACAAGTATGATGTCAGGGACATCTCTCTCTCTCATAGTGCACTGCCTACTGGCAGGTCCGTGGTATATAACGCCTCCACTCTTCTCTGTCTTCCGCCTTCCTCTTCATTTCTACATATGAGTGGGTCTTTAAATCATCTAATATACCTAATCTCGGCCTGCCTCTGCCTCTTTTTCCTTCCATTCTACCTTCTATAACCTCTTTTAATAGACCTTCCCCCCTTAGAATGTGTCCTATCCAACTCTTCTTCCCATTTCTTATTACATTATATCAACTGTCAATTTGCCAACTCTCTCCAGAACTTCCTCATTTGTAACCTTTTGAGTCCAGCTAATCCTCTCCATTCTTCTCCAAATCCACATTTCCAACGCCTCCAGTTTCCTAATATCTTCCTTCCTTAAGGTCCATGTCTCACATCCATACAATAGCGTGGTCCAAACCAAAGTTTTCACTATCTTTATCTTTGTGTCTTTCTTTAGACTTTTTGTTAATAGTTCGTTTCTATTACCAAAGGCCGTTTTTGCTTGTGCAATCCTACTGCATATTTTCGTCTCACATTTCCCGTCATCGATTATAGTATGACCCAAATATTTGAAATCCCCGTCGTTACCCATTAGTATAATGGGTAACGACGTCATTAGTAAAAGACATCATTAATACATCTTTAATTCATATAATTCGACATGGAGTCAAAAAATTACTTAAATAAAGTTTTTTTTTTGTAACAAATTTATTCATAACTTAAGACAATAAAATAGGTAAAATTATTGATGGCAAAGAGACCAATTTTTCTACAGACTAAGAATGTCAGAGAGATATAAGCACTCTGCTTCAGCGAGACGAGTGCCTGATGGCAGAGCCTCCAGTCCTTATGCACCAGCAAGCTCTGAGTCAGGCTCACGCACTGAACACAAGTTAGTTTCAGTCTCTCCCTCATATTCTTCTTTTTACACTCTCTTTCTCTATTTCTATCTTTCTGCCTGTCATTTTTTCTCTCCCTTTGTCTGTCCATCTTTCACTCTCAGGGTATTTATTTCTCTTTGTATCTTGCTCTCTCTACCTATCTCTCTGTCTCAGTTTTTATATCTATCCAATAGCCCGTCTCTCGTTCTCTCTCTATCTCTCTCTCTCTCGCTCTCTTTCTCTCTCGTATCGCACCCTATGTCTCTGTCGTTCTCTCTGTATCATATTCTATCTATATCTATCTCTACACTCTCTACATGTATCTGCCTTGCTCTGTCTAGATGTAGCTCTGTTCCTCTGTCTTGCACAGTCTCACTATATCTGTCTATATCTGTCTCTACGTATCATACAAAGATTAAAGTGTCTTTACACAAACAAGATGATCTGTACAATAGTATACGTGTCGATGCATAACTTACACTGCACTCTG
The DNA here is from genome assembly GCA_905160935.1 of Enchytraeus crypticus. NCBI lineage: Eukaryota > Metazoa > Annelida > Clitellata > Enchytraeida > Enchytraeidae > Enchytraeus > Enchytraeus crypticus. Next base: position 284,789 of record CAJHZI010000447.1, on the reverse strand, counting down.
TGACACATATTCTGCAGTTGTGTATCTAATGAGTGTTCTAATAGCAAATATTCTCAAGCCATCATGTAGTCGTGATAATTATTTCTTTACTATTCTTATAACTTGTCCATTTTTGCTGGTTTTCTCAAATTCTCTGTCTTTTAATGTTTGTTGGACACGTTGAGAAGCTTAGAATTTATCAGGTCTTTGTGTAGTCTGTCGCTACTTTACGGCAATACATATTAATTACGGCTTATCGATTCTGTGATGGGCCAGATGCAACACACAGAACAAACCATAATTTCTTTGGCATTTGTATTTTTAATTTTATTAGACCTTTGCTCTTTATTTTGTTATAACTTTGCTAATACTTTTTTTCTAATAATATGCCTAGATTTTCTTAGGCATAAGATGAACTACAAATAAAATTTGGTATGAAGTAAGATAATTTACTTGATCCTGTGTGATAAAAAAAACATATTGAACATGCATCACGTCCTCCTAATTCTCAAAACATTTATTTAATGCCTCTACACTTCAACTCTTCATAGGCTTTCTTTTTTTGTAATATTGCCAGTCCAACTTATCTTGTTTCATACTTTTCCAGAATCACATTTCTAAAACTAAGTTATCTAGTTAGTTTGCTTCTGTATGGAACAAGTCATAATCCTACAGTTGTGCCGGCCAGAATAGAGTTTTAACTATTTTCTAATATTACACTCTGTATCATTAAACTTCAGAGAATTACATAGTAAATTATTTCATATACTTCTTTTTACCCGTAAATCATATGTATGGTTTCTCTTTTACATCTTTCATTATTTGATTTAGTGGTGGTGATAATGGCTTTGGCGATGGTGGTACTACTGTTGATATTATATGCGTTATAACCGTCTAACCCGTGACAGCTGCCGTTGATGTGTCTATATTCCATGAATTTCCATCAATCAACTACCATTTAATGTCCGGTTCCTCTCCAAAAGGCAATGTCAGGGACATCTAAGGTAGACACTGTAGCATCAAGCGACGAAAGCAACACACGATGGCGGCTGAGACCGAAGAGAAAGCGGAGTCAAGACAGTGCAAGTCTACAAACCAAGGCAGTAGGGTCAGAATTTCGGCCATAGAATACTCTGGCGGAAAGAAATTAATTTTTAGCTTGCCCAGGAAGGTACTAATACACTTTCGAGATCAAAGATCTTTTGGAAAATAATTCCATAACGTTAAAGCAGAAAACGTGAACGAGCGCCTGCCAATGGCAAATCTAATGTCAGTTGCAGTAAGTAGATCCTTACCAGAGGAACGAAGCCTACGTGAAAGTTAATAGATTAATAAGAGATCAGATAGATAGTAAGGTTTACCATCGTTTACCATTTGAAAGCTAAGGAAGAATCTTGAATAGTATACGTTCAGAGCATGGGAGCCAATGTAGTATTCGTTAGAAGAAAAGAAGTGCGGGAGTTGAATTTTGTAACACAAGCGTTTTGTACATGTTGAAGACGAATTATAGAGGTTTTAGGGAGATCATAAGCAGAGAGTTAAAGCTGGTAAAGCTAATATTAACGTCAGTTTCCTTACTCGAAAGCGATGTCAGTGACATGCTAGCACAGGATTTGAACCCAGCACATACTGATCCGCGGTCGAATATCGTACCGACATCTTGGAACTATTTACCGTCTATCATTGTCATGGCTTCTTCATTAAATACTTTTAAGAAAGGACTATGCAAATCCTATCTATGTAAATTTCTCAAATCTAAACAATAAACTGTATACATAGCTCTATAGCAAATATTTATTTCGATGATAGATGCTCTTTTCTAACAAGTATATTTTGTAACAATTATGTTTTTCAACGTTCATATTGCATGAGATATCTTTAACTTTATGTTTGATTTTAGTCGCTGCTTTTATACTTTTATCAATTGTACAACCGGTATAACACTAACATAACATAACGGCACACTGGGTCAGGAAGCACAGATGCTTGTTTAAGACCCATTTCCTCCTTCCTCTCCATGGTTATTAGTAATCGTTGCCTTTTGATGGCGCATCAATTGCAGCCGGCGCGGATTTAAGAATAACCTTCCATCACCCTGGGATTTTTTCCTTCCTCAGCTTTTACCAACACTCGGTCTTCCAAGATGGTCAACCACAAAGTACTTATCGAGGTCGATGCAGCTTAACTTCGATAATTGACGCGCAACTAAACCAAGTGCGCTAATCCCGCCGTCAGGATATGGTAGTGCCTTGACGGCCTTTATTACCGATCACACATATGGTTGAACTTTCTGTTTGCATGCACATATGTTTGTCAGAATTGTCTATGATGTGATGAATAAATGAAATAATATAAATTAAATATCACTGGCTCCAGACAGTGGCGATGTCGGAGTTACAATAATCAAGTGTAGAATGAGCTTTAGTGCTACATTTTTTCAAATGTAGCATTAGCTAATACGGTGGCAGAGTTTATACCACGTGATATACGAATTGCACGTAGTTTTCGGATATGAAAAAAGGACGAATGCCAGATAGATGTTGCATGCAGTTTAAAGTTGAGGTTTGAATCTAAAATTACTCCAAGGCTGCTTGCCGACTCGGAAGGAGACGAAGATATAACTGTCTAATCAGTTATATTTGGCGGAGCCAGTGACATATTGGCTAGTTGTTCGACAGCGGATCAGTATGTGCAAATTTCAAGTCCAGTGCTCTCCCAGTCACTGTTGGTAAACTAGTCCTTAGCATATTTTAGCCTGTGATAATGTATTCCTGTGACCGTATTCATAGCCCACTAGCCAGTTGTTGTTGTTTTGCTTAATTCTAGGATCAGTTACAACTATTGTTGTATATGTGTATGCAGAATGTGTCAAAAATGCCCCCCCTCAATGAATATTTTCAGTAACTTCTGTACATGATGTCGGTTTATCATGCAAATTCCAAGATCATTCCTGGACCAAATCGACGCATTTTCACCAAATTTCATGGATTATACGTTCTGTGAAAGTCAAGTTAAACCCATTCTTACCCCCACAACCCTACTATTTTATGTGAATGCAGTGCACGTGCACTGAATTGAATGTTTCCTGGAGAGCTCTGCCGATCTATTACTTTCATTAAAGTAGCAGACTACTGCTGGAATCCCACATGTTTTACTAGTCTGTAAAATTAGAGGCCTTACAATATTTCACAAATCTGGTCTCCACTAGTGGCTACTTGAAGCTTAAGTTACGTAAAATTTTGCTGCGTGGATTCATGTCCACTTTCAATATGAAGCTACTTGACTTTAATCATGGAGAACACTTTCATGTTCTCCTGATCTTTAACGAGCAACACCAAATATTAATCAATTAGGCGCAAAGCACATTTCTGAAAGGTTGCAGTCATCCATTAAGATAGAAGTTAAACATTTTAAGCAGTTGCTTCGTTAATAACTATTTCGTAAGTGTACCAAACGGCCATTTTTGTGGCCCACTAAAAATAATATGAAATATGTTTATTTGAGAATTTAGTATAAAAATCTAGGAGGCCAAATATTTTTCCGCTAACAAAAGTGTAACTCAAAACTTGTAGGGAAAATATTTCCAATAAATTGCTAGCACATGAGTAGAATTAGACTAGGAATGGTCATAGAGATTTACGTAAAGCTAAAGTTGTTGTTTCTGTCACAGTCGCTCTAGCAGCAGACACCGCACTGACAGATTCTCAGTCTCTCGTTCACGCTCGAGATCTTCAAGATCACGCAGCACATCAATACGTCGCAGGCGAGGCTCTCCTAGTCATCTGGACAAGCGAAGGATAACTAGGTCAGTATCAGCTATAACTAGGTCAGTTGTTGTGATTTATGTCTAGATGGAGATGAGCATTCAAGAACATTTTAGTATTCTTTCAAGTTTGATTGTTTTGAGTATTATTATTGGCAGTGTAGTACCGTGCTACGTGTAGAGTTTTATATTCACTTTTAAAAGTGAATCGTCACTCACCTCACCTCTGTTGTTTATCAGTTCAGGTTAAAGAAAGTTACTAAAGTTATGGCCTCGAGAATTTCGTTGATGTTGATGATTTCTGTATAAAGCACTTTTTATTTTTTATTGTCGTAAGATTTTCTATGAGAACAAAGTGCTTTTTTGTGTGGCGCTAGAGGTTTTGCTGATTCGTAAATGCTTTTTTTGAATCCCAGCTCTTAATCGTCGTCTATGTTAACATAAACTGATGTTAAGTTCTGAATTTCACTAGTCTATTTATGAATGTTTGTTTTGTTGACACATGCATTAAGTATACAGCTGATACTCCTTTTTGTTTTCTAGCTTTGTACGTACACTAAGACGTTTTTTAGTTTCAATCTCTCTCTCTCTCTCTCTCTCTCTCTCTCTCTCTCTCTTAGTGCAATGCTTACTGGCAGGTATATAAAGCCTCCACTCGTCTTGGTCTTCCGCTTTCCTCTTCATGTCCACATCTAAGTGGGTCTTTAACTCATTTAACATACCTAATCTCGGCCTGCCTCTGCCTCTTTTTCCTTCCTTTCTACCTTCTATGACCTCTTTTAATAGACATTCTCCCTTTAGAATGTGTCCTATCCAACTCTTCTTCGTGTTTCGTAATGCATTTGTCAACTGTCTATCTGTACCAACTCGTTCTAGAACTTCCTCATTTGTAACCTTTTAATAATAATAATAAAAGGTTTAAAGTCCGTTTCCTCATCCAGGGATGATGTCAGGGACGTCCCCACATCACTAGAGATCAATTCACCAGACCAATCTGCAAAAGAAATGTGCTGAGGAGAAGTAAGGTCCTAAACGAAAGCTAGTCCGGTGATAAAAAATGGTCAGGGTCGATTAAAAGTAAACACGCATTATAGTGAAATGATCAACTATGTTGATATCTATCACTTTTTAATACCTCATGTTTAAACCACTATCCAATTTATAGTCCATTTTCAGTATAGCCAGTCCAGTGAATGTCCGAGATTTTACTGTCAAATCAGCGCGGCTGGGATAAATTACACATTAGATTGATTATTTATGTCTACGGTGGGAAAAGGTACGTTTTAACCTTGCTAGAGAAAGTTGAAAGGTAAAAACGGGAACGAAGATTAGCAGGTAAAGAGTTCCGGATTGTTGGTGCTGCGTAAGAAAATGAACGTCTGCCCAATCATGTGAGAACATTTGGAACAGAGAGAAGATTGGCATCGGTGGTACGTCGAAGTGCACGTGAGGGACGATAGGGAAGAAGAATTTCAGATAAGTAATTTGACAGGACTTTTGAGTCCAACTAATACTTTCCATTCTTCTCCATATCCACGTTTCCAGTGCCTCTAGTTTCCTGATTCCTGCCTTCCTTAAGGTCCATGTATCACCTCCATATTATGGTGTGGTCCATACCAAGGTTTTCACTATCTTTATCTTAATGTCTTTCTTTAGGCTTTTTGTTAAACTTTTTTTCCTATTACCGAAGGCTTCTTTTGATTGTGCAATCCTACTGCATATTTCAGTCTCACATTTCCCATCATCTATTATAGTATGACCTAAATATTTGAAACTCCTTACCTGTTGCAATTTCGCATCATTTAATATAATAATGACTTCACCTTTATTCTGGGACACTAATCATTACTTTTGTCTTTTGATGTTAATCTTCATTCCGTATTTCAATGACGTATTATTCAGACTATCCATTATCTTCTGTAGTCCAGTCTCGCTTTTCCCGCTGCTATTCCTGATCATCTGCAAATCTTACATCTTTTAACAAATTACCTCCTAATTTTATTCCTTCTTCCATATCTTGTACAGCTTCCTCCATCACTGCCTCAGCGTGTATGTTATACTGCAGCGGCAAAATGTAATATGAAATGTTTCTATATCATTTTTTATAATTCTATGTGTTTATATGTATTTGTTTATTCATTACGGATGCTATATTTAATCCAGGTTCTATTTTTGTTGCTCACTATATGTCGTGGAATATAAAATTTTAGTTTTAGCTTTTGGGCTTACAGTTCTATTGATTTCGGCAGAGCTGAATGTCTATATATTAATATATCTTATTGGATCATATTTATAATTGTATCTCAGCTGACGCAAAGCTCTCTTTATATAGTTGTCGCTAAAGAGAGAATTTCGCATGAGTCTATTTAGTCTGTGTCATAGCAATTTTCACTGTGGTTGTGCAAAAATAGTAGCGGAGATCTCCGCCAACATTTAGTGAAGTATTCTGATTGTCAACATGGCCCTATTATCAAAACATTTTCAAACTGATCACAAAATTTGAGGAGCAAGCTGTGTGCTGAATTGCTCTGTAAAGCGTATTTTCAGTTGTTTTCTTTTTGAATTAAAACCCCTATAGCTTTTAGCCTCTCAACGTTTTCAAAATGAATTTTGACCATTATTCTTCTATAGAGCTCCTAAAAAGCAGCAAAACTAAGTTTAGCGTCTGTTTCTGTATCACAAGGGATACTGTTTATGAAAGTTCGGCTGAGATTCGAAGCGATGTTTATCAGTTTATAGATTAGTTTATAGCTTATTAGTTTATACCCGCGGATCAGTTGATGCGGGTTCAAATCCTGGGCTCGCCCGTCACTGACATCGCTTTCGAGTGAGGAAACTGACGTTAACCTTAGCTTTACCAGCTTTTATTATACATTAAAAACTGTTAACTTTGAAATGATTGAGTTTTTCATTTGGATTATTGGGTTAGTCATATAAAAAATATACAGGATTGATCCTGACTTTCTCTGCTTGTCAGTCCTAGCAAGCAATTTGTGTGGGTCCTGTCAGTGACCCTGCACATTGAGAGATAGACCTACAACGACAATGGCATTCCATCATGTGCTGATCCTAAAACTAGTCTTTCTATAATTTGTATTTGTTTGTATAATTTTTGTTTTAATTTTGCCATTTCTAATATGGTTTAAGTGTTTCTTTTCTTTGGTTTTGGAACACTTTATGTTACGTTACACTCGTTCAGTTCAACGACTTCAAGCTGGCAGAGGTCTCGTAGGGATATATCGAGAAGTCGCTCAAGATCTTATAGAAGAGAAAGATAGGAGATTCAACTCATATGCAGAAACAAGTGAAGCAGTTGTTAATATTGTGGTATGTTTAAATTTATTCCCTTTATGTTTTTCATTTATTTTCTTGTCCAGTTGTTTTCTTTCAGTTTAATACTGTTTATGTTATAAACGTATTTGTTTTATCTGCCTTATTTTATTTAGTAGGCTCTTCAGTTTAAATTCGGTTCCTTTATTCTTTGTTGTTACGTTTTTAATTCTGTTTTAGATTTTGAACTTTGTTTTCTGCTATTTTGTATAAATCGTACTTAAATTGACACGAGCTTCATGGATGCATTGTGAATAGCTAAGGCTATGGTAAAGTTTATTTCTGGATAAAATATCAAGTTTCCTAAAAATAAAATTTTAGACAATGGACTAAAGGGGCCCAGTGTTCAATAAAATAGGATAATTCTATGGAAGATCATGGAAACAAACTGATGGCTTATTTTTATACATACTACGTACGCCCTGTACTACATATACTGAGCTGTACAACACACTGTACTACATGTACTAAACTGTACATCACACTGTACTGCATGTACTGAGCTGTACAACACACTGTACTACATGTACTGAGCTGTACATCGCACTGTACTTCTTGTACTGAGCTTTAAGCTTCACTGTACTACATGTACTGAGCTGTAAGCTTCACTGTACTACATGTACTGAGCTGTAAGCTACACTGTACTTCATGTACTGAGCTGTACAACACACTGTACTACATGTACTGAGCTGTAAGCTACACTGTACTGCATGTACTGATGTGTGTGACGGGTTTCGACGTACTGTTGTACTTATAACATGGACACGGATATTAAACTGGACTCATTCAGTGAGACTCAGTTCTGTGTACAAACCTCTGTTGTGAGTGCTGACAATGTCTTGTTCTGCCTGCCTCTAGATGATGTTAGGCAGTGGAATGTTGAAGAGAATGAGTGAGACATGTGCTTGTAATAAAATGAAATATTGACTCTGATTCAATGAAATATTGACTCAGAAATAAATGAAATATAGAATGTGGCCTGTTAAAGTTTGTTCTGCCACGGCTCTCTGTTGAGCCATCTGTTCCACCATTATTCTTCAGCCTCGCATCTCTACTAGCTCATTGTTTATAACCGCCTTTAAAACCTTGAGCACACATTACAAAATTGTTGTTTTTGTGGAATTTAGATGATCCTTGTTCTTCATGGACACGATTTGAAATCTTCTATACCCCTCGGTATGTGTTGCTTCCAGTTAGCCTGCAGTCCATCGTGTGTGTGACAAGCTTGGTTGTAATCTGAAGCTCTCTTGATTGTTTTTACTGGTACTGACAGGGCCGGATTTACCATGTAGCACTTTCAGCACGTGCTGAGGGCCCCCCGGCCAAAGGGGCCCCCGAGATTTCTTTAAAAAATCTCTTTAGGCTTCAAAGGGTTACCACTACCATGACACAATGAACACAAAATAAAAAGATTTTGAAGCCATTTTTTACCAAAAAATTGTCAGAAATACTATAGCCTTTGGCAAAGAAACAATATTAATCCAACTGCAGACCTACTTGGAATTTGTTGGGTGTCTAAACATTTCCTAGTAATGGGCAATGTACATTGTAAATTGTAATCAGATTGCTACATTAAACTTAGATATTAATTATACATATAGGCCCACAACTCTGTTTCCTGACTATGGTTAACATATGAACAATTTTTACTCTTTTATGGTATAGGGTGTCCAGATAGATCGTGAACGATTTTGAATGACTGCCATTTTTAATCCACTAGTAACAAATTTATAAAAATTGTCATTTAGTATTTAATAATGTCTCCTTTATTCTTCAGTACAGCGTCAAGTCGATCATGCATCGAGCCAATTAGATTTGTCAGAGTTTTCAGAGGTATCGATTTCCACGCCTTTCGAATCCGGCGTTTCAAGCTGTTCAATGTCTGCGGTTCAGGATCGGCATAAACCGTTGCCGCCATAATACTCCAACCATTTTCTATCGGTGACAAATCCGGAGAATTAGGTGGCCAGTCCTCTGGTGAGATATATCCATTAATGTTTGTGTTCAACCACTCGACTGACGCTCTTGATGTGTGTGCACGTGCACCGTCTTGTTGAAACAATCCTTCGCCGTTATTACGAAACAGCTTTGTAGCTGTTCAATTCGTACATACAACTGTTCGCTGGAATGCTGGTTTGACCTCTTTCTCCAGTATCTCATTGATGTAATAAGTCGAATTAACTGAAGTTTTATTTGGGATGATCTGAAGTTTTGTTAATCCGCGAGCTGTAATACCACCCCACACCAGACCTGACGGGCTGAACTTCACCTGTGGCGCGCACGGAACAGAAGTTTCTTGTGATCCCCATACTACATCGTTCTTATTGTTAGGTACGTAGTAAAGTTTGAAAGGTGATTCATCAGTGAACATGACACGCGACCAGTCAATATCTTTAAACTTCTTCGCAAAGTTGACTCGGCGGACTTTATAAGCACTACTTAACTTTGGGACCTTTTGTCGTTTAAAGCATTTCCATTTCAGCGTCGTTCGCATATACTGTCTTATTGTCTCTTTGCATCCAGCAAAGCGTTTGTCTTTCAATCGACGTGCTAACTTTCGCAGACTCTGTCCACGCACATATTTAGACTGCCTAATCAGTTTTTGAGCGGCAGCAGTCAGCACAGACTTTCGACCGCCTTGATAACGACTCTGCAGCGTTTCGTTTGGATTCTGCTTGTAGCGGTTGGCCCACTTGCTAATCCACGCTTTACTACGACCTAGTTTTTTTGCTATAACGCCATAACTATACTTTTCTTCCAATAGTGTAATAGCTTGTGCTCTAATTTGCGCTTCGTTTAATGTTGCCATTGCCTAATCAGTGATACGCCGTTTATTTACTGCACTGTGGCGGCAGTTTTCTGTTTACGCACATTTTGATGACGTCACGGCAAATGACGTCAACACTTTGAAACGTAAGTTACAAACCTACAGTATTTTCCCTGTTATTTACAATTGAACAGCCTATCTGCCAGTATCAAACTTTCCACATTGTATTGTGCATAACATATAATTTTTTGCATTCAAAATCGTTCACGACCTATCTGGACACCCTATATTATCTTATCCACTGTATTTTGTATCTATTTGTGGCTGGTTGATTTTTTATATCTTTTAAAACATAATTCAGGCGTTAATGGAATAATGGTTATAGGGTTAGGAGTTAGGGTAAGATTTTTCCTTGGGGGGGTCCCTTGCACAAGTTCTTCAGACCCTCCAAGGTCTAAATCCGGCACTGGGTACTGATACTTAAACATTGTTTGCTAAACCTCTGATAGAATGATAGAAAGTCCAGTGCGCTTGTGGCTAGTGAGCCATGAAGTTGTCTGTTTTATTCGATCGATTGATTGATTGATTGCCTGACTGACCGATTGGATTGATTGTTTGATTGACTGTATTATAGTGCACGTAAGAGACCTGTGCCCTACCACCGACCATCACCTGGTGATTGGTCACCCGACAGCGCATATCTTAGATCTCGGTCAAGATCTCTGCCTCAGTATAGATAGGTCAAGTCATCGGGTCTTTTAATAAAGATTGTGTATATGTAACATTGAATATGTAATATGTATTTTTCATTCTATTGACAACTAGCAGCACCGATATCTCACAGTCGTATGTATGTTCTTGCAGGGTGCGCATTAAAGAATTAATCACTAGCAGCATTTAGTATTTTAAACAATTCATAGTAGTTTTCCTCAAATCATTTGTAGAGAAAGAATTTAATCAGGTATCTACCAAGATTGTTTTTGCCTATGTCAAACGGGACTTTAGTTATTAATGGTATACGAAGAAGAATAAAATATTATGTTTGACGCGGCGTTATAATGCCATTATTTTATTAATTCAGAATTTGATTCCACCGGGTCAAGTTAGCAGCCAAATTACTCCAGAACAAATTGAGCATAATCTGTTGTCATTTGTTCCTGCTTTTGAACATGTGGAAAAAGTAGCATGCTTAAAGCTACATTATCAAAACGCCGCTGAATTATTTGAATATGGTTCTTCAAGCGTTTCGAGACTCTTCTGAAAGATTTCATCGACTGCCCATTTCAACTATTTAGTGCAGAATACAGATTCAACAGTGCATTAGATCCAAAACTGAAGTGGGCTTTTAATCTGTCATTTCTGATAAAAAAATTTGTGATTTAATCGACTGAATGCCAATTTGATTATCACAAAATAAGTATAGCATAATTATTATGTCTTGCGAAAAGTCTCCAATACGACCAGTGCTGTAAAACACTGTTGGAAAAGTACTTTAATTTATGAAACTAAAATGTAAAAATAAAAGTATTTATTTTTAGGAATTAAAAATAAAAGTATTTATTTTCTGGTATCTAAAAGTAAAAGTTTTTTTCAAATTATGAAGTACAATTGTTTCTAAAATACTACAACGCATAGATCCATATTAACATCGGGAATATGTTAATAAAGAAATCACATTTGTGGAAGTAAATCTCAAATCGCTGCATAGTACATATACTATAATATTACGTATATTGTAGTACATACAGCTTGCCATTTAAATATTTCTCTGTTAATGTATTATTGGATTACCTTGACCAAATTAGCACAATAAAGTTAATCCAATAACACAATAAACCAATATATAATCTTTTATTCACCAATTCTTGGCAGAAAACACGCACAAATACAATTACATTGCAAAACGTGACAGAACAGAATACATATAAAAAGTGCATATAAAAGTTTAACAATATCAATTTTTTCACAAACTGCACAAGTGTTAAAACAGAGCATTTTTAAAATAGCGTCAGAATTTATAACGAATACTCGACGAAGAGTCATTACTATCTATGGCAAATTTACTTTTAATGTTTAAATAATCATTGTAATCGGGAGAGTCCAAATGCTGCTTAGCACTTAACTTATCATTGATTATTAAATTATGCAGGAATGTAAACCTATGGTATTCATATAATAAATCAAATGGCAAAAATCCGCATTACCACTGACAATATAAAATATTATTTGTATAAAATATACGGAAAATCTTTGAGAAGACACTGTTGTACGCCTTAGAAAAGCTTTCCATTTCTGATTTATTCAGTTGTACAGCTGGAATGCCATAAAGTAGAACTGGCACTGCCTGCATACGAATTAGCTTTAAGAGAACATCGATTGATGCTTTCGTTCCCAGTCTGCCAAATATAATGTTAGCCGAGGTGTACAGTTTTGTAATTTATATATTATTATAATGTTATTTAGGGTCTATTTAGTTTTCAGTGTTACTTGGGCCTAGCCTATTTAGTTTTCAATTTAAAATTCTATATATAAGCATATACATGTAGATACGCCGATGAACAGAATTTAAAAGATCTACAGATTAAAACTAAGTGCTAGTTGAAATTGTATTGCATTCAACACAGTCCCTTTGATCTAGTGGATAAAGCACAGGCTTCCAAGAATGACGTACTTGAATTAATGAAAATCTAACAGCGGCATAGGTCTATTATTATTAATAATCGATTGAATATGTCGCTCTGACCGTCTGATGTAGCGGTGTAATTATATTTCAGACATGCGCCTTTGATCTTTAATTTAAAGTTAAACTTCTAATAAACACTATCTTGACTAGATAGGCCTAATGTTTAATGCCTCTCGCTTAATCCGAAAACAGTGTTACAATGAAAAAGTACTTTTAAAGTAAAGTAATTTTTTAGGAAACACAAAAGTATGAGTTTTTTTGGAAATTGAAAAGTAAGAGTAAAGTAAAAGTATTTCATTTTTCAAGATCGAGAAGGAAAAGTAAAAGTACTGCCAAAACATCAAAAAGTAAAAAGTAAAAGTAATTTTGAAGGTAAAAGTGAAGTACTTTTCCAGCACTGCTGTAAAGTCTCCAATACGACCAGTGTACATTTAATCGATGACCTGGATTAAAGTGTAACGCCAAGCACTTACTCTTGTAAGCCTCGGCATTGTAAGCCTCGGCAATGCCCTCTGCATATGAATCCTGACTGATTTTATGAGTTATTATCAATTATTTTTATGAATGGGTTATATCGCAACGAGTAGAATGCTCGCCTTTTAAGGCGAGCATTCTACTCGTTGGCGGGGGTTCAAAACCCAGGTCAGTCAAAAACTGAAGTAGGCATGCCCCTTAGGGCTCCAAGAAAGTTAGTAATATCTACATGTAGGAGCTTGCTGCCAATTGACAACAAAGAAAATATTTCCTTGATTTATCAAAAATATGATTAATCGTGGAAATAATTTTCAAAAAGCGTGCCAGGAACATGCAAAACGGTCTTGAAGACCTGTCATATGCCATGACACTACTATAGAAGTGGTCGTTTGAACTCGTTTCAAAAAATAAAGAATTGTAACACTCATTGTATTCGAACGTTGTCAGAGTCATTCTTGAACTTTACTAACCTATTTTGTATATCGTGTTTAGAAAGTGATGGAGCGATGAGATCGATAGCTCTTTGATCGCATTGCTTCTGTTGCTTCTAAGCTCCATTTGGCACCATGCAACAAGTTCTTGTTGTAGTTATGTTTTTATGATCGTCTGAATAAGGCAATTAAATTATAAATATTGTAAATTATTTCAAATTAATATATTATTTCAAAACCCTGCATGTTTATTTATACGTGTTTAGTAATTTATTTAATGCAAATTTTCATTAAATGCCAAATGTATACCGAACTAGGGTAGTTAAAAATTGAATTGAAAGTGGATGGGATCCTTCTCTTTTCTTTCTCTCTCTCTCTCTCTCTCTCTCTCTCTCTCTCTCTCTCTCTCTCTTGTGTTTGCCAAGTGGCTGGTCCAATATTCCTACTCGCATTCTGCTTCGTTTTCAGTAAGGAGCATTTCATCGATTAACAATTAACCGTGTTAATCTCTTCACAAAAGGCTATTCTTAACAAAACCTTAATATAGCGTATAGCTTTAGGTTACGTGTTAAATGGCTTCTGAAGTGGTTTCCCATTTCCTTCCTCAGTTCTTGTTCAGTCGCTTCTTACGACCCAGTGCGGTTTGCGGTTGGACTCTTCTTCAGTGGCCAGACACAAAACGAGAGAGCATAATGAGAGAATATTGCTTTATTGACAAAAGTTCTATCGTACCAATTACGCAATAGGCACATTTTATATTTCTATTCTCTTCGTTAAAAATAAACGAGGTTCTGGCTGAAAATAACTTCAGGCGAAACTTTATTAATATCATCGCTAGGCATCCTTGGTTTCAAGTTAGCAATATTTAGTGTGTAAATTATTGTAATTATTGTTTGTTTGCGATAGCGACATCATGTTATATTGCTGTCGCCTATTTGTGTAAAAGCCATCATGTCTTGGTTCTTATATGTTATATAGACTATATAGATATATAGTATAATATATATGTTATATATATATATATAGATGTAAATATTTTTCGACGTTTATTGCCTGACAGATTTTCACAAGTTGAAAAGTTAGATTATAACCGCTTTGTTATTGTAATATCTAGTTGAATTAATAGCACATAATTGTGTGACGAAGATATTGATAATTGTGAGTTTAACAACAGCTTAAAATGCGACACTCGATAAAATGATGCTTCCCATATTTATTATCAAACTAATAATTTATGAGAAACGTGCAAAACTTATAAAATCAACCATCTGCCAAATTAAGTGTTTTCATCAGTATAGGCCTACTAATACATTTTGCTTTTATTCACAATTCTTTTCTGATAATAGGGGTTCTGATGGATGGCCATCGAATCCCTCGGGAACCTCGAAATCTCTATTTTAGTAGTTTAACTTATTCAAAACGTAAAGAAAGCCTAATTTTAATGATATTATTTATACTTTCTGAAATAATTTCTGAATCGCAGACATTAAAGAAAGAAAATATCAGGAAACTAGAGGCATTGGAAATGTGGTTATGGAGTAGGATGGAAAGGATTAGTTGGACTGACAAAATTACAAATGAAGAAGTTCTTGAAAGAATCAGTACAGATAGACAGTTAATAAATGTGATAAGAAATAGAAAGAAAAGCTGGTTTGGACAAGGGTGATGATTTGCTAAAGGATATAATAGAAGGAAGAATGCAAGAGAAAAGAGTTAGAGGAAGACCGACACATGGGATGTTGGATGGTCTGACAACAAATTCATATTTAGGCCTAGAGATGAAAAGGAAGACTGAGGATAGAAATTCTTTGAGAGTTGTATGCCGTGGACATGCGCTTAGGTAGTGCACTAGAAGAAAAGATAATAATTTATATTGATTAGGCCTATTTGTTATATAGGCTATATTTTTTCTGTGCTCATGTATGGTGTGGTTTTGATATAAAATAAGTAACTAGCTACTGGTTAACTGACTGTATCTGTAAAGCAAAGTATTAAATCAAGCTCTTCGTATCTGAACGACATTGGACGAGATTGAACGAGATCGGAGAACGACATTGAGGAGAAACCTTGACAGGCTTACTTATCGCTAATCTATATACATGTATATATATATATATATATAGGCTATATATATATACACTGTGAGTCTTATAAGTGACACCCCTTTTATATTTGCAATAAAATCGCAATCAGTCAACCGATCCATGTGAAATTTACTGGGAGTGGAGAGCTAACAATTTCTCTGCAATATTGCAAAATTTCTTTCAGATACATATAAAAATAAAAAAGTTATCTAAACTCGACTGCGGGTGGGGGTCAAAACAAAAATCCTAATATAGAACGACACAGACGTAGATTTCTCGTAAATCAAAATGCGATCTTCTTTGCTGAAAACCATCTTTGAAGAATGGAAATGATGGATTTGTGATTTGTATTGAATGAGTTTCAAATCGGTGAACAAGTGATGGCGTTAAATGGAGCATCGGCCTAGCCAGTCTGATATGTCATATGGCTGATCTGATTTTTAGCCTAGCAGCTGCAGCTTTAGCGCACAGGCTAAATGCGCAGTCAGGCCTTATGCGTAACAACAGTCTGAATAGTTCTTTTGACACCCCAGGGCTATTAAAAAGGTAATAACTTCGGCAATTTTCTACAAATCTGCACATAATATGGCACGTTTTGAACAAAAATGCCTGTTTTTAAGATAAGTATAGCATGATATGCATAAGATGTTTTCCCTGTTTTCATTATAACAATATAGAGAATGTCAGTTACTTGGCCCATAGTTGTAAATTCATCATTGCCCCTAGCGTTCCTATATATCAATACCTTTTTTGTTCTTAAAGATATGGTAACAAAATTTTGCAGTAATAGCGAAAATTGGTTGATTCCAACAACCTGTAAATTTTATAGAAATGTGTCGACTGGTTACGATTTTATTGCAAATATAAAAGGGGTGTCACTTATAAGACTCACAGTGTATATATATATATATATATATATATATATATTAATATATATACATGTATGTATGCGTATATACATACATACATACATACATATATATATATATATATATATATATATATATATATATATATATATATATATATATAGGCTATATACATGTATATATATATTGTCTAAATCGCTAAGCATGACTTTTTTCTTTTATCCGATGTTAGTCCTGTTTTATTGGGTTGTGCAATAATTGAAATCACTGGCTCTTACTCCAAGTAAGATAGCCTACCGAACAATCAAATCCAGGGTTGGCTGATCAGGTGTTGACTAGTGATCGAAACTAATTGGCTGTAGTCTGTTAGGCTCGTAAAGTAACATTAGCTCTCGCAAATATTGTTGCTAATATGAGCTGCGTGTACAGACAGAACTAACGACCTAGCCTTCTAGTAGCTCAAATAAAACTAGTCCAATTCATCTGTTATGTTTATCCTTTCATCTGTAACTTTATCCTTTATCATGCGCATGTAGGCCAGGCCTTCAGTGAATATACAAACTAAACAAGGTTGAACATTTATAGTTCAGGAAGCGAAAGATGCCTTGTTTATCGTTCTATAATTTTTATTCTACAGTAGGCCTAGTCTCAAGTGCCACTGCGCTCTTTGTCTGGGGGGGGGGCTAATGCCATAGACCTCTCTATCGGCCCCATACCTGAACTAAACAGGCTAGCAGATTGGTCGCATTCAGACTTCCAAAATGAGAATAGGTCTAGATGTCCGAATCATTAGTCCACCTAGGTGATCCAACTCCACCTTATAATATAGGCCTAATACATCCTATAAATATAATAAATAGACAGTTAATAAATGTGCTACGAAATAGAAAGAAAAGCTGAATAGGACATATTAAGGGAAATATAAGGGAATACAAATAGGACATAAATGGGGAATGGTCTGCTAAAGGATGTAATATAAGGAATAATGCAAGAGAAGAGCGTTAGAGGAAGACCAAGACTGGGGATTTTGGATTATTTAGATAACCAATTCACCGGATTCGGAGTTATTAATTAAGTCATCAGAGTTTGCTCAATCAATCGTCATCTTTGAACCATTCACTAGGTTATAGACTTATGTTGAATCAAGTTCAAACATCATGTAGGCACAGGCTCAATAAAATCATCATCATTGAATAATAAACTAGGTTATCAGTATATGCTCAGTCTGTTTATCATCGTTAATCATTAACTAGGTTATCAATTTATGCTCAATCAGTCATCATTATTAAATCATTTAATTGATTAGGATATCAGCATATGCTCCATCAAGCCATCGTCATGAAGTCTTGAGCTGCATCAATCAAACAATCATTGAATCATTGACTAAGTTATATACTCTATCAAAATCTCACCATTACGATATCAACTAGATTATTAGTGTATGCTTCATCAAATAATGATCATTGAGTCTTATGTTCTTCGTTGAGGTAAATTTTCTGCAAATTTTGACATCAATTATTACTTTTTATTTTAAATATGATTTCCAACTCCGGTATCAAAATCTGGCCGGATTTGCAAAAATTTGCCGGAACCGGATTTGCAAAAAGTTCCAGAATACAGTCAAACCGGAATCCGGTACACCCCTGATATATATATATATATATATATATATATATATATCCCCGTGTTGTGCTCGGGTGTGGTTGGACCACTGCAGAATTGGGAAACCGCAAACAATCTGCCGCGTGTACGTAAGAGGTGACTAAAGGCAGGAGCTGAGGATGGCAAGAGGGGACCCACCTCACCATTAAATATTTTCCCCCAGGATTAAGTGGCAATTAATCCATCTAACTGAGGAAGGCAACGGGGAACCACCCCAGAAGCCATACTTTTCCAAACCTATAGGTACTTACATACCTACATAAGGTATGGATAAGGCATAGACTTTGTGAAGGGATTAACTTGTTGATCTAAGGAGTGCTCTTATGGCGCGATAAAACAGACTTTGAGTATGAATATGTATCCTGAACCTGCCACTTGGCAGTGCACTGAAGATATATATACAGGGTGAGTAAAAAAATGATAATACCTGCAAAAAGTTTGAATATCAGGCTATTGTTAATATTTTAAAATAAAACTTTTACCAATTAATAAGGGACTAATTTCTGATGGGTGGCCAATTTTAATTGTATGGATGTGAAACATGGACCTTAAGGAAGGAAGATATTAGGAAACTGGAGGCATTGGAAATGTGGATTTGGAGAAGAATGGAGAGGATTAGTTGGACTCAAAAGGTTACAAATGAGGAAGTCCTGGAGAGAGTTGGCACAGATAGACAGTTGATAAATGTATTAAGAAATAGTGAGAAGAGATGGATAGGACACATTCTAAGGGGGGAAGGTCTATTAATTATTATACCTTGTGAATTTTTTAGAATAATGTACACAGAAGGGGTGCGAAAAGTAGGTTATGCAGCTATGGCTGATAAAACTAGAAATTGTTATAGTAATTTAGATGTTAAAAATAACTTAAAATATGTATACTTCAATTCCAGAAGTATTGTAAATAAAATGTCAAAACTAGAGTTGTTGATTAAAGATGAAAATTAGATATTTTGGGAATCAGTGAATCATGGTTGTCTGATGACATTAGTGATAGTGAAACTAGTTTTAGTGGATACAGTGTATTTAGATGTGATCGAAATGATTTAGTCAAGAAACGAAGTGGGGGTGTTTTGCTGTATGTAAAAAATGAATTGAACCCAAGTCAAGTTAACGATTTATGTGATTCAAACTTTAAAGAAAGTGTTTGGTGTAATATCAAGTGTAAGAACATTAATCTTATTATTGGTGTTATATATAGAGCCCCAGATAGTTCCAAAGCTAATGATGAGGCTATGTTTAGTGTGTTTGATAAACTGTATGATAAGAAGGTTGTAGTAATGGGTGATTTTAACTATCCTGAATTGGACTGGGGAAATAGAGAAAACATAGATGAATCTCACTTATTTATAGAATATATAAATAATAATTTTTTTAGAACAGTATTGTAATAAGCCTACTAGAGGCAAAAATTTCCTTGATCTTGTTTTATGCTCTGAAGAAATAATTAAGGATGTATTTATAGGTGAACATTTTGAGACAAATGATCATCTAACCATTAGCTTCGTAATTCAGTGCAGTTGGATCTGTAGGAAAGTCCAAAAATTTGATTTTTTTAAAGTAAACTATGAAGAAATTAAAAGAAATATACAGCATAGAAATTTATTTATGGTTTTAAATGATAATGATAATAACGATTATGCAGAGAGCGTATGGGATAATATTAATACAGGTCTTAGGATGATTCGAGATGAGTTCATTAAATTAGAAGCCAAAAATAAAGATAGATGCAAGTGTGTTACTAAAAGGGTAAGAAGAAAAAGAAAAGCTAAAAAAGATGCTTGATACAATTATAAAAATAGTGATAATGATGAAACTTTGTACTGTGAATACAAGAAAAAGCTAAATAAATCGGTTGCAGAAAATAGAAAAGCCAAGTTAGAATTTGAAAAAAGCTAGCTCATAATATAAAGAATGATGCAAAGAGTTTTTTTGCCTATGCTAATGCTAACAAAAAGGTTATTAAAAAGATTGGTCCTTTAAGAGATGAATATAACAATATCATAGAAGATAATAAAGATACTGCAAACTATTTTAATAAATATTTTTCGTCTGTATTTGTGGAAGAAGATTTAGTTAATTTGCCAGTACCGGCTAGAATCTTCAAAGGTAACTTTGAATGCTCCTTACATAATATTGAGTTTGATATTGATGATGTTATAAATAAATTTAATTCGCTAAATGTCAATAAAAGTCAAGGTCCAGATGAGATTCATGGAAAACTGGTTTCGGAGCTAAGAGATGAATTAGCACCAGCTCTGTTAAACCTACTAAAGGCATTAATGGAAATAGGGGTGGTTCCTCAAGATTTTAAGAATGCCAATGTAGTTCCAATACATAAAAAGGGGAATAGGGATAAAGCAGAAAATTATAGACCTATTAGCGTAACAAGCATAATCGGTAAGATTTTTGAAAGCATTATTAAGGATAAAATAATTAGTTTCTTGGAAGAATATAACTTAATTAGAAATAGTCAGCATGGTTTTATTAGTGGGCGTTCTTGTTTAACTAATTTGCTAGATGTTTTAGAATATATTACAAAGGAAGTAGATAATAAAAATAGCATTGATATCTTATATCCAGACTTTGCAAAAGCGTTTGATAAAGTTCCACATAAAAGATTACTTAGTAAGTTGGAAGCACATGGAATAACGGGAAAACTTTTAAAGTGGATAGGCAATTGGTTAAGCAATAGAAAACAAAGGGTGTGTGTCGAGGACGAGTTCTCGGAATGAGCAGCAGTGAAGAGTGGTGTGCTACATGGCTCTGTTTTAGGACCTTTGTTATTTTTAGTTTACATCAATGACATTGACATAGATATTGTATCAAAATTTAGTAAATTTGCTGATGATTCTAAAGTGGCAAAGATAGTGTACAACATTGAAGATGCTGAGATTTTGAAGTATGATATAAAAATATTACACAACTGGTCTAGTGATTGGCTAATGGAGTTCAATGCTGAGAAATGTAGAGTTATGCATATAGGGAATAATAATTTAGGAATTGGGCATACTTTGAACAATATAACATCATAACAATATAACAATATAACAATAACAATGTAACAATATAACAATCCACAAACAGTGAGAGAGATTTAGGAGTCTTTGTGGATAGCTCTTTTAAATTTAGTGAATATTGTAATAAAGTTGTAAATAGTGCTAATTGTGTATTAAGAATGATTAAAAGAACAATTGCATGTAGAAATAAAGATATTGTGTTAAGGCTATATAAGGCTCTTGTACGGCCCAAACTTGAATATTGCGTTCAGGCTTCGTGCCCATATCTTGAGAAAGATATCGATAAATTAGAAAGGGTACAAGCCAGAGCAACAAGGCTGGTATCATTATTTTAAAACTTTGGACTGAATTTCTGGATTTTGGAATTTGCACCGTTTTTGGACCTTCTATTTTTGCTCGCCGGCTTGATTTTGTCTCAATAGTGCTCGATGTGGTCATTGATGACTGTAGCACTCTAAATGTTGTTATTGTTATTGTATTTGACTGTCAAAAACTTAGTTATGAGAATAGATTAAAATTCGTAGGATCAACCTCTTTAAGTGAGAGAAGAACTAGAGGAGATTTAATAGAAGTTTTTAAAATACTCAAAGGCTTCAGCCAAGTTAACCATAGTATTTGGTTTAATTTATCAAACAACAGAAACACTAGGGGACATATTTATAAACTTAGTAAATTTAGAAGTAGACTAGATTTAAGAAAATTTTTCTTTAGTCAGAGTTATAAATGCTTGGAATAGTTCGCCAAGCGAAGTTGTAGAAGCAGAATCAGTGAATGCGTTTAAAAACAAATAGAATAAACATAGGAACATGTAAATTAGATGCTAATTGCATGTTCAGTGTGATACGTATGTATAAATTTGATATGTTGACATGAAGTTTATATGATTTGATTTATAAAGTAGGACTAATTAAGTATTTTACGATGTACAGATAGGTGAAATTAGACATTTTATATTGAACTATGAGGTGTTATCAATATTAATTGGCATTAGTTAAGAGTCTGATGAGTCTTAAACAAGCATATAATTGCTTCCTGACTCTGTAATGTTATGTTATGTTAAAAGAGGTCATAGAAGGTAGTATGGAAGGAAAAAGAGGCAGGGGAAGGACGAGATTAGGTATGTTAGATGATTTAAAGACCCACTCATGTGTGGAAATGAAGAGGAAGGCGGAAGACAGAGAAGAGTGGAGGCGTTATGTACCATGGACCTGCCAGTAGGCAGTGCACTAAGAGAGAGAGAGAGAGAGGCTATTTATAAAATAAGATTATCGGCAACTACAATCTACAAGTAGAAGAGAAGAAGAACATGCAATGCACTAATTATCAGCAACCTCAACATTGGTAACAACACATTGTTGTCCACACAACTTTAGGGCACGTGTTGCTTGAAATAATCAGTCAAATCTATCATTTTACCAGTAAATCTAGTGCCGTTCTAATAAACAAAGTAGTTGCATGTAGCAGGAGGAGTGGCAACAGAAACTCTGCTGTGAATAGCGCATACGGAGAGAGCGCGCCCTAAATGCTCTCCACAGTTTACGCTCACTTATCATTACAAGATCTTCAGTAATGTCGGACTGTATTTAGGACGATAGTTATTAGCTGCGTGATGCTTTCATTTAAGCCTCATTTGCTTTCATTCAGCCTATTTTCTATTAGCTGAAGTTTCGAACAGTTAATCTCTATACTTCATGTAGCCTTGTTTATGGATATTTAAAATAGCATCATATGCATGTAGCCTATGGTAATTTGGTAATAATGTACAAATACTTGTAGAGCCTACACCTAAATTGATATAATAATTCGATATCTAGACGAACAAATTCTTGTTAATATTTTATTTTCTGTTTCAAATGTATTTTATTGTCTATTTCTAAGACCTGAACACATTGTAATTAACTAGAAGTAATTAATTAAATAACTGTAAGATAACTAGTCTCTAATCTTAAATTGTTTAATAATAAGGATATTGTCTTTACAAAATTAAGTCCTTCTATTTTTCTAACAATTTAATGGTAACAAGTTATAACTTTTATTCACTTATCTACTTTCACTCTCACTTAAAACACTTCACAGACCAACAATATTAAGACTTTTCAAAGGCTGTGCTATTCACCTAAGAAATATAGCTTCTTAATTCGATACTGCTTAATTATCTTATTCCGAGCGTTTAGTGTTCTGCTAAAGAGATACCCACTCTGATCTCTATCTGAGATACGCTGTTGTAAAATGCGCTCACTGTGATGCACACTGTTGTAGCGCGATGTCAATATGAGATAAGCTGTTGCATGGTACTTTAAAACATGAGACATGCTGTTGTAAGCTATAAAGTGTTCTTGCTATGGTACCGGATATTGTAGGGTAATAAGACACGCCTTTGCTCTTATTTGTGACACGCTGTTATATGATGCTCTTACTATGAGACACGTTGTTGTATGATGCTCTTACTATGAGACACGCTCTTGTATGATGCTCTTACTATGAGACACGTTGTTGTATGATGCTCTTACTATGAGACACGCTCTTGTATGATGATCTTACTATGACACACGCTGTTGTATGATGCTCTTGCTATGAGACACGCTGTTGTATGTTGCTCTTACTATGAGACACGCTTTTGTATGATGCTCTTACTATGTAACACGCTCTTGGATGATGCTCTTACTATGAGACATGCTGTTGTATGTTGTGAGACGCGCTGTTGAATTTTGCTATATATATCATTCAGCAGTGGTGGGCAATTGCTTCATTTGTTATCCATCTGTAAGTTTTTACTGTTTATAGACAAGTCTCTAATTCAATATTGATTGAATTTTTGCATACGAGCATAGTTATGCACGCGTTTACTCTGAACTGTTTTTAAAATACATGTATCTGTTGCCCTGATGGGCATACAGAGCCGTTGGGCCGGTATGCCTTTTTCACTTAGCTTTTACATACTGTTGTGCCTTTGTGAGTTCGTGAAAATAAGATATATCTCTCTATCTCACTATCTACGTTGCTTCTTAAACTTCCTTATGCTCGCTCTTTATCAGCAGTTTGTTATCAATAACTCTTTATCAGCAGTAGTTTATAATACATAAATTGCGTAGGCTATAGAAGACATGCTTAGGAGTATCAGTTACATATGTAACTGATACTGGCATTCATGGAGGTCCTACATGTAGACACTATAAACTATAACTCACTCTACCAGCTGGTGCCATTATGGGGCTGCTTAATCTAAGTTTAAAGACTGAATTGTGAAATGGCTTCAAGACTGTCCAAAAACCGCTTTTTTGTTATGATGGACACATTGTATTCAAGTAAGCTAACGATGAATGATTATATCTCACTTAATTCTATTTAAAAAATACTACGGATAATGCAACTGCATAAATTTCATGCAGAGAACAGATGTAAGTGCTAGTGGGTTACTTATTGATACTCGTGATACAAAGCATAGGCCCTATATAGTAAGTTCAGAGATTCTATAGTGGCTCAGGCACAACACAAGCACATAGAGTATGATTGCGAAGAGGTATAAAGTATTGAAATCAGGATAGTTGTAACAGTTATCGTTTATTCAGATGAAGAAGAGAATAGTTCTGAGAACTCTGCCTTGTGGGACACCACTGCGTACTGGAGTCTATTTGGAGAAGTATTTATTTTGCGTTAGCCATTTGAGAAAGGTTCTTTTAATAGGCAATAGTTGTGTAATATGAGTAGTAATTTTGAGTGAACATTACTATCAAATGCTTTAGAGAAACCAACATAGAGAGATAGAGTCCACTTGACTATATTTGCCCAAAGTTATGGCAAAATATAATATCGGTGTAGTTGAATATTACTGGATTTTCTAGGTAAGAAACCGAATTGCTTGGGATAAATTAAGTGCTTTGAAGAGAGATTATTTTTATAATCGGCTTCCTTAATCCCTCCAATACTTTGCAAACAATAGATGTAAGTGGTATGGGGCGTTAGTTTGTGGGGTCAGATGTGGTACTCTTTCTAAGAACGGCAATGGAGTATTTCCAGCCGAAATGGTTGGCTTCCCGTCACTGATATCCTTTGAAGCTGTCGTTCGCCCAGACTTTTACTTTAGCTGCTTTACAAGAATATTATTTGACAATAATTTTTGCATAGTTTATAGATTATAAGTAATGTAGACCTAATATTTGCTCTTAATATGTGTTGATCAGTCAAGCGTTTGCTGGGAAATTGCTCTAAAGGCTGTGCGGAAAGTTGAATGCTGGAACATAGAGGATATACTGTCTGTAATGCGATTTCAGATAGCTAGCTAAGACACTATTTAGAGCATTGTTCTCTTAGTCAACTAACTGGAGTTGGTTGGTCGGTTAGTTGGTAAACTAAGGCAATACGTTGTATCCATGAAATTTGCTGAAAAATGATAATTTTGGGAAAATGATGCAATAAATTATTGTGATAATTGATGATTATAATATCATTCTGCTAATTGGAGGGAAATGGTGTAAATAGGACCCGCTAATACAAATGATACGTAGCTGAATGTACTAGGGAGCAAATGCTGTAGCAGTAGAACAATGGTGTTTCTAGACTTACAGAATCTTGGAGTATGAGCCATACCATATTTTAATTCTTTGAAAGTCAAGGAAGCTATCTTAAATTTTATTCGTTCAGAGACTGAAAGCCAGTGTGATTTTTTAAGAAGAGAACTGTGGGATTTCTTTACCGACGACACGAGAAAGAGCATTTTGTACATATTGGAGATGAAATAAAGAGGTGTTAGGGAAATCGTTTAACATAAACCTCCATTCCGCTGGTACCCTTCCTTGAACTGACTACCCGGATTTTGGCTCGCACCGTTTATGGACCCCTCACTCTGCTCATCGGCTTTGATTTGGTTTCACAGTGCTCAATGTTGTCATAGACAACAGTAGAACTCTAATCGTATTGTTGTTGTTGTGGAGTTAAAAAAATCAAGTTTAGAATAGACTAGTGCAATTACTAGTACAGTGAAGGAATTGATATCAAGTCACCTACGAATATGACGCAATAGTCGGATATGGAAAAGGATGAAGCTGGTAAAAAGGTGTGTTTAAGCCGAGATTTGAATAAAAAATATACCAGGGTTATGTGCAGAGTCTGTGGGCATTAAGGGAATTTTTTAATGTAATGGTCGAGCTGGTAATTTTATTAGATATAATGTGAAAAGTATAAGACCAAGCACAGAACCCTGAGGATAATCCACATGGTAGAGTGCAGGATGATGATAGAGTGTGATCAATAATTACAGATTGGTGCCGCTGTGAGAGGCACGACGAAAGTAGATCATGCGCCTTGTTAGAGATACCGAAGCTAGAAGTCCTAGTCCTATTAGGTCTAAAAAAGAGTATATTATGATTAGTCGGGTCAAAGTAGCAAAGAGCTCGAGAAGCACAACAGCAGCTTGATCATTATGTATCTAGGTTAGAGCAGTTTCAGGTGAGTAGGATTTATGATAGGCAGATTGATGAAAAAGATAGATGATACCGTGAGAGTGATGAGAATGAATCTACATGAAGACAAAAACACTAGTATATGACTCTCTCAGGCACTTTGGAAACGAACTAAGATTAGACATTTGAAAGTTCAGTTTTAGGAAAAGAAAGCCTTCTTGAAAAGAGGAGTGACAATGGCTTTTTAATTTTAAAAAGGATTTTTTTAAATGAGATGGTTAGACACCTTTACTAAAGCAGAGGTTTATTAAATGAGTAAACAAATAAATCAATGCAGGATTTGATAGTTCAGTTTTAATATACAAGACTACAAGTAGTTGCAGCTAGCAGCTGTCATTTACAGTGGAGACACTGAAGCACGATAACAAATATTATTATTGTGGAGAGAGACAGTAATTCTCCTGAAATGACT
Organism: Enchytraeus crypticus; assembly: GCA_905160935.1. Lineage (NCBI taxonomy): Eukaryota > Metazoa > Annelida > Clitellata > Enchytraeida > Enchytraeidae > Enchytraeus > Enchytraeus crypticus. The sequence goes on along the minus strand of CAJHZI010000447.1, from coordinate 257,857 downwards.
TTCTGAACTATCAATATGAACTATCAGTTTTTATTAATATCAAATTCTTCATCTAACAACCTGTGTCGTTGTATGAACTGCTTTAATTAAGCAGTACATGTATATGTTTACAGTACAACATGTTTACAGTTCACAGAGTTTCTTATCAGAAAAGTTGTCAAAGATTTTTGATATGTATATGTATTTCAGGATCACGAGTATCAGCTTATCCAATATACCGCATGATTTCTATGAAGTTGTAGATTCACAGCCACAGCTTAGTCACATCGAGTATCAGTGGTTTAGTGGCGTCTTGAGGCTTTCATAGAAACGTAGAAACACTGGAAGCATAGCGACCGTACACGGGTTGATGCGATTAGGTGAGCGGCTGATAATTAACGAGAGAAAGTAAAAGAGAAAAAGTTAAAAGAGAAAACTTTCTCTCTCTCTCTCTCTCTCTCTCTATATATATATATATATATATATATATATATATATATGTATATAATATATATATAATATATATATATATATATATATATATATATATATATACTGTATATATATATATTATTCCTATACACATCTATATCTATATGTTTCTATATATTATATACATTGTTGTAAAAAGTACTCAGCAAAATACTTTAAGTGAAAGTAAAGTAATGGTTGCTAAAAGTAAAAGTAAAAGTAAAAAGTACTTGATCAAAATTTTACTTAAGTAAAAAGTAAAAAGTACTCGATAAAAAAGTAGTACTTTTGAGTAAAAAGTAAAAGTACTCATACTTTTCTAAAGAAACAAAATATATACATTGAAAGAATCGTTTTACACGTTCTCAAATTAATTTCGAATAGCTTGATTTTATTCTAATTAAAAACGAAAACTTGAAAATAAAGGCTAATGACAATTTAAGTTCACGTCTAAAGTTTCTGAACTAAAATAAAGTTCGATACACATGCACATGCTTCTCTAGAATTAAAAAAAAATATTACATTATATTTAGGCCCCTCCAGAATTAAATTTAAATTAGCATGGTTAACTAAGACTTATTTTTTGAAAGAAATTCCCAGAAAATAAGTGTCTTATAAAAAGAATATTTATTTAAATTCCTAATTTATTCTTAACTTTTCGAGGTCTTAATTGCGGGCTGTTTAAATGTTGCTATACTAGTCCAAAAGGCGGCTGGTACGGCTGTATGACGTAGTTCAAAGGCTCTATATCTATAATTAACGCTGTATGACGTAGAAACTAGAGTAAATTGTAGGAATTTAAGCTAGAAAGCGTATCTGTAATTTGTATGTCAAAAGTAATCGTATGTAATATAAAGTACTTGCTTGTTTTTGCGATATTTAAAGTGAACTGTAATTCGATGGAGAAGTATAATTTTAAGTTATTCGAATTTCGCGTACACGTGTTATTTGAAATCGTTTTAGTTTTCGTTCTATTATATATCTGTGTATTATTCTATTTCTTTTCGTAATAAATTAATATTTAATTTAATACAGTCGTTGACGTTATCAATCACTTAGTAGGATTATCTAGATTCAGTCAAATTGAGGACAGGTAAAGATTCCAAAATAATTATTAGAGGCATATTATTAGGAATTTAAATCCTTGACCTTTTGATGTCAGGTCCTCATTTTACCTCAGATTAACCATTGTAGAATCAGGTTCCTGACAGTGACAATATTTTGTGTGGAAATGTACTTGCATGATGATCTTCAATTACTGATCAGTTTATGTGCGAATTCCTTGAAAGTAATGTTTTTTTCAATAAAAAGTTAAATTTTAGCATCCGCGAGTAAATTTAGCTTGACTGATTTAAAATATTGTGCACATTGTGCTTTTAAAAGATATACTATAAATTTGCAACAAATTGAATCTATTAACCGCACTTTAAAGCAATGCCATATGGTAAGCAGTAGGCCTATTTATGTTATTGAGTTTACAACTTTTAATTCGGTCGGCGACGGGGTTGGATACTACAAAATCATCGTGGTTGGATGTTACAGTAAGGGGACAGTTGTTGCAGAAAATGGTTAAACATGATTAGAAATTATAAGCGTCAAACTGGTCGAGATATCTTTTCACATACACGCCACGTTCTAATTTGGAGAATAAAGCAAAGAGCACTGTCAGAAAGGTGTCCGGAGGGCGTGTCCCGCTTGAAGCGAGAGAGTGACCACCACATCTCTCATATTTGTGATTAGGATAGTAAATGACTACACTGTTTGATATTGTTTGCTGTTGTTTGATACTTTGTTATTTAGTATTGATTTAGACATTTTTGATACTTTGTTATTTAGTAGTAATTTAAAACAGCTGTAACAATTCAATCCCGCGTGGGATTGAATTGTTTCAGCTCACAAACACCAAATTGTTCACAAAAACCGTATGTTTGGCTGTTTGTTGCAATTTAGTTGCTAGTTTTAAATGATTAGTTTAACTCGCACCCCACACGCGTGTTTGTAAATGTTGATTTAGGGCCTACCTTCAAACTGGATTATGTGTGAATATCTGCTCCTAAATTTCCTGCATCTAACTACAAAAATAAAGGCTATAGGCCGAAAAAGGAATATTTGTAACATGTATCCCCGGTCTCCCTTGAAGCGATACCAAAATTCAAATACGATATCAATGCCGATATCTAAAGTACTTCCGATACTAATGTCGATATAAGTTTAGAATTTCATAACTCAAACTGTTTAAAGGAAGTTAACGTCTCAATTAATTACTTGTTCTGGTTCTATATATTGCACATAGGCCCTACTGCACAATAATTAAATACCTTTAGAATTATACTGAACTTAGTTATACGGTTTCTGGAAGTCTGGGAAGAACATCCTTAGACTTGTGCAACCAGGATATTGTGTATACTCTGGAATGACTTAGGCGTTCTAGTTAATTACTAAATAAATAAATAGTACTCGTAATAATAATTTCTAGGCTAATTTGTTTGATATTGTATTAAGTTCTCTCAAAAAACTAGAAACGGAACTAGGAATAGTAGACAACTTTATTAGAGTAACTCGTTATTCTATGAGTATTATTTATGTTTGCTACTCGGAATGGTACTCCGATGTCATTTCAACCCAATAGTGACACCGCTACTAGTGGTATCTAATAACTTATTCCGATACTTCCGATATCGACAGCAACAACCTTATTAAATAAAACGTTTGCTGAACCAAATCACGAAAGCAATGCGGCATTTTAATTATACACAGTAACGTTTTTTAAATACTTTAACTTCTGTTGTAGTAATGAATTGCATATAAAACATTGTTCTAGTTTTATTTTGCTTTATTTTATGGCATTATATTGAATTGCATTTTATTAATCTGTAATGTTTTGTCCTTCTGCAGTACACTGAATGACATGTTTGTCTTTCATTAAACGGCGTTATCTTATATTGCACTGTGCTATGTTGCATTGCATTTTATTATATTTTAATGCTTACAATACATTGTATTTAATACGGTTACGGCAGTATATTACACGTTCTTAATTCTTGCTACGATCTCACTTTCGATAACCTTTGAAAGAAAAAATAAGTTAAGAATTAAATAAATACGAGTTTTATTCTCGATAAATTATACCTGTGTCTTATCCGAGTTGCTGTATAAGTCTACGGTTAGTAGACTGCACGTGTCGCAAAAGACGACAAAGCTCGAAGATCCAAACCAACGTCTGAAATTACATTAGATTAATGAGTTTATGTGGCTCCTGAAATTGGTACAATATTTTCTAATACAATTGGGAAAAAGAACTAGAGCAAAGATTACATGTGGCAGAGATGAGAATGTTGCGTCCAATATATGGTAAAACTACATGTATGAATGATAGAATGGAAAATGAATGTGTGAAAATGAATTTGAGTGTTGAGGGGATTAATGATAGATTGGAAGTCGAAATGGTATGGTCATATATTGAGAAGGGAAGAGAGGGATGTCGAGAAGAAAGTTTGGAGGGATGAGATGGAGGTTAAGTTAGAGATGTCGAGGTAGACCACAACTAACGTGGGATGCGATGATTAAGTGAGATATGAAAAATAGGCGATTGACGTATACGGTATGGGGGCAGAGAGGAGTGAAGAAGGTCTATTCGTATCTCGACCCTAGCTGGGATTCACTATAAGATGATGATTATGATGATATGTTCTTGACTCAATGACTGACTTCAAATATACTTAGCTTACTTCATGAAACACTATATTTCATGCATATTATCTTTGATACTTTTCTCTAATTCTTCATGTGGACATATCGTATAATTTAAGAATTTATCTAAATTATTATTCTGACTTCTGATTCATTTTAGGTCATTGCAGTTATTGTTAATTCATTCAGGATATATTTTAGAAATTGTTTAACATTGAGAGAATTACGCAGTAAGTCCTATCGGATATATTAGCAGTTACTATATTATCTAGTCAGTTACTATATTATCTAGTCAGTTAACTAGTTAGTAATTTCTTCAGTTACAACTGAAGAAATTACGAAATTAGTTTTAGACTCTCCAGCCAAACATTGTGACTTGGACCCTATCCCAACCTATCTTTTAAAGAAGTGTATTCACATACTTGGAGAGTTCAATATCATCATCATCTTCTTCTTCCCTTAAATCCCAGTTTAACTAGAGTCGGGATACGAATAGACCTCCAGTCCTCTCTGTCCCACACAATATCGTCAGTCAGTCCCCTATTTTTCATGATCCTCTTAATCACCGCATCCCACGTCAGTTGTGGTCCACCTCTCTCGAGCTTAGCATCCAGTTCTTCCCTCCAAACTCTCTCTACCGCATCCTCATCGGCCTTTCTCACAATATGCCCATACCATCTCAATCTCGACTGAGCCAACCTATCCCTGATCCCGTCAACCTTCAAATTCACCCTCACATATTCATTTTCCATTCTGTTTAACACACATTAGACGTAACATTCGCATTTCTGCCACATGTAAACTCAGTAAATATTCCATTTTTAGTGCCCAACACTCCGAACCATACATAATTACTGGCCTTGCCACAGAACTATAAAATTTATCTTTCAATCTTTTAAAATCTTTTAAAAGAGAGTTCAATAATAAACTAATAAAAATAACATACAAATTTATAGCTGTGTATAGTAAAAATAAGATTAGAACTTCTAGCTGTCTCGCAAAGCGTTTGAGAGGTTGCAATGATGAGTGGAAGTAGAAGAAGTGTGCGGGAAGGCAGGAAGGAGTTTTCCGCTCAGCAGGATTACAACTGGAGCAGAAGTCTGAGCGAGAGAGTACGAGGCATCAAAGACAGCGCGCTCAGTCTCGTCTGGAAAAAACACCGGCAACAGAAACTGCAGGGTAAGTCAAATCTTGTTGTTGTTGTTTACCCACAAGAGTTATTTACAAGAATGCGTTGGTTTGGTTTTAAGAGAAAAAATGTATTCCTTAAGTGATTGTAGTTACTCTTCTCTATAGCAACGTAAGATACGTAGCGTACATTACAAAACAGAACACGGTTAACTTGGTTTTAAAATTTTAACTAACTTGCCCAGGCTTCGATAAATATTTGTGATCACATATAAAATATACACATACACTCACACTTTTAACATGAGCGTACATACACTACTACATTTATCTTATTATATAATTTGTTAGAAAACTCTTTATCTTAGTTAATTAAGTTTGTGTTTTGCATTGACGTTTATTTTGTATGTTTAATAGGTATGCATATTAGAAAGTAAAATAAACATACGCGCATACCCATTAACAAATAAGCACAATTGTACGCATGTACCAGTAATCATATAGGAAATACGTATGATGACTGTAATGTTGTTCAGTTCTTTGACTATTACATTGCTCTTCACATATCTCTGAAGTGTGTGGGTATCTTTTCTCTTCTTCGAGTTCTGTTAGGCGTCACTCTGTGGACTGTAGAGTAGTCCCTTCAACTCTCTTCCTCACCTCCACTTATCTCAATCCATCGTAGAGTCTTATACATCACCATCCTTAATATTGAATTTTATATCAATTGTGCATAAATCTACTAGCCATATCAATATCACTTTTCATTTTATATACATGTATATTCCAGCTCATTATTAAGTGGACTAGATGTCAACCTGTTGAGCAATTTAGTCTATAGGAATATGTTGTTCTCGATCAACTCAAGCTATGGCGAAGCGATTCGATAGAAGATGATAATGATGATGATGATAGTGATGGTGATGGTGATGATGATGATGGTGATGGTGATGGTGATGATGATGTGATGGTGATGGTGATGGTGGCGCACGGTGGCGGTGGCGATAGTGACGGTGACGATGATAACGATGATGATTCTGATTCTGATGCATTATTACTATTAAATTAAAAAATTTTAATTTTTTTTATTGCCCTGTGCTCTATAGGGAACTGGGCTAAAAAATAAGATAAAAGAAAGAAATTTATTTAATTAAAAGAAAGATGAAAATGAACTATTTATAATAATGCCTCTACGCTCTGGGAGGCCGCATTCGCCAATGTGCCACGAAAGCAGACAACATTACAGCGCTGGAGTGCAATAGACAGGCGCTGCCATAGAAAGGCTTTTTCGCGTTGGTCGCCTGTAATAGCGCTGGTTATTATTATTATTATTATTAGTTTTTATTTTATTTTTATTGTCCTGGGCAGTATAGGACCATTAGGCTAAAAATAATATGTATTGAAGTACTTTATTTAATTAAAGAAAAGATTACAAAGAAATGTTTAACATAATTCGTCTACACTCTGAGAAGCCGCATTCGCTAACGTGCCACGAATGCAGACAACGTGAAAGCGCTGGAGTGCATTCGTGGAGACTATTATTATTATTATTAATTTATTATTATTATTATTATTAATATTAATAATAATATTATTATTATTATTATTATTATTACGACAGACAGTGACATTACGACATGACGACATTACGCATCAATCAATAAGAATTTAAGACTGGAACCCAGTGCAGTTTCTTAATAAGAGATGAAGTGTGGGATTTGAATAGATATTTTTACATTACGTGAAAGAGAATTTTGTAATTGTTTAAGGCGAATTAGAGAGGTTTTCTGGAGATGGTTCAGCAGTGAGTTACAGTAATAAAGTTTAGTATGGACAAGCGCATTAGCTAATAAAGTGGTAGAATTGATATCAAGGTATCTGCGAATTTGACGTAATTGTCGAAAATAGAAAAAAGAAGAACGACAGACTGATAAAATATGTGCTTTACAGTTTCGATTTGAATAAAAAATTACAGTTAAAGTTACGTGTAGAACCTGCGGTTATTAAATGAATATTTTTAATTGTAATAGTTGAGCTAGTTATTCTATTACGCTGTTGTGGGGTGCCGATGAGAAGGCATTCAGTTGTTGATGGATTAACAAGACGATTGGCGTAAAACCAGGAATGAAGTAGATCAAGGGTAGATATAAGTTTGGAAAGAGTTCACGCATCAAAAGAGTCGGGATTAGAGAACAAGATGTAAATCTGGATATCATCCGCGTAAAAGCGAAATTTCAGCGTTGAATCAGTTAGCAATTGAAATAAGGGGGTGGTATATAATGTGAAAGGGAGGTGACCCAGGACCTGGGGGGACTCCACAAGGTATAGTACATGATGGCGACTAAGTGATATCAATAATTACAGATTGGGAATGCTGTAAGAGGTATGAGGAAAGTAGACCATGTGCCTTGTCAGAGATTAAGAAGCAAGAATTAAGTCTAGAAAGGACTATACTGTGGTTAATCGTGTCAAAAGCAGCAGTGAGAAGAACAAGGGCAGATACTTACTGTGCGTCCATGGCTGGACAGAGATCATCATGGATCCTGGTCAGTGCAGTTTCAGTTGAGTAGAATTTACCATAGGCGGATTGGAAAGGTGAGAGTGATGAGAAAGAATCTAGATGAAGACAAAGACTCTTTCAAGCAATTTGGAAATGACGTTAAGATTAGAAATAGGCTGATAGTTTAAAAGTTTATTTTTAGTAAAGAAGCCTTCTTTAAGATATGAGTGACAACTGCTTTTTTCAAATGAGACGGGAAGACACCTTCACTAAGGCAGAATTTGATTGAGTGAGTAATAGGGGCACAAATGCACTGATGCAAGATTTGATTAGTTTAATTGGAATTTGAGCAAGAGAACACGATGAATCAGATGAGTTACGAATGATATCATGAACTTCTTCATGAATTGCCATGCGAAAAGTGATAATATTGGTGAGGAAAAATGAAATTATCTGCAAAATAGAAGTTTAAAGTGGAAGAGCAAGACGTTATTATTACTATTATTATTATTATTATTATTACTATTATTATTATTATTATTGTTAATAAAAATAGTAATAATAATTGTAATAGTAACAATCATAAATAATAATAATACTAATTAATAGTAATAACAAGTAATAATAATAATATCAGTATTATTATGATTTCTATTATGATTACTCTCTCTTCAGTGCACTGCCAAGTGGCAGGTTCAAGGTACATATTCATATTCATATTATGATTACTATTATTATTATAATTATTCCTATCATTATTATTGTAATTATTATTATTATTATTATTATTATTATTAATATTACTACTGCTATGATTAATATGATTTATTATTATTATTATTATATTATTATTTAAATTACGTTAATAATATAATTATATATATATATATTTTATTTATTTAAATTTTTAATTATGCTGTACGATATCATAGTAGGACTGGCCTATATAGTTATCAAAGTAACACGTAACACATAATTGGTTGACGAAGAGCAATACTCAGGCTGTTATGTAAACATTATTCCAGATATCTATTGAGATAAATCAACAGTTCTTAGTTGCACATTATCGCAGTTTATAAAAATCCTTTCACTTTGCATGATCTCGGAAACTTTTCTGGCAAAATAAGATAAATACACAGATTGTTCGACGTGGAATGCGAAATATTTCATATTAAGTTCAACTAAACATTTTATATTCGAACACTTGGGAAATAGATAACGTGATAAATTTTAAGTTAATATATATTAATGTTTCCGCATATACTAAATCAATTAACGACAATTTCATAGTATATGCGTCAGCTTAATTTGTATAAACAAACATAGCGTGAGCGTAATTGATATGTAGCATGACTAGCGTAGTTGAAGTGCGTTGAACGTTGTTCAGATTACGTACAGTAGGCCTACGTGTATGCCGTCTAGTGGCATTATTTACTACTACTACTGCTATTATTATTATTATTGTTATTATTATTATTATTATTATTACTATTATTATTATAAAAGAGACTTTATTCAATTAAAAGTTAAAAAATGAAGCGATTAAAATAATTCCTCTACACTCTGGGAAGCCGCATTAGCCAAAGTGCCACGGAAATTATTACTATTATTGTTATTACTATTATTACTATTATTATTATTATTATTAACAGAGAAAATTTATATAGCAGGGTCATGGCCGAAATATGTCTTCAAGACTAGTTTATAGAGAGAGAGTTCAATATCTAGAAAATGTCCACATATGAGTGGAGCCTTAAATCACCTAGCAACACTTCTACTTGTTTTTATATACCATATACTTATAATTAACATACACATATTGTAATTTCTTGTAGAAAAACTACGAGACCACAATAGTGTTTTGATACCACGACGGAAAGCTAAACATAGTATAGTATGCTTTAATGTGACGAATTAGCACATAGGATGCAATTAGGATATGAAAGCAGTGTACTTATATGTGTAAAATTACCACATGAATGTAGTATACTTCAATGTGTAGAATTATCACATGAATGCAGTATACTTTTATGTGTAGAATTATCACATGAATGCAGTATACTTCTATGTGTAGAATTATCACATGAATGCAGTGTACTTCTATGTGTAGAATTATCACATAAATGCAGTGTATATCTATGTGTAGAATTATCACATGAATGCTTCTATGTTTAAAATTGCACATAAGATGAAGTGAATCAGATGCCTCAATGCAACGTGCATAGCTGATAATCTCTCATCGCTCGCTAATTCTCCAACTTCCGGTGAGCTCGCCTGCCCTTCTATCTCTCACGCTGTTTCGTTGCGTCTGTATCGTTCAGTGTGCTTTGTTTTTTTTCCATGTACATGTATGTATATGTATCTATGTTTTCAATGTGTCAGTGTGTATCTGTGTCTTCAATGTGTCAGTGTGTAACTGAGTCTTCAATGTGTCATTGTGTATATGTGTCTTCAATGTGTCAGTGTGTATCTGTGTCTTCAATGTGTCAGTGTGTATCTGTGTCTTCAATGTGTCAGTGTGTAAATGTGTCTTCAATGTGTAACTGTGTCTTCAATGTGCCAGTGTGTAAATGTGTCTTCAATGTGTAACTGTGTCTTCAATGTGCCAGTGTGTAACTGTGTCTTCAATGTTTCAGTGTGTATCTGTGTTTTCAACGTGTCAATGTGTATCTATGTCTTCAAAGTGTCAGTGTGTAACTGTGTCTTCAATGTGTCAGTATTTATATGTGTCTTCAATGTATCAGTGTGTAACTGTGTCTTCAATGTGTCATTGTGTATATGTGTCTTCAATGTGTCAGTGTGTATCTGTGTCTTCAATGTATCGGACCTGTCGGTGTGTATTTCGACATGCTAGTATTGAGCAATATCCATTGTGCTTGGTTGCATCAGAGTTACAATATGCTAGTATATATAGGCCATTGAGATTTGATGTGTCAATATACATGTATGTCAGCCTGTTTCTTTTATTTAGCAAAATAAGTGTGAACTCTTAAACAGGTATCAAAAGCACGGGCTTGGTATAGACTACTGAACGTAAACAGTTAGCCAAACATATAGTCAAACCTACTGTCAGTGATATAATCACGATTGGCTTCAGTGCATGAAGAATATAGTAACGCTTGCAGAAATCATAGCGTTGATAGCATTCGATTTTCGTTACAGAATTTGGGGTTTTTGTACGGACATGTTAAGTTTACGAATAGTTTTCTGCCACATTTTTATATCTACCACTAAAACGAGTGTGTGTATGCGTGTATGTATGTGTGTGTGTGTGATCTGACAGTGTAGTTGTGTACTAATGGATGAGCGATGGAATGAATTGCTATGTGTTAATAAACACTAGCAGCTAGCAAGCATACTAGCATAACTAACCCTAAACCAGAGCTTCGAGCACTGGTTATTAGTCGAGGCCTGAGGGGGCGTGGCTATGAATATACTAGTGTGCTTATTAACTGCTACTTTAATAAACCGCACGAGCCTAAGACAATATGTGTTAATGTGGATATGACACACAACCAATGAGCTTCTCATCGTTTTACTGTATATCTTCCTGTGACGCTTCTTATTCTCTCTTTTAATGAATTAGTAATTTCACAAGAAGAAATTAAAGTTGGCCTGGCTGCAACGGCTGATACTACTGGGAAGAACTCTACTCATGGGTGAGGAAATGACCTCTAAACATTTATAGGCTATTAGTTATTCTTTTGTTTTCTTCTTGCGTGACTGTGAGGACTAGCTTTATTAGAATTTGGTTCTTTCAACGCCCGTTTATATCCTCTCCGTTAACGTCGGCAGATTTTTCGAAACGAGATATTGCATCAAGAGAAGCTGAAGTCCAGCACTGATACACGTATCTCTCTATAAATCTCTAAATAGTGAATAGTGCCAATCTTTTTAATAGCAACTATGGGGCTAGGTTGAAAATGAGAAAAGTGTCAGGAGATGTGTTTTAAATCCTGGATCCAGAAAAGTGAATCAGTTTGCATGTGATCACAGCAATTTTCTTGCTACAAGTTACTTTAGCCTACCATGATGATCGTACCGTTGTATAGTCGACATTGAAGAGGCGCTTTTATTCAAGCTAAACTATTTATTTGAAGTATAAAAAATGTCTTTATGTAATAGGATTATAGGATCCACTACTTTTCGAACAGGATCTCATAGTTGTTAGCTTGACTGCAGCCTGTGTGCATATTTGCAATAATTAATTAGTGTGAAGGCAACTAGTACAATTAACCTGCCGCAAGAAGCATCTAGAAGTAGAGAGTGTGTGTGTGTAAGAAGTGAAGAAATAAAGAACTTGTATGCTACAGGCTCAGGCTGAAAATCTTGTGCATCATGACCTTGACGTAACAGCAACACGTGTTGTGATGTACTGTTACGTAAAACGCTGCGCCTTACACATTACTATTTCTCTATACCTTTCCACTCTTGCTTCTTCTTTTCTGGAAAGAATTTTCATCTCTCCATCTTTATTTTACTACCTCGCACTGTATCTCATTCTCGATTTATCCATCCCTCTCTACCTCCTTAACTCCCTTCAAGGCATCTACTTCTTCTTTCTAATTGAAAACATGTTACAGTGTTTCATATTTACCGACAGATTCAATTGATATATTGCTTCTGCTTGTCACACAGCGTGTTACCGATTCGCTAGGACGTCGGTAGCCTACAGCAAGTGTAGTACAGAGCTCAATTGACCTTAACTTTTATTAAGTTCTCTAATAGTAAAATAATTTATATAAATATAATCTTTGAAAAATAAATCTTTGGAAGGATATATAGTTTACAAGTCTAATCGAGATGTATTACAATTTGAAACTCAACTTTAGTCTATAAGAAATTTGCTGTGGTCTTTTCTGAGATACATTTTGTGCAGTCTATATTTAACTCTCCAGAAAAATCATAACAACTCGATTTTTTATTATTCATTGCTCTATTTACTCATTTTCCAAATAGAAATAGATATGCTCGGGCCCCGTGTGTTGTGTTCGATCTATTTGTGGCTTATTACTAGTCTGTTATCAGTCGTTTGTGCGTATCCAAACTTTGCTGGCTAAATAATTGGAGATCATTATTTAAATTAATGATTGTCGATTCATCACTCAGGCCGTATAATGAAAGAAAGTACAGTGCTATAAGCAAGTGGGTAATTAGTTTATGCGACAAGTGAATTCAGAGAGTCAAAACGAAGAAAATTTCTAGATCTCATTCTTGTGGCAACTTGCTTCTCGGGGTAACTGCGAGGTGTTCTTATTAGACGTATGTGTAATGCTATTACCTAAAGTCGACCGTCGAGACGTTGTCAACTCTAGCTGCTGTAAACGTGCAGTGACTGTCACATAATTAATTCCACACGTTCGTGTTCACGTTCAATTTATTTTCTCTTCTCTAGTTGCTCGTTCGCCCCCGAATTTCTTCCCTCTCCTCCCTTCTCTCACTTTCGTTTTCAAAATTCTTCCCAGCATCTAATTTTGGCGTGCCTTTCATTCATAAGAACTAAAGTTGGGAGATTTTCTGTTCCTCTAGCTGAGCGCAGTGATCATAATCTTTCGTGTCTCACGCAGGCAAGAAAATGATTAATGGCAAGAGAGGATCAGCGAGTCATGCTGGTCAATCTCCTAGCGTATCCTTGTGGTGACGTGGCGTTATTGCTTTTAAATAGAAAGGGATTCTCCAGTGCTACCACTAGACAGGAAATGTGCTCGCGTGAGATATATGATTACGCATCGGTATGATCACATGACATTTCTGATGATATGAGAGTATGATCAGGTAAGATATCTGCTATGAGAGTATGATTTCCGTGTTGTGTCCGGGCCACTTATAAATTATACAAATGTTTATTGCACATGTCGTAAGAGTCTACTAAGCAAGAACTGAGGAAGGCAACGAGAAACCACTTCAGAATCCAATTTTTTCCCAAACTATAGTCATCGGAAAGTATAGATAAGGTTAAATCGTCCAATCCATAATTATCGATGATCGTAAAGGTCATCGATAAGATAAGCTAAGAGTTCGGCTTAATAGAGAGGTTTTAGAGAGCCATTCAGCTCAATGGAGAATGAGCTATTCACCAAAATGGAGAGAGCTATTCGGCTGAATAGAGAGAGGGAGAGAGAAAGAAAGAAAGAAAGAAGAAAGAAAGGAAGAGAGAGAGAGAAAAGAGAGAGAGAGATAGCTGAATAGCTCTTTCAGCTCTATTATTCGGTTCAATACAAAGATTTATTCAGCTCAGAGGGCTAAGCGGCTCGATATAGAGAGAGCTATTCGGCTCAGCATAGAGGGCTAAGAGGCTCGATAGAGGGAGAGAGAGCTATTCGGCTCAACATAGAGAGCTAAATGGCTCGATAGAGAGAGAACTATTCGGCTCAGCATAGAGAGAGAGAGAGAGCTGAGCAGCTATTGAGCCGCTTTTCTCTCTCTATTGAGCCTAATAGCTATTCGGCTCAATAGAGAGAGCAAAGCGGCTCCATAGCAAGAGCTATTTGGTCATTCATTAGGCTACACAGTTGTCCATTCAGTAGTGCTAATAATTAATTTAAAATCCTAAACAGATACTTAAAAATCTATCAATTTATTGATTTAACAAAAAAATGAATTGCTGGGCTAATCTCTAGAATTATTTGATGCTAAACATTTTAAAGTAATCTGTGCTATTTAGAAGTTACAGATATAATTTTTGAATGATACAACACACATTAAATCCCAGATTGAATGTATTGATTATTTGATTGATTGAGATTGAAAGACAACATGCACAAAAGCACAGGTTCCTTGGAGTAGCCAACCGTTATGAAATTTTGAAAGGAGCAATGATCATAATTTGTGAACATAGTATTAGCATTTAATTAATGGGTTTAACAGCAGTATCTTATGTTTCCTAATGGATTTGTTTAAAGCTTAATTTTAATGGTGGGCCCCTTAAACGTCGTAACTGACATCAGCACCACTTCTTGATGTTATATTATATTCTTTCCTTTTATATGATGACTCGTTGCTTTGATGTGTCGAATATCTACTTGATTTTCAACCTACCCATGTACTGTATAGTCGAGCCCATGACAGCTATGAAAGCTTCTCTCGCTGTATTAATCTAATCTACTCGTTTCTCTTCTGCACTGACATGAAATAGTTTTATTGTCTCAAATACTGCTCATTTCTGTAATAAACGACTTGAATTAATTGCGAGGCTCATCCTGTACCAGAGTGAGCGCTTGAGAATTATCAGCTGAGTAGTGGCTCTTCAGAGTTTATTACTGTTAGTCTGCGGGAAATTTGTAGGGAAGTGTACAATACAGGTATTTGGCTAGACGACTCTACCAAGTCAGTGACGATCCCAATTCCCAAAAAGCCAATGCTGTGGAGTGATCGGATTGCATAAAGATCTGTCTAATACCTCGTCGAAGATCATTTACATTATAATAGAAAATAATAATAAGTAGCTGGTCATTTAAATAATTATTTCACATCTGTTTTTAGAGGAAGATTGGTCAAATATGCCTATACCAAATAAAATATTAAAGGGTAGTGATGATAAGGCATTGAAGCATATTGAGAGAGAGAATGATATTATGTTTCAACAATTAAGCTATTAAATGAGTGTAAAAGTATAGGTTCATGGAAAATTGTTAATAGAACTAAAATAAAAGTTGACTCCACTATTATATTAGTACACCTTTTCAGGGCTACTTTAGAAACAGTGTCTGTCCCTCAAGAATTCAGAGATGCAAATGTAGTGCCTTTACACAAAAAATTGGAGTAGGAACAAGGTAGAAAATTACAGACCAATTAGTTTAACTTACTAGTTAAATGACCTGGCTGGAGCCAGTGGCGAAGTAGGTAAGATACTCGACCGCGGATCTGTGGGTGCGGGTTCAAATCCTGGGCTCGCCCGTCACTGACATCGCTTTCGAGTAAGGAAACTGACGTTAACCTTAGCTTTACCAGCTTTAACTTAGCTTTAGCTTTGCTTTATTACAGGGAAAATGTTTGAAACTATAATTAAAGATAAAATTATAACCTTTTTAGACGACAATAGCCTAATATATGATACTCCGTGTTGTGCTCTGGTGTGGTTGGACCACTGCAGAATAGAGCAACCTAAAACAATCTGCTGCGTATACATAAGAGGCGACTAAGGCAGGAGCTGAGAGAGATATGTGTTTATTTCATCATCAACACCAAATCACTGACGTCCCTGACATCATCCCTGGATGAGGAAACGGACGTTAAACCGTTATCATCATTATTATACAAATAGAAATAAACATTTAAATGAAATGAAATAAAATTCCCAGAAACACAGAAGGATGAGGAGTTGAGGATGCCACCAAATTGGGGAAAATACGAGCCCATACGAGGCATCAAATTGGGGAAAAGGAAGGAGGAATATCCCCGGCTTCGGGGAAAGAAAGAGGAAGAAAAGAAAGAAGGATTAACGAGCCACCACCGGATTAGGACTAACCTAAACCAGAAAGAAAGAAAGGATTTCCCCGTAGTCAGTGATAGAGAATCGTGGTAATGGTAAAGGCATAGGCTGGGAATTCGAACCTGTCTGAGAACCATGAGGAGTTGGAGCGAGGAGCCTACTAATTCATATACTAAGATGTATAACTCGAGACAAATTAATAAATAAAAGTGTATTACAGAAACAGTTCAAATACAAATAATAATAACAATAAGCCCCGTAATCAGTTCTATCATACTATACTACAAATACTACTAAGTTACCTTCACAAGTCGGACCAAGAGCCAAGACCAAATCGTAGAGACGAGAACTAAGAACTAAGTCTGAGACTAACTGAGAGTAAAGAACGAGAGAGAGCTCTCTAAAGAACAAGGAAGCAGGTCCTTAAATAGACAAAAGAAGGAGAGAGAGATACTAAGAGAGAGATAAGGAGATAGAACTAGAAGAAATACACATAGAAGTAAAGAAACAGATACACGAGCTATAATAAACTATTAATCAATAATAACGAAGCAAGAAAGAACAAAGGTGAACATTCAAACATGGAATAGAGAGAGGCAGAGAGAGAGAGGATAATGGAACAACAAGCTAATCAACTAATTATGGGACAGAAGGACAAGGGTTAGTGAAGAGATATCGGTGACGATACGATTTCACTACTCAAGAGGGGACCCACCTCACCATGAAATATTTTCCCCCAGGATTAAATCGTAATTAATCCATCTAACTGAGGAAAGCAACGGGAAACCACCTCAGAAGCCATACTTTTCCCAAGCTATAGGCTACATAAGGTATAGATTAGGTATATACTTTATGAAGGAATTAACTTGTTGATCAAAGGAGCGCTCTAATCGAGCGAGAAAACACAACTTGAGTACGAATATATACCTTGAACCTGCCACTTGGCAGTGCACTGAAGAGAGAGAGAGATGATAGTCAACATAGTTTTATTAGTGGAAGCTCCTGTTTAAAAAATTTAGTAGATACTTTAGAAAATGTTACAAGCGAATTAGATAAAGATATTGATGTGTTATATTTAGAATTTGCAAAAGAATTCGATAAAGTACGGCATAATAGATTATTGAGAAAGTTAGAGGCACGCGATATACAGGTTAATATTCTTAGGTGGATAGGTAATTGGTTAGAAGATAGACGGAAAAGGGTATGTGTTGATGGAAAATTTTATAATCGGGCACCGGTGAAAAATTGTGTTCCACAGGGATCTGTCTTGGGTCCGCTGCTGTTTCTAATATACATAATATACATGTATATAAACTACTTAGATAGAGACATAGTATCCAAATTTAGTAAATTCTCAGATGACTCGAAAATAGCAAAAGTTGTGACCAATCTAGCAGATATACATGTTCTAAGATAAGACATATTAAAACTACAAAATTGATCTAAAAACTGCATAAAAATTGAAACTAAGTTCTGTGTTAAGCTCAACTGTCTGTGCTACTCAGTGGCTTTTGCATTTCATTATTGTGCATTTTATCTTCCTCTTTCCTTAGTCTACCAGCTCTCTCTTGACTAGCTTTAATAATTGATCGACGCAATTACTTTTAGTGAGCACTCTTGTGATGTATATGTGGCGTGGTGTAGGTATATATAGAATGGCTCAGTGTACTAATGTATTGTGAAAGAACAATAAATGCAATACAATAAATGGCAATACAGTTTTAAAAGTGGCGTAATTTGTATGATTGTTTATCAAACAAATTTTGGGACAACATCTTTTGCTAATAAATGCTAAAAGTATTAATAGTATGGTCAAAGTACGGGTCAATAGCACAGCATGGCTAATAGTACAATGAACTTGAAACAATGCAATCAAAAACCGTATTATGAGTTAGCTTCCATATGATTGATAATATGAGCTATAAAAGTACAATAATAGGCAATAGAGAATATTTTAAGATGAGATGGTGTCCGGTTTACTATTTTGAATATGGAAATTCTGCTTATGCTTTCAAAATTATTCAACGGATGTTTTTAAATAAAATATTCAAATCTGAAATTGTAGACTTTTCTTTAACCCTAATCGCGTAGCCTATGCGATGGTCTGTTTCATTAAACCAGCGATTATTGTTCTCTATGTTGTCGTAGATGAGAATGGCACTCTAACCGTAATATTGTTATTTGATCGTTGGAAGTAGCCAGAACTGTGTCTAAAGTTCATCTGTACCATATAGATTAATGTTATATTTTACTTCTTAGTCTAAAGTCTTAATTACGACTTGCATTGTTTACACACAGAATTGTTGCACATTTAGATCAGAGGTTAAATCTACTCTACTTAAGTCCACTATACAAATATATTAAATATTATATTTAATATATATATATATTAAATCCCTGGTTAAACTGGGATTTAAGGGAAAATGATAATGGTGATGATGATGACTTAAGTCCATTATACGCAGAAATTCCGCACACAACTATTCACACTGCACAGCGAAGTTGAGTAAACTCTCTTTGTCTCCTCTGTTAAATGTTCTGACCCGAAAAATGTGGCCACTAGCTTGCGTGCAATATACGGAAATATATTGATATGTAACAAGACATCATTGCTCTGTTTTACTATCACGTCCGACTGTCTTCCGTTAGCCATTACCATTTAATTGAATATAACTGCGGCATCAAGGAGATTCTTAGAATTTATCGAAGGCTTTAGAATGGTGGCGCTGTTGTGTTTTCATGTTGTTGAGTAGAAAGATGTTTACAAACAGTTGGACAATTTAATGCGGGAGTCAGATCACGTGCTCTCGGAAATCCTCTCATTAAATCTCCTCTAGGATCCTCTCATCTCTGCTGTAATCTTTCCTTCATATTGATTTCATTCTCCATCTTGAGATATTTCTTGCTCCAATGATGTGCAACGCGGTAATACAATAGAGAAATACTGTCTCAATATGATATGACACTTTTAATTTGTGTGAGACACTTCTAACTCAAGAGACATGGCACCACTAACTCCTATATGATGCGACACCTCTAACTCAAGAGACATGGCACCACTAACTCCTATATGATTCGACACCTCTAACTCAAGAGACATGGCACCACTAACTCCTATATGATTCGACACTTCTAACTCAAGAGACATGGCACCACTAACTCCTATATGATTCGACACCTCTAACTCAAGAGACATGGCACCACTAACTCCTATATGATTCGACACCTCTAACTCATTAGATTAGAATCAGAATAATTTTTAGTCATATGTTTATTGTTCTAATGCACTGATTCATTTTAGATACGACACCCCTAACTCATACTACTAACAACATTTGTAACTCGTATGGTATAATACATTTTTAACTCATGGGATTCGACACTTTTTAACTTATACGAGGTAGGACACCTTTCAACTCATCTCCTCTTAGCTCACTGATGTTGTGTTTACTTCTTCTAAAGATTGAAGAAATTTCTTAAAGCTCGTCAGATCTGTCGTTAGTCAGCTTAACCTCTGAGAGGCTGAGCAGAGAGAGATATTTCCTGGCGCTACTACAATCAATCACAGTCTCAACAAACGTTGATTTAGAAACTCTCGTTTTAATTCATGCTGCTATCATCTAGTCGCTATCTTCCACGAATACTTCCTGACTACGTCGTTTGGTGAGTACTTATCAAAGATATAACAACTTATCAAAGCAAGCATAACAAGTTTCGATGCAAGTTTCTATCATATCACGTAATTTAACTTCATAGATCACTTCAACTACTGAATGTAGGAGCTATCAGAATGCTTTGAGATGAAACTTACAATTTTAAAAACGAAATGTTAAATTTACAATTAATTAATAAGAAATTTATTAAGAAATGCTATTATTTAATTAATGAATAATAAATTAGTTATTAATTTAGGTAATTAAAATTGTAAAACTTAACGTAAATCTTTAAGCTTTAAGAATCTAATAAACCTTGTTCAGAATTTAGTGCATGAAATATTAAACACGGAACATCTAATACAGAAATACAACATGTGCATCTAGAACAAAAATACAATGTATTCACATTTACTTCGTATAAAGCAGGGATTGGACCAAGATATTTCTTGCAAGACCAAGACACTGACCCGCAAGACCAAGACCAAGACAGTAAAATACAGTCTCTTGGCATACGATGACGCAGATAGGCGTGTAGATGTAGATAGAGTGTGGGTCTTGTAGAACTCTATATCAGTGAACACTGCAGATGTAGGACTCGTGTAATCTCGTCATATTTAACGTAATAGAGAGCTGTTGAATAGACGCGCTGCGTGCTCCGAATCCTAATCCCATCTTCGGTTCCCCCTCCACATTCACTCAGATTTATTTCTTCCAGTCAACTATAATCTCTCTGTCTCTCTCTTTTTTCTCTCTCTCTCTTCCCTCTCTCCCTCTCTCTCAACTCTCTTTTTCTCGCTCTTCCTCGATGAATGAAGTAACACTCTTGCTATGATATAATTTTGTATTGTTTGAACTCACCGTCAAGTGTAGCACAAATATCTAATGAAAAGGTTCAATTATAAAAGTGTGTTAATTTAAGAACGGCTACTCATTAATAGGCTACTACTTTAAATTAATTGATATTATTAAATTTAAAGGATAAAATATTAAAGGCATGTATATTTGTAACAAGTTCTATAGACCCTGAATTAATAGTTAGTCGTAGCCTATTATATGCAGAGCCAAGTTTAATGTCATCCTTTTTTCTTTTTCGTTATCTTATATCTTGCTCCAGCTGAGACGACTCCGACAATGCCCTGGATTCTTACATCGTACATTAATCGTACATTAATTCTTCATTATGTTGTATCTGTAGCTGGAGAATCTGGATTTAAACATCGTACCCAACCAAACATCGTGATTCTCAGACACAACTCTAACTGATCGTCACTTGCTCCTTGGACGGTAGACCAACGTCAAAATATACAGCTATTGAAACTATGATGTTGATCGATGGATTGTTCCAATATACGATTTTATAGTGTAATTGCTGTCTAACCTGGATCAGTTTTCTACCATACGTCACGTGTGCACTGTGCACATGTGCGCTGTAGAAATGATCATATGAAGAGAGATTAGAGCATTACACTTCCGCTTATCGACTCACACAATTGAACCTCCTTAAGCTAAGAGCAGGAAATCATCGATATAGAAATCGCTCTATTTCCTGCCACTCACTTTCTATATTTGTCTCATCTATGACTTGCTGTCGCTTTCACTATATTTGCATATATATATATATATATATATATATATATATATATATATATATATATATATATATATATATATATCTTATATATATATATATATGATATATCTTCAAGTCCTTCTCTCCCTCTCTATCTCTCTCTCTGTCTCTCTCTCTCTCTCTCTCTCTCTCTCTCTCTGAATATTATTGTTCCGTTTTTAATTATTTTTACCTTTTAAAAAGCATTGGTCTGGTGTAAGAAAGTGTCATCTGTATTTGCTAATTGACTTCTGTTCACACCGACCATAAAATCTGTGACTCTGAGTTCATTTTATTCAACTGGTGTCAAATGTCATCTTTCGAAAAAAGCATCAATGAGGGGTTAGCTCAGAATTTGAACACCGGTAATACTGATTTATAGATGGTAAAATGACCGATCGTGTAGAAACACAGCCTCATAGTCAGTAAAGTGCTGTGTCTAATAGGGTTCACAATAAGTATTTATATTAGATGAGCGAAGTCTTGTACCTGCTAGGGACTAAAATAAGTATTGATATTATATCAGTAAAGTGTTGTGCCTGATAGAGTCCACAACAAGTATTTCTATTGGATTTGTGTTTTGAGCAGATAATTCTCGGATAAGCAGAGGTTGTTGAAAGTTTAAGACACTATTGTTCAACAAATGATAAGATTTTATGTGCTCCTTGCCTGTTCAAGGCACTCCATGATGCTGTAAGAGAAAATGCTAAACGAAATAATTCTTTTTTCTATGGCGAGATAGCTATCGTATTAATGTTATGTATAACAGTACAGGGAATATTGACAGGCACTGCAATGGGTCAAATAATAATTTTTTAAAGACCTTGATTAATTCTTGACGAGGAAACAGTCAGATACAAGAAGAAGCGCTTAAGTTAACGCAGAGCAGAGAAAGCTACGGAATTTGAGTATCATACATGAACCTAAGTACAGTACATGAAGTTAATTAGCAGTGGTTATTTATGCACACTATCTCTCTCATAGTGCACTCCCAACCGGCAGGTTCATGGCATATAACGCCTCCACTCTTCTTTGTCTTCCGCGTTCCTCTTCATGCCAGCGTATGAGTGGCTCTTTAAAACATCTGACATTAGTATTCTCGACGTGCCTCTGCCTCTATTTCCTTCATTTCTGCCTACATGACCTCTTTAGTTGACCCCACCCCCTTACAATGTGTACTATTCAACTCTTCTTCCTATTTTTTAATGCATTCATCAACTGTCTATCTGTACCATCTCTCTCCAGAACCTCCGCAATTGTAACCTTTTGAGTCCAGCTAATCCTCCCCATTCTTCTCCATATGCACATTTACAAATGCCTCTAGTTTCCTGATGTCAACCTTCCAAAAGGTCAATGTTTCACATCCAATACCGTGATCCATACAAAGGTTTTCACTATCTTTATCTCTTTGACTTTCTTTAGACTTTTTGTTAAAAGTTCTTTCCCATTACTGAAGGCCAAGTCTGTAGTATAGAGGCAAAGGGCAGTGACTCCAATTAAAAAATAAATTGCGTTTTAGCGTTAATTGGGCTTACTACCTCTCACGATGTCTATTTTCAAAGGGACATTGAAAGCTGATATACCATTGTCTTAGTATTACAATGGCAAAAGGCAGGATGTTCAATTGTCTGTTAGTTTTCCAATGACAAATATCTCCATTCGACCAATGAGCGTCTAGCTACATGTTCAATTATCTATAAGTTATCCAATGGCAATAAGCAGTATCTTCATGTAATCAATTATAGCAGCTTCTAACTAAAGTGTCATATACTTATGTACCGTTACCGGAACTTTCGCATTGTTATTTTTTGTTTTTATAAGTTCTTTGTAGTAAGCAAGCAATTGTTTATATAAATAGTTGCAATTACAAATTTCCATAAATTTCTACAATTGCAATGAATCGCGGATGGAATATCAGCTCAACATGATGCAAATTCCGCAACTGGCAGTTCAGCAGCGCATGTTGCATCATGTTTTGTCAAAAGCGTTGAGCATGCTGCTGTGCCGGAAATAGAAATTGGGCAGATAATTGTGGGGCACCGAATAAAAATTGGATTTCGTATTCTGCCATGACTTGTTGTGTAAATGTAGACTAGGTCGCGAATATAATTAAGCTTAAATATCTGGAAAGGAGCTACCTTTCCTGAAAGCGGACTCCGTACATGCATGTTTTAGTTTAAAAAATCAAATGAATTTATAAAATATTTGCTTTTGATGGGTTTGTGGAAGTCTGTTTTACTGCGGGAAAGCAGATCACTCAAGTGATTATGTACCCTGAGGATACGCACGAGTTTAAAAGAGAACAGCGAAGTCTCAAAACGAAAACTTTAACTTGGCTCTGCTATCGGAAATTTTCGAAGCGTCCTTTAAGAAAGGCAGCGGATCCTTTTCTACGCGAACATCTCACAG
The DNA here is from genome assembly GCA_905160935.1 of Enchytraeus crypticus. Classification (NCBI taxonomy): domain Eukaryota; kingdom Metazoa; phylum Annelida; class Clitellata; order Enchytraeida; family Enchytraeidae; genus Enchytraeus; species Enchytraeus crypticus. The sequence goes on along the minus strand of CAJHZI010000447.1, from coordinate 233,984 downwards.
ACAAAGAGGTGAATTTTTTAAACCCCATTTCTAGCTTCGGAAGGGTACAGACACGCGTGGAATTCTTTTAATAAAAAGGTCAACATTGTGAAATTGCTGGTTGCTGCTCCAACTGCAAAGCCCACAGTTAGGGTTGCCAGCTAGTGATGATGTAAAAGATTTGTACAGTAATATACCGTGTATCTAGCTGTAGTACTATCAGTTATTTGAGTTCAGTTGATGGATATTTTTGACTGAAATGTGTTTAGTGTAAATAAACTTTATGCTTAACCATGATGTCGTCTTTGGCTGAGAAACCAGACGTAGAATCGTTATTTGCAATTTACTAACATAAATATAATATAATTCAATTTCTTTGCTAAATTACTTTGTGTAACATTACTTTATCTTATTATTCCAATATATTGTTGCAAAAAGGAGCTCCGGTTGGATTTACTACCGTTTGCCTTGGGAGTTGCAAACAAAGTTTAAATAATGCTTAGGCAAAATGCAGCAAATCCATTCTAAAGGTCTTCTACAGGTAGTAATTAATTTAGCTGACTAAACATATGACTATAGTTATCCTTATATAAATACTAATGAAATGCATTTCATCTTTAAAATACGTAATTTCTTAATTAAGCAACTATAAGGTCTTTTCCTATTCCGAACAATTTCCTTCGCTGGAGGTACTGCCTTTTACCATTGTGCTAGAGACTTTTGCTTGTGCAATCCAACTGCATATTTCAGTCTCATATCATCCCATCACGTAGGCTATGACCTAAATATATGAAACTCCGTACCTGTTCCAATCTCGTACCATATATTATAATATTGACTTCAAAAGCTAAAAAAGCTAATGTTAACGTCAATTTCCTCACTCGAAAGCGATGTCAGTGACGGGCGAACGCAGGATTTGAACCCCGCACATATTGATCCGCGGTCGAGTATCGTACCGACTTCGCCACTGTCTCCAGCTAGAGGCAGTGTCAATAAGTGGCGATGTCGGTGTGTTCATCTCTATTCTGGGACACCCTCATCACTTTTGTCTTTTGGATGTTCATCTTCATTCCATAATTCAATGCCGTATCATTCAAACTATCCATTATTTTCTGCAATCCAGTCTCGCTCCCGGTTACCATTCCTTGGTCATATGCAAATCTTTCTAACAATTTTCCTCCTACTTTTATCCCTTCTTCTACATCTTTCGTACCTTCCTCCATCTTTGAGTAAGCATAAATGTTAAACAGCAGCGGCGAAACGCTACAACCTTGTTTCACTAGACGTTCTATTTCACCTTCTTGTGAGTATTCCTGTTTTATTTTGCTTACTGCTCTTTGATTCATGTAAAAGTTTAAATTAGCCTCCTATCTCTCCAGTCAATTCCTATTCTTTTCAAGATATTAAACATCTTTATCCAATTAACCCCGTCATAGGCCTTCCAAAGTTCACAAAACATACAAAAATGCATTTCTATATTCTAAGATCCTTTCACCAAGAACCCGCATTACCCATATTGCTTCTCTTGTGCCACATTCTTTCCATGCTCTAGTAGCCGACCTCCTAACCTACCTATTAAAAAGTTTCTTTGCTTATAGTTGCTTTTTCTTTGGTTATTTTCTTCCGATTCCGTGAATATGACTAAGTTACGCTGCGATAGCACAGATTCCAGTTATTGCGGATTAAATAAATCTTCCATTATCGTAGTGTTTTTTCAATGTTGTCAGCAGCGCTCAATATTCCAATATTACAACTGGCATCTATGATGACCAAGTTTATTGGGTATATTGAATTGAAATATTGAATATTGACGGACGCTGCTTAACTTCGCTTGAGTCTCTCACTCTCTACCAAATGCGTCTAAACCTTACGTAGCTGCCGCGTCACGCCGCCGCCGCCGCTGTCGTGCGACCGCCGAGGCCCCGCGTCTACCGTCGACGCCGACATTATTATGAAGCAGCTGCCGGGACCCAGTGAGCGGCGTTGAAATAACGAAGTGAAGTTATAAAGGCTGCAATTGCGCTGACGTCATAAGAATACCATCATAGGTATATAAGAAGAAGATACACTACAGCCAATAAAATGATGGCTCACTTCCGGTTCGATGAAAGCTCACTGAAAGCCTATAAAAAGCAATGGTAAATGAGATCACCAAATATTTCTCTAAGATCAGCTGAATTACTTACTTGCTGTCAGATGCAATACATGACCCATTGCGACTCCATCCCTGTATGATAGAAAAAGAATATATTTATAACAGAACGGAGAAATATTAATAAACTCTTCTGAATATTTAGCATTGCTATTTTTAGCTTCCGGGCAGTAGTTATGTAGTTTAGAAGAATAATAGGCCTTATATATTATATTTGCCAATGATCATTAGACTACATAAGCTTCCAATGACAAACTATGCGTAATTGTGAAAATTGATTAATATCACTAATTTAAGTTTAATGAGGTATTAACAGTGTCATAAAAATTTAATGTAAACAAAAATGTTTATTTGTTACTATGGGACTATATTGCTGTTCTTGTTACTGAATCTTCTAGTTCTCTCTATTACTTCGTTGAATAGCATATTTGATAAAGTCAAATTGTTTTTTTATCTTCATAGAGCAGCTCAGATGTTTTTAACAGTTATCAGTTATTAGTTATCGTAATCTGGATTTTCGCATCATCAAGTTGATGAATTAGGAGAAAAATTTGAAACATCCACTTTAGGACGATATACGTACAATACAGTGAACTTTTACTGTATCTTACGACATCTTAGAACGCTTTCGTAGCAAACCATTAAGCACATGCTAACGCCGCCAAAAATTGAATTGGCGCTTCGCCGGCGATCTATGCCATTTATGGGACGACCTACTCCGTCATCGCGGATTACTTCGAAGCCTGGCTCTAGTGGGATCCTTTTTCAAATTTTGGATTTCAACAAATATATATAACTCGCTACTTCAGGAAATCGAAAGCCTGCAACTAGACGCTCATACACAGTTTACATATATTTTACGCTAGGCTAGTATCTAGTGTAGCGCGTTAACAACTTTACACTGTGCTCACAGGAGCGCAGAAATCTCCACCTCTTGCAACAGTGTTGCTCCACGCCACTCGCTAGAGTATGGCCGAGTCCTGTAGGAGACCTGTGTGTGAAATGTTATTATAACTGAGGAGGTCGTGTTTGTGTGAATGGTTTGAGTGAAGCTTAATGAACGCTGGAAAATTTCGCGAGGTTTACTTGTTTATATAAATTCTTTAACACCCTTCAGTGCATTGCACTGTGCAACGTCATGGGATGAATTAATTTATCTTCTCTCTCGTCTTACCCGTATAGATGTGAAAGCTTTATAACTTTTCTTTTCACATAAATTGTTTAATTTATTAGATAATTATTCTTAATTCTATTTGATGAACATGACTATTTTCGGTTTTCTTAATTTCAGGAAAATTTAACTAAGAACGGATGTGCGAATAATAATTAGAGTAGGCCTTATTACTAGTCTTCATCACAACGTAGTTGCCAGTAATGCATTTTTGGTAGAGCATATGGTTAATAATTTTTCCTTATTGACATTTTGTGTCCGGCACATTGAAGATTAGACTAATCGTAAATTTCATTTGTCGTAAGAGGCGACTAAGAAAGAATTGAGGAAGGCAATTAGAAATCATCGGATAGGTACATGCATATTATTCTTAATGTTATAGACCACTGTAAGGAGTGGATGCCTTTTGTGGAAAGGATTAGCTCGTTAATCGATTGAGTGCTTTGTAAGAAGCGCGAAAGTGACTTTGAGTACCTTGTACCTTGGATCTGCCGCTTGCCAGAACACTGGCGAGAGGAAAATTATATTTCTATCTATATAAATATAAAAAATGATTTAAATAGGCCAAACAATAGGCTGCAAGCAGTTATGAAACTTTTAATGCATGCGGCTGCAAAATGATGCATACACTATTATTTGACCCAACGCATATTCACAAATCTGTAACTTTTCTGTCATTCTAACGAAATTTCTCTGGTTAAAAATTGGCTGCTGGTCAAATACGGTAAATTTCATGATTCAGCTCATTCGTCATCTCGTTCCGCTTTTATTGTAAAAACAATTTGGGTACTATATATATTTAGTATATATATATATATATAATTTTATAAATAGTTTATATATATAATATTCAAAATATATACTGTATATATTTTGAATTTTTTTATTATTATTATCTTTTTTTCGTCACTTTGGCATCCAAAACACTCATAGAACAGAAAAAAGAAAATGTGCAAAAAAACAAAGAAAAAAATTTATGTATGTCATACATGCATACTTCTCCGACCTACACAGTATAACGATTACGAGTAGCATTTAACTTAACTGCTAAATTTACTAACAGCCTAGTAACGAGGCTGAGTTGTCTCTGAATATGCTTGTGTACATATGTCACCAGTTGCACTTCACTAACCGTCTTCTGCTAATCTAGGAGTTTGAGACATTTTCATTTATTAATTTTTACTAAATGAGCAACTTTTGACTTTGAAAAAGGAATATTTATTTTAACACTTTTTTATATGTTAAAATATTATGTGGGGTTTTAAACCGGTAAACTTTTTGCAGCACTATTCATAACCTCCTGCCCCTGAGAGTTCGCAACTGCATATGTGAAAGTGTGTAGCATTTATTCCTCTCGCCACTACATGTACAATTGTGCATGTAAGTGGTGTTAACTGCCTCCCTATAGAAGTCCATAATTCCTACATGTAAGTGATGTTAACTACCTCCCTATAGGAGTCCATAATTCCTATATGTAAGTAGTGTTAACTACCTCCCTATAGGAGTCCATAATTCCTATATGTAAGTAGTGTTAACTACCTCCCTAGAGAAGTCCATAATTCATACATGTATGTAGTGTTAACTACCTCCCTATAGGAGTCCATAATTCATACATGTAAGTAGTGTTAACTACCTCCCTATAGGAGTCCATAATCCCTAGCAATTCTTCATGTCCACTTTAAAAAGGCCGATATAGGCGTCAATGTCATCTATCTCAAAGAAATAATTTACGAAAGAGAGAAGGATTCGAAGCCAGCACATACATATCTGAGGTCGTCAGAAGCTTAAAAGATGCTGTCAGTATGTAAACATGCCCCTATATGTTTTGTTAAATGTACATACCACCCTATATTAATCTCCATGTAGGCCTACATTGTAGTACCCTACAGTAAGTTTTTGTATAACGGATTCTTTTTTAGATGCGATTGCCCGAATTGTGTGTGTGCCAGAGATGGCCATGGGTTGCGGTTTATCCAAGGGTTGGTTTCTGTTAGATTAAATATATTCGTTCTTTATAGGTTGCAATGGGCAGGGTTGGATCGTATAATTACAGTAGTAAAATTATAAATGTATATTTCAGATTTTCTAAGGAAGCGTATTTTCATTAAGAATTTCATGTCGAAAAACTGGAGCCTTATCAAGTGATCTCTCACTACAAGTCACTCTAGAATCTAAACAATTCTCAATATATACATGCATGCAGATTCTTAAAAGATGCCGGTTATTCAATGTTCAGTATTTTATACATGTTCGTGGGAAATAACACATTAGTAGACTTCAATTAGTGGCGTACAGTGGCCGGAGATGAGGTATGTAGCTTATCAGCTAGGTAGCCTTACATTTTTTCACATTGTTCGCGTTTTTGTATCATTGTGATTTTCGTGAAAATAAAATATATGTATCAACTATCAATCTGTCTAAATAGGTTTGTTGGGTGAGAGTTTTGATGGGGTGGGTCGGGTTGGATTCTTAAAGTTAGACTTATGGCTATCTCGGGTCTGAGCCACTGAAGGCTTGATTTATAGCAAGTAAATATGTCTTAGGAGGCGACTAAGCAAGAGTTGAGGATGGCAATGAAACACCACCTCAAAAGCCATATTTTTTCAAGCATTAACCTACATACTATAAACCGCAGCATTTTGTGAAAGTATTAACTTGCTAATCGATAGAATGCTCTCCATCTGATGAGATAAGTGAGTGTACACTGCACGTGCACAGCTCCTCTGTGTATAGTCACTTTAGTCTCTTGTGCACGCCGAACTTTAACTCTCGATAAACCCGGAGCAGTCGCTGCTACACTAGGTGCAGGATTGCTCGTGCTCGTTCTCGTACACTCACTGTTTAAACTTTCTCACACGTAGCGCAGCATTCCTGCGTTATGATTTAACTAGAACAGTAAACACCAGTGACTTGAATACCGACCGGTCGTTCCATCTCATCTCAATAGCCATATCAGTCACTCAATTGTCCTAATTCCCTAGCCTCCGTTAATCAATAAAATAATAAATAGTTGAATGATTAATCAGTCTATAATTATGGAGTCTTACGTGTTAGTATATTTATTTGTCAGTTATGAAAATTCATTTCATCAGCTCATATATCAGTTAAAGAATTATAAATATTCTTAATTGCTTTAGAAATTGCATAATTTATATCTATATTTGACATCTATCACTTTTGATGTAGATCGTCATTGCTTTCCTCAATATTTGCGTAATTGACTCTTACTAAATCGGTAAAAGTTTGGTAAATCTTGGTACTTGCACTTTCTTAAGTATTAATACATAGTATATAAGGAAATTAGGGAATAATTTGTATTGTTAAAGTTTTTTTATTGGAATCGTGATTATAAATTGATTTCTGAAATCTGTAATGGTTAAATAATTAGTCATCATCATCCATTGAAACCCAGTTTAGCTTGGGTCGGGATACGAACAGACCTTCTCCACTCCTCTCTTTGGGGTGATGAACTTTTCCATTCATTTAGGAAATTAAATAGCTATTTGTGGAGCCTAGGCGCTCACCAACATTTTGCGACACTTGCAGTGCAAGCTTGGTCTATTTTTAAGCAACCCGGACACAACACGGATCAGTAATTAGTATTAATGTACTGTTATTACATAACATTAATTTTTCACGTAACGGAACAGAGACAGTATATTGGATAGATAAAATATAATTTAAAAATAATATCTAAATACAATAACAACATAATATCTATTATAACATAGTATCTATTTTCATCATCATCGTCATATCTTCCCTTGAATCCCGGTTTAACATTTAACGAGGATTGGGATATTCATAGACCTTCTCCAATCCTCTCTGTCCCACTCCATATCATAAGTCAGTCCTCCATTTTTCCATTCGTTTAACTTTTTTTAAAGTGAAAAAACAAATATCCTTCTAAAGAAATTTTTTTTAAACAATTGTTGTAAGGAAATGTTCTTTTTTTAATGATTTATATACATACATATATCTACTCATCAAATGAGCCCCTGACAGACTTGTGTCCCTTCGATTCCTTTTTAGGGATCCTGATAAAAAATTCAATATCTGGAGCCTATGCGCTCACCAACCGAATGCCCTTTCTAACGGTGATTTGGATCGTAGTGCTTTAGTCGCCGAGTGCGACACGTGCAGTCACCGATTGGTCTATTCTTCAAACAACCCAGACACAAGACGACGAAGATTATAGAGACGGTACAAGCTTAAGTAACCTAAATAATAAACATAATATCTATAATTAATGATTTAAAATATATAAGCTTAAAATGCTTTGTTCTTTTATCTCAATGTCATCATTATCGTGCAAGGCGCACGATCATTTCTTTACCGGTGTTGTGTCCGACCGGTGTTGTGTCCGGGTTGTCGAAGAATAGACCTACCGTGGACTGCTAGTGCCGTAAAAGGCGACAGAGCACTAAGAGCCATACAAACATCAGAAAGGGCATTCGGTTTGTGTGCACCTAGGCTCCAGAAATCTCAATGAAATTTCTATCCCGACCCTTGTTAAACTGGAGTGAATGAAAGATGATGATGACTTGAATTGCTGGTGTAATGCACATTCTAACTAGGATTAAATGTTGTTTACAAACATGGGGTAAGAAAATGAAGTTTTGATGCCACCTCTGCAAGCTCTAGAGTCTAGAGTGGAATAGCCTGTCCGGCATCAGATGGATGAATATCACATCGCTCTTGATTGGCTCAGGTTCGATGAGAGGGTCGATACTTTGTGAATATGTGCCACTGGGCTACATTGCAAAGCACGGTTTTTCTTTTGATATGACTTCATCAGAGAACTGTTAGATTCACAATAGAATGTCAGTATCACAGTGTGCACACAATGGTTAGAAGTATTATATGAACTTATGGTTTCGGAAACTCACACTTAAAATCGATTAAGTATACAGACATTAAAATCGATAAGTATACAGTATTTTTTCATGGAAATGCACTGCTGCTTAACTCTTTTGGTTTTCTATGTATCGCAGAAATAGAGTCGTCCAAACTCTGTCAGTGGCTGCAGTCAGCTGGGTTCCCTCAATACGTTCAACAGTTCAGAGGTAAGTGTGCACCGGCTAGTAAGTGCCAACACCGACGTAAACCACTCTTACACGAGTGGTTTTATACGAGTGGTTTTACACGAGTGGTTCTATACGAGTGGTTCTATAGGAGTGGTTCTATACGGGTGGTTCTATAGGAGTGGTTCTATACGAGTGGTTCTATAGGAGTGGTTTTATACTAGTGGTTCTATACGAGTGGTTCTATAGGAGTGGTTCTATACGGGTGGTTTTACGCGAGTGGTTTTACATAATGATTTCAATAGCTTGCATTGTGATCATGATTGATTATGATCATATGTGATTGTGATCTGTGCTTGATTGTTTGATCTTTAGTGATTAACTTCCCTGTCTATAACATTTGAGCGTAGCCCGAAAAATTAGCCAAGCATGATTACTTTTTGAAGAAATTTGCAGTATTAGTGACATGTTGTTCTGAAAATTGAAGTGGACGTAAGCTTTTACCCAAAATTATACTGTAAGTGTCCTATTGCTACAGAATTTGAATAATAATATTATCATAATATTGAGAAGCACCACCTCGTCATAAGCAGAATCCCAGGAATAATAGTAAATCAAAAAGAATGTTATAATTAATTTAAAGATCCACTCCTATATGGACATGAAGAGGAAAACAGAAGATAGAGATAAGTGGAGGCGTTATATACCATGGACCTGCCAGTAGGCAGTGCACCAAGAGAGAGAGAGAGAGAGAGAGAGAATATTAAGAAGTATATGCTATTCCTTTACAAATAATTTTTCGTTTCAGTCTACTTTTTCAAATAAAGAGGTTCAGTCGTCAAAGCTGTTTGACGTTAAACGAGACGATAAATTTCAACAAATTCGTTTGTTTTGTAATTAGCTGAGGTATAGACAATATGCAGACAGGTTGTCGCCATAACTCACGATTTAGTCTTTTAAAACGTCTTGAAGAGTCCAATGGCACTCCTATTGCTTCCATGTCAAAGTACTATTTTAGTTAATTTTTGTTTTCTGCTTAGGTCTTGTATCTTTTCAGCTATTGTACTCCTTGTTTCTTATCTGGATATCATTGCAGTTATGTAAGAATTGTCTCATTGTATATATAAATTTAATTAGTCTGAAATAAATGAGTGATGATGATGAATTTACAGTATGTTTTATTGATACTGCTAGTTTACTGTATTGGGTTGATCGATCATAATATACTTCAGATGAGATTTATGATTGAGTCCAACAACTGTTTAGAACTGCTTCGCTTATACAATGTATGGCCATGGAGTAACGTCTGTGACATCTCATTCGGTTAAGAAGCGGACTCTAACTCTTCACTGCATTGCGTTGTGTCATTTTGTTTCAGATCACATGTGTCCTATCAACGTAGACGAAGTCCTGGAGGACCACAGGTTCCTGGATGAAGTCTCACTAAGAGCACTACAAAGGTTCTACTAACTTGTTTGATGTGCATCGTTCCTGCTACTAGTTCTTTGTCGCGCTCCTTAATTCAGATGAAAATTTGAAAAAAATGAAAAGATGTCGGAACATCTTCGTTTAAATCCAAGCTTAAAACATTGGTATTTAGTGGAGTGGATTGGGACTAGTGTGCTGCCTTCTTTTCCCGTACCTGCGATTGCAAGTGTTACTTACACACATTGGTGCACAGAAGTGCATACTACTTAATACTTGAGCATAATAACAAAATACTACCAGCAAAAATCGGTTTCCTCCTCAGAATCTTCTTCACTTAAAATCTAATCCTTACTTTAAAATATTGCAACCAGTGTCACTTCTTTAGTTGCACACATAATATACAGCCAGTGTTAACAGGTTTACTGCATGGTTAACTTGTTGTTTTTGTAGTTTTAGTTATTTATTTCTACGCACTGCTAATAATAATAATAACGCAAATTATAGTGAAATGATCTACATTAATATCTATCGCTTTTAATATCACATGCTAAATCCGTTAGTCAATTTTTTCCTTTTTACGCGTAGCCAGTCCAATGAATGTCCGAGATTTTACTCTCAGATCAGCGCGGCCGGGAATCGAACCCATGAGAGTTAAATTCACCTCAGGGTCTGTTATTTAAATCTTCATGTCGTTATCTGCACCGCTAGCTATTGTGCTATTGAGACATGCTAATGGTAGTCGTTGCATTTATTACTACAGAAGCTTAGTGTCAGCTTTTAAATATACATGTATGGATCACAGTAGAACATTTTGGAGTAAGAGAGTTAGGGAAGTTTCCGAGGGAGGGGATAAGGAAATGTTTTAAAATAAATCTTGTGGACTGCAGAGCTGCTAAATATTCAGAGTTGTTAATAATTCAGAGCCGGGTTTATAGGTAACGTCACAAGTCTCAGAGGTTTCATAATACAGGAAAGGTTACTGAGAACTCCTGTATATCTCGTCCATTTAAATGTTAAAAACAATAGAATTGAGCAATACTTTCATATACATGTATTTTCTGCTAGAGCAGAACTCACGATCGTGTATATATAAAAATATATATATATATATATATATATATATATATATATATATATATATATATATATATATATATATATAGGTGATTATGTTAAAAATAACCAAACGTACTACACTGCTTCAACCGCTCAAGAACATTCATATTTACATAAAACTTGATTCTGCGTCGAAAAAGCTAATGTTAGCGTCAGTTTCCTCACTCGAAGGCGATGTCAGTGACGGGCGAGCTCAGAATTTGAACCTCGCACATACTGTTCCGCGGTCGAATGTTTTACCGACTTTACCACTGGCTGGAACCAGTGGTGAAGTCTATTATTACGAAGACTAGTGTTTAAAAGCAAATCAAACTACTATGACGAGCAGTAGACACATACTTGAACGCCACAGAGGATGTTCTCATTGCGTAGTTAGTGTTAAAAAATTGGTGAAACCTTTTGGAACCAATTAAAAAAGTTTTCATTACAGACATCCGTGCAATTAAGCGAAGGTATTGAACTAATAAAGGAGAAATGTACATAGAAACCATGTATACTTGTACAGTAGGGGTGCATGCATTCGGAGCTATATTCATTTACTTATGAATCGCTAATTAAGCTTTTTTCATATTTCTCGAGACGATGTGATTCTTTGTCTCAATTATGGTTGTGAGTGTGAAAGCTGTGTTCTTGGTCTCAGTTTTAAAAAGCTGATTGTTTCAGGCAATTTACCTCTGCCATGCGCAACACATAACAGCACATGTGTAGCTTCCGTTTGCACAAAATCTTTGTTTATGCTCTTGACGACTAAACTAAGTGATAGCGAGAAAGCAGAAGTAGCGTTGTTTAAGTAAAGAGATAGCGTTTATGAAACAAGACATGTATGACTTACAGTCGTTACTACTGACTGCTTCATTTCACACAGGAAATAGGATTGCTGAGCAGATGATTCTGTAAGGTAATGAAATGTTGCTGCAGTTTGCTAAGAAATTCTAAAAGGTTTAACTCGCGTCTAATTTGTATTCCAAGCTCAAAGAACTCGTTGTGGATTGTGGAGGATCAGCATGAGAGTCGAACCAAGCACCTATGCTGCGCTATGATGTGGCTTTATTTTAGCAATTCACATGAGCAAGTTTGTGTCGTATTGCATTATATGTACATTGTATTACATTGCGTTTCGTTGCATGGCATTGCAATGAATTACATAGCAATGCAATGCAACATTGCGTTGCATTGAATTGCATTTTATTGTATTGCAATGTATTGCATTGTACTATATTGCAGTGTAGTGTATTGTATTGTATTGTACTTTGCTGCACTGCACTGTAATGTATTGTATTGCAATGTATTGTAATGTGTTGTACTCTGTTGTATTCTATTGTATTCTATAGTATTATATTGTGTTTTATTGTGTTTCATGCATTGCTTTGCATTGCATTGTATTGCATAGTATTGAATAGTATAGTATAGTGTAATGTAGTGTAGTATAGTATAGTATAGTATAGTGTAGTGTAGTGTAGTGTAGCGTGCAGCGCAGTGCAGTGCAGTGTAGTGAAGTGTAGTGTAGTGTAGTGTAATGTAGTGGTGTAGTGTAGTGTAGTGTAGTGTAGTATAGTGCAGTGCAGTGTAGTGCAGTGTAGTGTAGTGTAGTGTAATGTAGTGGTGTAGTGTAGTGTAGTGTAGTGTAGTATAGTGCAGTGCAGTGTAGTGCAGTGTAGTGCAGTGTAGTGTAGTGTAGTGCAGTGCAGTGCAGTGAGGTGTGGTGTGATGTAGTGTAGTGTAATGTAGTGGTGTAGTGTAGTGTAGTGTAGTGTAGTATAGTGCAGTGCAGTGCAGTGTAGTGTAGTGCAGTGCAGTGTAGTGTAGTGCAGTGGTGTGGTGTGGTGGTGTGGTGTGTTGTGGTGGTGTGGTGTGGTGTGTTGTGGTGGTGTGGTGTGGTGTGTGGTGATGTGGTATGGTGTGTAGTGTAGCATAGAATAGTATAGTATAGTATAGTATAGTATAGTATAGTATAGTATAGTATAGTATAGTATAGTATAATATAGTATAGTATAGTATAGTATAGTATAGTATAGTATAGTATAGTATAGTATAGTATAGTATAGTATAGTATAGTATAGTATAGTATAGTATAGTATACTATACTGTACTGTACTATACTATACTATACTATACTATACTATACTATACTATACTATACTATACTATATAGTATAGTATAGTATAGTATAGTATAGTATAGTATAGTATAGTATACTATACTGTACTGTACTATACTATACTATACTATACTATACTATACTATACTATACTATACTATACTATACTATACTATACTATAGTATAGTATTTAATTGTGTATATACATGTATATATATATATATATATATATATATATATATATAAATATATATGTGTGTGTGTATATATATATATATATATATATATATATATATATATATATATATATATATATATATCTTGTCTTGTACTGTAATCTATTCTATTTTATTGTAATCTATTATATTGTATTTCTTGTAGAAGAATTGAAGCGCTCAATCACTTGGCGAGTCTAAAGATTGATTTTCTTCCGAGAAAGAGGGTGAGTGAGACAAGGTAGCGATGCTGATTGATTCAATTGATCGCCGCTGGCACTGGCTGAAGCCAGGGCGATATCGGTAAGGTGTTCGACCGCGGATCAGTATGTACGGGGTTCAAATCCTCAGCTCGCCCGTCACTGACATCGCTTTCGAGTGAGGGAACTGACGTTAACATTAGCTTTACATTAGATTTTTTACAAATCTGAATTCTGCTGAAATATTCGTAATTAGATCTTTAGCGTAAGATTAGAGCGTTACTGTCGTCAATGACAACATCGAGCACTATTGAGACAAATCCAAGCTGGTGAGCAAAAATAAGGACAAAAAATCATCATCATCATCATCATCATCATCATAATCATCATAATCATCATAATCATCATTATCATCATAATCATCATATCATCATTATTATTATCATCATCATCACCATCATCATCATCATCATCATCATCATCATCATCAACCTCATCATCATCATCATCATCATCATCATCATCATCATCATCATCATCATCATCATCTTGCCTTGAATCCCAGTTTAACAGGGTCGATGATACGAATAGGCTGTCTCAATTCCTCTCTGTCCTACATCATATCATCATCAATCCCCTATTAAAGACGTTTCCATTTGTTTAAATGTTTGTAGCAATTTCTGAAGCCTAGGCGCTCACCAACCGAATGCTCTTTCGGACGTTGGTATGGATCTTAGTGCTTTAATCGCCTTCTACGACACGTGCAGTCGCCGATTGGTCAATTCTTCAACAACCCGGACACAACACCGGGAGGCCTATAAATAATATAATTAAGTGTGCAGTATAGTTGTGCATCAACTTTACATAAACTTCGAAATGTAAAACGGCAATAAACACCTTTATTTGTAATTAGTATCATATTTAAGAATAAATTGTTTGGTTTTAAAAAATGTCATAATGGCCAAAAATCAAGAAACGGTAGTCCTGCAGCAACCGACGGTGTGTCTTTGTGTGTATGTTTGTAAGTGTTTGTACTTGCGTATGCGTGTGTGTACATGTGTAAGTGTATGTATGTGTTCGTGTGTAAGTTTGTTATTTGTAAGTGTGTGTGTGTACATATGAAAGTATATTTGTGTACATGTATAAGTGTATGTGTACATGTTTAAGTGTTAGCAAGTGTGTAGATACATATATGTACATGTGTAAGTGTACGCATTCGTGTACTTGTGTATGTGTACATGTGTATGTGTAATCATACGTGTACTTGTGCATGTGTACATGTGTAAGTGTAAGCATATGTGTACTTGTGTATGTGTACATGTTAAGTGTAAGCATGTGTGTGCATGTGTATATGTATGTACGTATATGTGTATGTCTATGTATGTGTGTATGTCACAGGCTGTGAGATTGGAGGAGGAGGTACAGATGACTCTCAGCGACTCGTGGAGTTTTCAGCCTCGCTACAGACAGTGGATCAGACGTGACATCGGTGACCTAGGGGACAGACCCCCGGACCCCCAGGGACCCTCCCCCTCCCCCAGCCAATGCTTCCTCAGTCGTCTACACTCATCCAGTAGCGGAGACAGCGTGGTGGGGGAGACCCCCCCGCCCAGTCCCAGGGGGCTACTCGCCTTCGAACCTCCACCCGCCCCGTGGGGCAAAGATGAGAGCCGAGCACGAGGGCGATCACTGTACAACTCTATCAAGAAATCATCGAGTAGAGGAGGCTCGACTGATGGGACCAGTGACGTTCCGAGGAAGAGGAACTCGTCCTGGTCTCAACCTCCCACTATCCTCGAATCTGACCTCACGTCCTTCGTGCCTCAGACCTCGTCTCGTGGAGAGAGCGAGAGGAAGAGGAAGTCCGGCAGGTCAGTGGGTCTGCTGAAGCGAGTGGAGAACCTCGCTGCGAGGAGGTCAGCATCACGCAAGAGATCAGAGGATGAGAAAATGAAGGACGAGAGTGAACATCAGCAACAACAACTGGCACAGGAACTAGTGAGAGAAAAGGAGAAAGTGAGTGTGCGAAGTATAGGAGACCCTGGAGCTAATGTCAGATCTACCGCAGGTAATAGACGTAAAAATAAATCAGATCCGTGCACTGCTGACGTCATCAAAGCTATCGGCGTGACGTCACGCTCCGATAGACCTGTCAGCTCGGTGGGGTTTGAGGAGAGATCTTTTTTGAATATATTAGAGAAAATGGGAGATCGACCTGAGACTCCAAAGATAGTTTTCCACCGGTGCTCTATATCTGGGTGCCTGGAGGAGGAGGGGGTGTCAGGGGAGCTGGAGGACAGGGTGCAGTACGGACTGGCGGTGTGCGCCTGTTCGAGGCTGAGCAGCTCGGCTGACTGTATCCCTACAGACGAGTACCGCGGCAGTGAAGCGCTGAAACAAGTGGATGAGAAACGTCCTGCTGATCTGAAGGAGAAAGTTACCGCTAGATCGAGGTTAGCGAGTGCACCTACAGACGAAGCTTCGCCTGATATGTCAGAGGAGAGCTCAAGAGCTGCCTGTAGTGAACACGCTGCGGCGAATCTCGCGGTGACATTGCGGTCAGGTGAGCGCAGGTCGGATGATACCGCTAGTGGAGGACGGATTGAGGGACAGATGAGTGTAGCAACTGACAGGATAATAAATGTGCTACCCGGCGCTGATGTGTCAGAGTTTCGGAGAGAGTTGGAGGAGTCAGCGGTGCGGGTAGATAACGCTCAGGAGGCATTGGATGAACTACTGGAGGGGCTCTACAGAGATATTCGCTGCCTCAACCAAACACTGCAGGACGTCGAGGCTTCTGATGTCCAGCACCTCACGTGTGAGTCGTCATATAAGCTTTTATATTTAAATGAAACATTTAAATGAAATTGAAACTTATCTAACTCATTATCCTTATGTAAACACTTCATAGAAATAGTATGTTTTCATAAAAGTGAACAGATTATCCGGAATCTAATATATTCCGTTTCTTATTTATATACAACGTCTTCGGTTGACTTGTACCAGGCCACTGAAGAATAGATCAACCATCGTCTGTTTTTTTCGTAAGAGGCGATTAAAAAAGAATAGTGTAAATAATCTCTGCCATAACTTTTCAAGCGTAGCTTTTCATAGCAGAGGTTTTCAGTAGTTTTTTCAAGCGTAGGTTTGTCTACGTTAAGATTTGGATTTGGCAAATGTTTGTGATAAAATCAACTTGTTAGTCGATGGAGTGGTCTTACAAGAGTATGAAAGTGAATAGGATTTGGTATCTAGGCTATTTACAACCAAAATCCTTTGGCAAATTGTGCTTAAATTGTTGAGGAGAGAAAGATCAGTAGATGCAGAAAAAGAGATAGAAAAGGAGAAAGAGAGAGAGAGAGCGTGAGAGAGAGCGAGAATAGAATATTATGGTGTGTGAGAGACTGTAATTTCTCTTTCCATTATTTCACTACTTCACACATAATTATACACCAGACAGGAGTGTTACTGGAAAATATGGATACTGTAGGATTATTACGCTGCTATTCCCATATCAACTGTATCATAAATCACTGTTGCTGGAATATTCAGGAGGGTTTTAACTGATGAAATATTCAGGAAGGTTTTAACTTATATGTCAGCCCGAATGTGCAGTAATCACCACATTTCATGCCTGGGGATTTTATGTTTGCTTTAAGGTCGAGTCGAGCTTGGTCTTAGATTTCATCACCAAAAATCATATCAGTGTCAAACGAATCAGATATATTTGAATTAAATATTAAAAAGGTGAAATTAAAATCGTTATGACAATAATTTATATACCTAACCAGGGACGAAGGTTTACTTTAGATATGAAACTTAAATCAAAAACGAAATTCAAAATCAAAATTTACTAAATTAGCATTTCAAAATCAGTCGGAGAGCATTTGACTTCATTTCACCATCTTTGCACCTTTGGGTTTTATAATCTATTGACTCCATCCCATCAGGAACGCTTAGTTAAAAAGAATAATTTTCGCTGTTTAACATGAAAATAAAAAATGGGCCCATTATGTTAATTAGTAATATATATATATATTATATATATATATATATATATATATATATAATATATATATATATATATTATTATAATCTATATATATATAGATATATATTATTATATATATATATATATATATATATTATTATATATATTATATATATATATATATATATATATAAATGCTCGTTATATATATAATATATATATCAAATAGCAAATCCTATTCAATTTCACCTAGTATAATCCAACTATGCCTACATACTTTACACTTCCAAGGACATTCACTATAATTCTGAATTAAAATAATCTAATGTAATAAGGTAAATGTTGATTCGATATATATGTTATATATATATTATATATAATATATATATTATATAGATATATATATATAATATGTATATAATATATATAGATATATATATTATATATATATATAATATATATACACATATATAGATATATATATATATATATATATATATATATATATATATATATATATATATATTGAACCCCAATCCCTTATCTTGCAATATATACATGTACATATACATGTATATATTATAATCGAACAGAGCTTAGCAAAGCTCTGTTCGATTTAACATAGCAAATAATGTTTTATGTTAAATATTATTGTTAAACTGATCTAGCCAAGCAAACAATAATATTATTATAGTTTACTTGGCTAGATCAGCAGAGCTAGCTGCTAACTCAGACTTGAGTACTTACGTAGTTAAAGTTACTTACGTAGTTATGAAAAGTCTTGACATTGTGCTTAGAATGGATTAATTTAGATTAATGATACGTGTAGTACATGTTGTATCTAAAGCTTGTGATTTATCTGCAGATAACAATGGTGAGAAATGTAATGCTACAATGGAAGATGTATTTGTAGAGCAAACTCCAACCATGCATGCCTCAAGCAGAGCTGCTTCACACGAATCACATGCTTCAAGCGCTGCTTCCTCACATGCAGCTGCCTCGCATGCCTCTAGCTCAGCTGTCTCAACGACACACGAGAAGGCATCAGAGGACGTGTGGCTGCTCAGATCAGACGATGGCGAGGCAGTCAGAGCTCATCAAGATCAAAGTCTGCTGCCATTCGGTTGTGTATCTGAAGGCAGCCACTTAGCAGCTAGCTTAGCTGCTAGATCAGCCAATCAGATGAGGAATTCTGCGATCAATCAATGCAGCGCGAGAAGTCATTTGTGTAATACATGTAGTACTAATTGCGATAAGCGAAGTCTTAGAGAGTCAGGAGGGACAGTAGCGAGTAAAGAAGAGTCATGTGATCAAAACGTGTCAGGAATATTATCGTCCGGTGCCAAACCAAATTCCAGTATTTTTACCTCTACTCATGCTTTTAATCCTTCCGACATTCCACCCACACAAGACTCTAGTGTTCATGGTATGGATGGCAGAGTACCAGACGTTTACAGCAACAATCGTCAGAGAACCAGCAAGAAGAAGAGAAGAGGGAGTGGGGAGAAAGTAGAAAGGGGTATAATGGATAAAGAGAAGTATGGGGTTTCATTGATGGACGATAATTCTCCTTTGCTTTCACGGAGAGCTAGGCAAAGAGACTCTGGGGTAGGGACTTCTCTCACACGTCCTGGCTGGTAATAAAAATCTATTTGTTTATATGATAGTTAGAATATACAGCTGACGCATCTTCAATTCTTGAATAATGCTGCTTTAATTTTAACATAATTCTCTAAACTTTAGAGAATAATGTTAAGACTAAATGTTTAGAGAATAGAGTTAGTGGCTCTTATAAAAATAACTCTATCGGCTCCAAGACACACTAAGAAGTAATGCTAGATTTGCCCAATGATTCTACATTTAATTTTAGACATTTTGAATTTCAAAAGCGAAAGAATGTTTGCAAATAGAAGACAAATTTAAACAAAATTTAGTTGATTATTAAGAATTTTAATTCAAGGTTTTAATAGAAGTATAAAAAATAGCATTTTCTCAAAAGATAGCTTTCATTATAATAAAAGGTTCAACTTTCAATGACAAGTTTTAAAAAGGTCATGGGATATGATGACTAAAATTGAATACTAAAGGTGCTTTAAGTGTTCTCGCTTCTGCATACTATATTACCTCGGCCTCTGTCCAAATGCCCTCTGATAGATTTTTGTCGAAGAAGTGGTGTGTCAAGCACAAAATTTGACATAAAATGTTTGCAAACAAATATCGAAAGTTCTTTTAATGCGGCTTAATTAAATATCAGTAGCCCGACTTTTATTTCACTTTAAGAAAATGTTTCATCGGAAATAAAAATGATTTGAATGAAGTGTAGAAATTTCAGAAAGAGTGTTTTAAGAGCTATTTAGTTGCAATGTATATTTAGTTGCGGTAATTGTCATATAGATGATTCTATTTGAAGCAAACAACGTACAAATCTCAAAGTGAAATATTTATTGTGCCCATTATAGCTGAGCATAAAATGTAGGGAATAATTATTTACTGCATGAACTAGAATTTCGTAAAAGGCTTCTGACTCTCATTCCAGCACTGAACAATATGAGCATGTACCAAAATGTAAAAACCAGCATATGCATGTGCGAGCGGAACTTTTTATGCTTTTGTAACAGTTTGAAATTCAAAACGAAATTTTGACCCGTTTAAAAAGCCTTGTTAAAATAAATTGTGCTATTTTTCTTTGTTTATTGAGATTTCGCTAATGCTTCTTGTTCCAGGGAGTATATAGAATGCACATGTGCATGCAGTGGCGGATCCAGGGGAGCCCAGAGGGCCCGGATCCCCCCTTAGGTCCGCCGATAAAATTTTTAAACTATATTTTCATTGTTTCTATGGTAATCTCTATGTGTAAATATGTTAGGAATGGAGGTGGTTAGGGGGGACCGGGGAGGGGGGTACGACAGTGAACTCAGTTCCAATAGCTCGATTTTTTTCTAGGATATACTAGGAGCACTGTATAATGGAAGGGGGTCCAAAACAATGTTGACCGTTTGACTAGCTCTCAATTTTCACTTGAACCAATGCATAACCACTGCATTAGAGGAAAAACGGGTGTAAGTAAAAAATATGAACTCTGCCCCGTAGCAGTGGTGCAAACAGCCCTGGCTGGAAGGGGCTTAAGCCCCCCCCCCACCGCCAAAATTAGGTCACTTTTGCAATTCGTCGAGATCAGCAGAGTTTCTTCAGAGGTGAAAAAATTAACCTACTTTTCCAAACAAATGTAGGATTTTAGGTTTTCCCCTGACGGGTATGAGCGGGGGGGGGGGGGGGTAAGGTACGGGGATACACTCACTCTATGAGACGAACGCAGTAGTGAACAAATTTTGAGCTCCCCCCACAGAAATTTGTCTGGCTGCGTCACATTTCCTGAAGAAAGCAAAAAAATGGTACACTCTCAATAAAAATTTCGGCCGCCCCTCAAAAAATTCCTGGATCCGCCCCTGTGTGCATGTATTACAAATATTCGTTTACTGTATATTCACTTGACTGTATACTGTATATTCACGTATACTGTTATATACTGTATACTGTTTACTGTATATTCGCTTGACGAGTAGTGTTCCCGCTCTTACTGAACGTAGCCACATATACAGACAAGCATCCTGATGCACACACATATTAATTCTAATAGACATTTAATTCTAGTGTAGTTCAAGGCTTTGCCATTGGACCGCCTGCTTTCGTTGTTACTACATCTGACCTCAAGATTTGAGTAAAGCAAACGCTCTACTTAAATATACTGAAGACACATACTTGATTGTGCTGCATCCAATATTCATCTAACAGAATACGAACTTGCCCATATTGAAGATTGAGTCAAAATTAACAATCTAAAATTAAATACAAGAAAATCTAAATAAATTATATTTCACTCCCCAAATAATAAGTGGCAGGCTTCTGCAGCCCCTCATCTTGAAGGCATAGAACGTGTATCAGATATGAAATGTTTTGGGTGTTACTATCTCCTCAAATGTTTCCTTTTCTACTCAAATAACTAATTTTTTATCCTCAAGTTCTAACAATATTAGTGCTTTGTATTGTCTACGCACTTAGGGATTATCCAATGAACTCATTCAGAGAGTATTTCAAGCATCTACATTAAATAGGCTTCTCTACGCATACCAATATTGGTGGGGTTTTACCACTGCGGAAGATCGAAAGAGACTTGAAGCTTTTTTAAGACGAGCTAAAAAGGGAAATTTCTGCAACTTGGAATCCAGTTTTGAAGATTTGTGTGCTTCAGCTGATTATAACTTTTTTAAATGTACATAGTGATAGCGACCATCTACTTGCACCACTTTTGCCTCCACTTACCTATCACCAATATCTAACAAGAAGAAACGTAGAAATTAAGCTTAGATTTTATCAGTATTTGCCAGTAGAAATTTCACAAAAGCAATAGTTTAAGTGACAAGAACTTAAGAACAACCCGTATTATACTTGATGATGCTAGAAATTATTAACTTTTTACTTACATTGCCAATGCTCTCATAATTATAATCTAACCGTATTTTTAAACTGCTGAAATTGTTTTCTGCGACTGTTTAATAATGCTTATATATATGACTCTTATGACTCTTTAGCTCTTAAAGTACGATACGCTTGCCTTGATCAATTTTTATGTTATCTTATAATTCTTCCATTTTATATTTATGATTTTATGTTGCATTTCTGCCTGTATCTGTTACATTGTTATGTTATCTGTCATATTGCTACAGTCTTCGGTTTATCAGATAGGTAATGAAATGAAAAGAAATAGATTATTATATACACTCGGACAACAAGCCTGATGTCCACTTACACACATACATACACGGACAAGAAGCCTGATTTACACACATACATACAGGGTCAAGTAGCCTGATGTACACATAAATATATGGGCGGACAAGAAGCCTTATATTCAAACATACACGGACAAGTGGCCTGATGTACACATAAATATACACGGATAAGAAGCCTGATGTACACATACATATTGACTTGAGCCAGTGGCTATGTCGGTAAGATACTCGATCGCGGATCAGTATGTGCGGGGTTCAAATCCTGGGCTCACTCGTCACTGACATCGCTTTCGAGTGAGGAAACTGACGTTAACCTTACCTTTTAGCTTTTACTAGAGTAAAAATACGTCGATGAATTGCATACATTGTTGTTTAAGCGGTTCTCATATAGAGGACACAAGGAGCTGTCAGTGGGCACGACAGGAGGGATCTGAGGCGGGCTCAAAGGACCTCAACTCTCTCTCAGCCGGTCAACTCGTTCTGCTCTCTAAGTTATCCCTCATACGTCTAACGGCCTTATTCGAGAAACATCTGCCGCAGTCTATAGGAGCTGTCAGAGCTGCTGCACTGCTGTATGTATTTCATAGCTTACCATGTGTTTCAGAGCTTACTATACACGCACTGCTGTCTATGTTTAGTAGCTTACTATACATGCATAGTTTATTATACATGTACTTTGAATGAAGTACTACTGTACTGCTCTATCTAGCCTGTATGGTCGAGCTAGGATCACGCTTCTCTGATAAGTAAAAATCATGTTTCTCTGTTAAGTTATAATCACGTTTCTCAGATAAGTTATAATCACGTTTCTCAGATAAGTTAGAATCACCTTTCTGTGATAGGTTATAATCACGTTTCTTTGATAAGTTATAATCACGTTTCTCAGATAAGTTATATTGTCTCTGACAGTATTATTGTACTTAGAGAGCAGAACTTTACTGTGCTTGTTATTGTGTAGGTATTTATTATCAAATACCAGATTCAGTGATGAATCGTTTAATAACTAATGCTAATGTTCTCTTAATCTCTTAGTGGTTTTTTAACTCAAAACTCTGTCGTAACCTTTGAGTCAAGTATAGCCTTCCATGCGCTCTATCAGCTTGCAATGAATACCAGACTAGCCACAGATCTACGGTTTTAAACTCATTAACCTTGATCTAGTCGTATCGTCTAGAGAAACTTTTTCTCGTTCTCGAGTGCAGTGATACAGGCTTTGTGTTGTTTACGACTCTTGTAAACCTTGTGTCAAGTGTTCCTAGAACTTCTAGTCGCTGATATACACGCCCCAAGCGTCGAGCCACTAGTGTTTTGTTTTAACATCCAGTCAGGGAATGTATCCTCTAAATCTAAAAGCTGTATATCAACTATTTAAGTTATTGTTAGGCCGAGATACATTCCTGGGCAGCATTTCAAAAAGTACCTGGATAATTCAACTCGACTTATTGGTGTATTGAGCGTCTTTATTATATTAAGCTGTATTTCGTCACTTATTGTGTAACAACGTTATCAGGTTGTCGTCAAAAACGACTTCAAATGGTACGCCCAAGTAAATGTGAGTTTCATTACGAAATATTATTAGCGACTGTTGATCCCGAGATTCGAACTACGCAGATATGGATCTGCATTCAAAATGTAGTCGGTTATGCCACAGGTTTAATTAAAATAAAGTTAAACTAAAGTGTCAATTTTCACATCTGTTATGGACGCTTGGTCTAAAAAAAAAAAATCTTCAGTAAAGTAATAATTGCAATTGTTGTGATGTTTTAGAGCACAGATTATCTCTCTCTACCTAATGTTCTGCCAAGTGGCATATCCCTATTCACATTACGCTATAGTGTTTCTTAAAGAGCACTCCATCGGTCAATAAGTTATTCCTTCACAAAAGCTATGCTTACCCACATCATAATTTAAATTAAATATAAAATCAAACTTACTGTATCGTATTGGTTGTTAGACTGACCCTGCCTCGCACTGAGAGAGTGCTACCTAGCGCGGAAGACATGATCTCTACGAACACTTTTGGTTGTTCTCTGATCACTATGTCCAGACGTATTGGTCAACCTCTGCCTCCCTGTATGCTTGCAGCCATGCGCTGCATCCTGCGCTCACCCTCTGACGCGGTGGGTGTGTTCCGCAAATCTGGGGTTCGATCCCGCATTCAGCAGTTGCGTGATCAGATTGACTCTAATTCAGGTTGGGAGATCTCTTCTATTTGAAAACTCGAATAGTAGAAATTCAATAGAAAGTCAATATTTTTAAACACTTTTATATTCGCAGAAATATTTGAAGCACTGAAAGTTTCACTTTCCAGTTAGGCTTCAGTCAGTAGTAGCTGGACATGAAAATATTGTATACGTCGTCTCAATATTATTCCTAAACTGCTTAATTAATTATTAATTTATTAATTTGTAAGCTCAAGTAAACAAGTCAATGTCACCAGTAAAATTATGATTAATTCACCAGCTTGCTTGCTGTCCCAAAGAAAGACATTTCAATTTATTTCAGATTCAATTTAAAAAGGAAGTAGCCAGACAGTTATAACTTCTTATTATACCATTTTATATGAAAGCAGGTGGTTTAAAAAAATCTTTATTTATTGAATGGCATGGGTTGTGAACATGGTATATTATAAATACTAAACTGAAATTGACTATTACTTAAGTGTAAGCGCCCTAAACCTATTAACCATCAAAGAAGCAGGACATAAAGTTCTTATTTTGTAGTAAAAGTTAAATAGAAAATAAAAAGTTATTTATCCTCTGAAAAAGTGCAAGAAAGTGTTATTAAAGTTTGATCGAGATAGATTATTTCCTCTCAATGAATATTCCAGTAGAAGTTCTAGAATGCATAACTACAGAAGCAGTTAGCTCAGTGCGTTATAAGTTTATTGGAAATAAAGAAACTCGCTATAAAAGGTGCGCATTTAAATTAATCCCCTATGAAAATTGGGAGAGCTTAGTCAATTTTTGATTTTTCGCCTTGAAATTCTAATATCTATAGAGAAAGAATTTTGCCATTTTCTCACCAGAGTATTGTATAAGTTTTTGAATGGATCAAAGTTATTCAGGTTCTACGAAAATAATTGAACTTTTAAACTGACATCGATATTATAATTGAAGCATATCTTATCACTTTCAAATTAGTCTCCAAATGCGGAAGTTGACAAGCAATTGATTTCAGGATAATGGGCTAATGACATCATATTAATGGACTAGTACCCTCTCTCAGACTATTTACTTTATAAAATACTGAAAATCAACGAAGTCTTTTGAGTTCGATTTTCAATCGTTGATTCATAATTGCAACCAAGATTCTAAATTCACAAGAATAAAAATGCTTCGCTTGAAGGACAGAACGAGAATTCAAACGTTTTCGACGGATCGAAGCGGAATTTCGGTATTGAATAAAAGGCGGGCAGCGGACGTTCAAAATCAGTGTTTGAACAATTCTTGAACAGAATAACCCAGACTTCATGAGTAAGATGATTGACATCCTAATTCTCCAGATTTTAATCTACTTGATATGTATTATATGGTGAGCAAATCTTAACCCAGAAACACAACGGAATTGAAGGTTGTTTCAAGCGATCTGAAAAGACCTACCATAACAGTCCGTCGACAGTGCAATTCTATCAGCCAGAAAAAGTATTCTGACCTGCATCAAACTTGGTAGGCTTAATATAGCACAAAATGTAACACAATATCATAGTCGACTGATAGGCTATTGTGCTACATTTGAGAATCGTCATATTTAAATGGCGACTCATAATTAATCGTCATCTCTATTCAGGGCCAACATATTTTCAAATAGGAATTTATTTTAAATGACATTTTATGTTGCGTTTTAAATTTTAAAAAATCAATTTTTTGGTAAAATTAGATAACTTTAGTCTTATTAATAAATTTTATACAAAATTTGGTGAAAAATTTCGCGAAATAGCTTAATATCGCCTCTATAGGCTATTTGAATTTCAAAGAGCATTTTCAAAAATTTACTCAGGTATCGAAATCTTGCTACGAGATTATTTTTAATGCGCACCCTGTAGAGTCGGTAGTTTTTATAAATAAATAAACTTTAGTCTTTTTGTCATATGAAACAGTTTACTAGAATAAAGAATTATATGCACAGAAGAAGTTTATTCAATTTATTAGGAGACTTTCGCAGTGTCGCAAATGTTAACCTTAGTTTTTCTTGCTATCGATGCTTCTGTGATGGTTTATTCCAGACTGCGTAGACTTTGAGACTCTGCAGATATACGACACGGCTGATCTACTCAAACTCTACTTTCGTGAACTTCCGGAGTGTCTGCTAACTAAAGATCTCTCTCAGTCATTCATCCAGATATTCGCTTGTGAGTAGTTTCCGGTGCAACCCTGTGTCAACATATTTACTTGTCCTTCTCATCATCATATCTATTTGTTATACACTGTATATTCATAAAGTATTAGAAATAAAAATTTATCTATCTATTAACTTAATCAATCTGCAAGACGACAGGTCTGAGGATAGTGATTATTAAAATCCCATGTTAGTTTAATTAATCTAAGACCCTTCAGTGACTGGTCAGCTCAAGGTTTAAACCCCTCATTGACTGGTCAGATCAAGGTTTAAACCCCTCATTGACTGGTCAGATCAAGGTTTAAACCCCTCAGTGACAGGTCAGTTGAAGGTTTACACCCATCAGTGACGGGTCAGCTGAAGGTTTAAACGCCTCAGTAACGGGTCAGCTGAAGGTTTAAACCCTTCAGTGACTGGTCAGCTCAAGGTTTAAATCCCACATTGACTGGTCAGCTCAAGGTTTAAACCCTCAGTGACAAGTCAGTTGAAGGTTTAAACCCTTCAGTGACGGGTCAGCTGAAGGTTTAAACGCCTCAGTAACGGGTCAGCTAAAGGTTTAAACCCCTCTGTTTCGGTTCAGCTCAAGGTTTAAACGCCTCTCTTACTATTCCGCAGTCGGTAATGCAATTTGTAAATTGATAATTGATCATACGTCTCGCTCCGCAAAAATACAATTAAAATTTATATCAAATTCTGAGCGTTTGTTCTACATGTACTCTAACACATTACCTGATAATAATAATAATAACAACAATTAGAGTGCTACAGTCATCAATGACAACATCGAGCACTATTGAGACAAAATCAAGCCGGCGAGCAAAAAGAAGGTCCAAAAACGGTGCAAATTTCAAAATCCAGAAATTCAGTCCAAAGTAAAAGGAGTTAAAGAAAAGGTGGTTTAGGCGCAGGTTGCTGCTCATGGACACTGGATGGAAAAGAGAGATGGAAAAGATAGGTCTTCAACTGCTTATGGAACTGCTCATAGGAAAGCAAAGGCTGATGTGATTCAAATGAAGATTTCCGAAGAATGGATGGAAGAACATTATAGCAAGGCAATTGCTCTACAGTACTGAATCTAACCAGTAGTAATCACTTGTTGAACAAGAAATACATGGAGGCTGAGGTGATGACCGTAAGGTGGTAGGGATTGACTACAGTTAAATGCTATAGACACTGACTTAATAGATTTCATAAGTGATCGCAATTATTCAACAACAGCAGCAACACGTAGAATGACTGTTGTTAATGAAAATATCGAGCAGTTTTGAACCAATTTCAAGACGACGAGCAAATACCAAATTGGTCCAAAAACATTTGCAAAATACAGAAAACCGGGCCAAAGAAAAAAGAACACAAAAACCAAAGAAAGCAGATCCATGAATTTAACGGGAACGAAATTTAGTATTGCTATGGAGTAAGTCTTGATTAATAATTCTTGAAATAATTCTTTGGCGTTCTATGAAATAATTCTACAGATTTGCCTGAGGAAGAACGACTGGAGGCGCTGAAGCTAGCGGTCTTGCTGCTTCCCGATGAGAACAGAATTGCACTTCAGACTTTACTGCTCTTCCTTTATAACCTCTCACAACATTCTCAACACACTCAGGTACTGTACCTCTGTAACCTCTTACAACATTCTCAACGCACTCAGGTACTGTACCTCTGTAATCTCTCTCAACATTCTCAACACACTCAGATACTGTACCTCTGTAATATCTCTCAACATTCTCAACACACTCAGGTACTGTACCTCTGTAATCTCTCGCAACATTCTCAACACACTCAACTACTTTACCTCTGTAACGTCTCGGAACATTCTCAACACACTCAGGTACTGTACCTTCTTGAATTCGGCTACTACTTGAGATTCTTCAAATCTCCAAAATCTCTTTTCAACGTGGCACGTTTTACGTCCTTGTTGTCATCCTTCCATCTTAGATCCCTTTTTGTACTTCCTGTGTAGGCATGCCCTCATTGGTCACTTGCTCTAGCTTAGTTATCGCCTAGGATCACACTTCCATAAAACACAATACTTTCAAATCTTTACTTCACTGATACAGCAGTATTATTAAATACGTTACTTGAAATACAAGTACCATACTAGAGATGGGAATTGAACCGAACCCAAACTGAACCGAACCCTAAAATCTAGAATTTTGACCAAATCGAACAGAACTCGAACCCAGACTCTGACCGAACCCGAACCGAACCCGAACCCAGACTCTGGCCAAATCCGAAACGAACCCGAACCCAGACTTCGTCCAAACCGAACTGAACCAAACTCTTGTAGATCCTTTCTTCTTCACCAGCCTGACACTAAATAAAGACAGTAAGAATAATACAAATATATGTTAATTTTTGCACTTATATGTCTTACAGTATCTAACAACATATACTCAGGTAAGGCTGGTTCCAACACAAATTTTAAAATGGTAGCGGTACAAAGGAATGATAGCGAGAGGCGAGACGGGCCTACAGAAGATAATGGATTGTCTGAATGGTACGGCATTGAAATATGGAATGAAGGTTAACATCAGAGACAAAAGTGATGAGAGTATTCCATAAAAATCTGAAAATGCTTGATTCAATCTAGGTGGATTTGTTCTTGTTAAATTTAAATTATGAAGTTTTTATAATTTTAGTGTGCCACTTTAATATTTTTGCAGCCAGATTTACAGATAATTATATATGACATTCTATGTGCTAAGACTATCTGTAGTAAATAATTTTGCACCATAGCAATGCAATAATTTCATAACTATTTTCGTAACTTCATAATTGATCTGACAAATTTGAAACCCTAAGGTAAATTATGAAAGCTTATTACTGGTCAGTTGATAGCAAACGGTGTATATTATGATCATTTTTCTATGGAAGTAGACGTGTTTACCAAATCATCTTTATTTGACATTTTTATGTTACTAAATTGCACTTTGTCTCTGAAATATTGGATCAAATTTTAGCCAAGATATTTCCACTTAATTATAAACTTATGTAATATATAGGCCTATAGTGACAAAAAAATTTAAAAATAGATGAAGCATTCTATTTGCTCGTTATAATCAAGGAGAATATTTGAGATACAAAAATAAAGTTAAATATCTATATTATGAACATTTGTTGGTCAACTTACAATATTTTAAGAAATATACAGGAATAAATACTACTTCTCTCCTTTTTTCATTGTCATATTTTTACCAAGGTGAAAAAATGTGGCAGCTATTATGACTTCATGAATTTTAAAGCATATTTACCATAAACCATTTTAAACATGTTTGTCATAACCATGATTATTATAAGTAAAGTTAAACTATTGCAACATGATCCAAACCAAACCATTTCGAACTCGAATCGAACTCTTGCGAGTTGGAAAGCAAGCCGAACCCGAACCGAACCCTTGTTATAACCGAACCCGAACCGAACTGAACTTTCATTTTCAACGAACCGAACCGAACTCTCAAATTGTCAACTGCTAACCGAACCCGAACCGAACCGAACTTTCATTTTCAACGTACCGAACCGAACCCGAACTCTGGAAATTCATAAAAGTCCCATCTCTATACCATACATCATATACAAAATATATCGAATCAAGCTTTCACAATTTGAATATGTGAAAACTGTGATTTATTGCAATCGGGAATACTCTAAAGATTTTAAACTATGTACTAGTAAAATAAATGAAAGAAACTAATTATTTTATTGATGAATATCTCTAGAATTAGTAAATTACAAAAGATAGTGCTGCAATTTCACATCCGTGAAGTACATTTAATCAATAGTATTTCTAATACCTCATAAAGTTTTCTAATATTTTCTTTAGATTTTAATTACTCAATTCTTAATTGAAAATTAGAATTCTTCACCTGTTTGATGACGATTCATTTTATTTGACGTTGGGCTAAACAACTAAAGCCACTACTATTATTTGAAATAATTGTGCATTTAATATTTAAGTCGCTAAATACAAAAGTACAGCTATGTCAGAAATTTACTGAAAGTTCAGGGGTCTCATTACAACCGCTACAAAACTCGTCAAGTTTGTGCAGCAACAACTGAGTTATTGACAACTTTCAACTAATGAACGCTTGTGTTTGATTTAATTTACTGCTGAAACCAATGCAAAATTGATCCCCATTAATATTTAAGTCATGTAATGAAATTTCTCTCATCTACTGTTAAATGTACTATAAGTCGATATCGATCATCTATGTTAAATGTTTCAAATGAAAATATTTCACACTTGGAAGTTTCACAATTCTGATTCCAGAGGCTTTTAAAGCTAAAAATGTTGTTTTGCTTGAAAGTGTGCATTAATTGGAGCATAAAAGCACTTTAAAGCTTAAAATTTGCTAACAGGTAAGCTTCTTTGCTATTTCATACAGATTAAGGTGCTTATAGAGCCAATAGATTATCTAAAATCTATCAATTAAGTGTTTATAGAGCCAATTGGGTGTCTAAAATCTATCTAATTAAGTGTTTATAGAGTCAATAGAGTGTCTAAAAGCTATCTAAGTTAATATACAAATCTAACAATATGGTTTTTCTCTGTGTAAAAGAGTCTCATACGTGTATGCTTGTTTATTTGTGTAGATGACTTCCAGTAACCTCGCTATCTGTTTCGCTCCCTCACTATTTCACATCACAGGCCTGCACGAGACACCCCCACCTAGTCCTAATAATCGCCGTCATCCCAGACAAACCACCCCTCCCTCCTCTGCCTCCACCTCCTCGTCGGGCTCTAGGGGAGGTCCCACCCCGGACCCCCGGGACGTGCAGGAGCAGAAGCTAGCCCACGAGTGCCTGGCGAGCATGATCGATCACGCCCTCACGCTCTTCACTGTGCCGCAGCCGCTGAGCGACCAGTACAGTCACATCATGGGCGCCTCTGAGGACGTTCAGCTGTGGCTGAGTGGGGCAGCGCCTCTAGACATCTCCACTGATCTCAGCACTGAACCTCCACCCGATGTGATTAGAGATACTCTGCTAGCCTACTCGCTACAGCTGGAAGAATATCTACGCAGTAGTTACATGGTAATAATTTCATAAAACTACTTGTAGTATGCGCATTGATCTGATATAATAAGCATACTACGAAAATACAAGTTAATCTAAGTCATTATCATGTAAATGTAATGTTAACGTCAGTTATTCACTCGAAAGCGATGTCAGTGACGGGCGAGCTCAGGATTTAAACCCCGCACATACTGGTCGAATAACTTACCGACATCGCCACTATCTCCAGCCACATGTCTAGTAGCACCACCAGAATTGAGACTAGAACATTTTCTGGAGTCATCAACGTGCAATTCGAATAATTAAGCTGATATATGGTCAATTGCCACATTTCAAATTGTCGTACTTTTACAATGTATGCCGTTTTCTAATTGCTGCAGTGCGACAATTACAACTACTGATAAAGCAAAGTTTAAAGCAATGTGTTTCAACACATTAGAGTTGGCCGTTTTTCTTGCAGAGCTGAAAATTTGAGGGCTTAAGCCCCTATTAACGTCAGTTAACTCATCTCTCGAATAGATGAAAGTATGTCAGTGACTGTAGAAAGCAGAGTTACGTCTTTTTGGCATCATCATAAATATATAATGTAATACAATAGGCAAAAAAGAGAACTGATTCACTATGTTATACCACGTGTTTAAACCGTTAGGCAATTTATTCCATATTCCGTATAACGAGTCCAGTGCATGTTCGATATATTACTCTCAGATCAACGCGGCCTGGAATCGAACCACCGAGGAAAATTAATAAATAAATTAATAAATAAAAAATTAATCAATAATCAAAAATAAATAAATAAAGCAATAACGTAGACAACCTCGTCTCCTAACAGTTTAAATCTGCTAGCGCTGATTTACAAACCACACATACTGGCCCGTAAGCGTAATTATACCCGAATGTGTCACGACTCCGAGAATTTATATTAAAATAATTTTGACTACGTTCTTCTGATATATTTAACGATTTTTTAAAAATTGCAACAACACATAAGCAATAGGGTAGGCGTAGTTTACGTATTTTCTATGTGTTTTAAATTACAGTACAAGAGAATTAATTTATATGAGGACTGAGGATGTTCTGTCTTTCATACTTCCCCTGTGAAAGTTCTCGCCAGATTATGACAATTGATGAGATGATGATACTCTACCATGCTGCAGGATGGAGGAAGCGGAACACGGAACTGGATCAGCTGTGGAGTGATCGATGGAGTGACTCTGTCCTATGTTTTCTCCAGTAAGCTCTATCCACTGTTGAGGGAGTGGTCGTGCAGTGTGGAAGTTCCTGGCGCTCAGAATTCCTCTCAGCTCCTCACCAGACTGCTACATGAGCGCCACCTGTGGGACCCGCAGCTCTCTTCCTCCAGACTCGTGGCGCGAGTGTCCCAGTGCTCGGACGTGCTTCAGTACAGCGTCCTGTCGATGAGTGGTCAGCCTTCCAGGGTCTACTTTGAGCTCAGGTCTCAACTGACCACTAGATAACGACCCTTGTCCTTTTTATATTCATCTATGCACAATTACAGTAGAGTTTAGGCCTTAAAATAATATTCATGAATATTCCTAACCAGAGAGACTCTCTTAATTGGCTAGCTAAAGAGTCTGAATCCTTCTACTTCATTCGAAAGATTTGTCACGCTAACTGATGCATTGTACAAATAGTGTCATGCATACAGTGGGTGACCGTAGTCTGCTACGGTCACCCTTGTCCCTTTGCCCTATCGTAGCCGGTCGGCTATGTTCTATTTCCCTATCGATGACCCGTAGTCCAACGAGAGGCCTTTAAGGATCGGGTGTGGACCGACCTATTAGGTTTTAACCTAAGCTATGTATCTGGAACTCGGGTCGCCTTTCTGACCTGTCGTCTCCTACTCTGCGCTATCGGGCCCTATATCTGTATTAGTCGCTACTACAGTGTATGTTTCGCTCGTACAATAGGAACTCGCATGTGTAGCTATATGGCTGGAGCCAGTGGCGAAGTCGGTAAGATACTTAACCACGGATCAGTAGGTGTGGGGTTCAAATCCTGGGCTCACCCGTTACTGACTTCGTCCCCGAGTGAGGAGACTAGCGCTAACCTTAGCCTTTTACTTTATTATTTTAGATGAAGTCAGGGACCGGCCTAATATTCCAGACCGATTACCAATTATTATAGAGACGATAACAAGACAAAGGCAGTTATATTACTGCGCACCCACTGAGCTTAAAGTGGTTCGCTTTACTATGAAATATTGCTACTAAAATTTTCTAAGACGACAACAATAAAATGTTAACTACGACGAATATTAATAGTCTACCAGGGTGACGAAAGCAGCTCACAGTCCGTATTGTCTTTTCCCATTAGACTGCAGCTCGGTTAACTCTAACACACACACTGTCTGTAACTACTGAGCAGCGCTCTCTTATATACCCTCTCCATAATACAATAATACATCCAACTGCATCATTGTATCATCTGATGCATTATTGCATTATTTTACCAACGCAATCTCTCTCTCTCATTTGTATTAGTATGGTCCTAGAATCCCTCCATTACAATACAGCAGTTCAAGTTCCTTCCAATTCTATTGAATAAAGCAACGTGCGGAACGCTGCAACTTATTCAAAAAATCCGCAATATTTGAACTGTGTCATTTTCCACAACATCGAGCTTTGTTAAGTTAAAGCCATGTCGATTAGTAAAGACGAAAAGGCTCCTTAAAGGATTCGAATCTAGAATCAAGAAATTCACTACAGATTGTGGTCTTAAATATGATCGAATCCAAGCACAAACTCCTCCAGTAGGTCAGAAAATATAATGGTTTTATAAATGCTCCATTAGAAGCTATTCCAAAACTTTATCTTAAATACCATAACTTTGAATGTTAAAATAAAATTTGTTGAATGTTAAAACTATATAATATTATTAGGTATTATTTTGATAATATGTGTATTAATGAGCTATATGTTGCTAGGGTGTGGAGCGCAGGGTTGCCAGGAGACGGTTGCACCATGGTAACGGTGTCTATCGACCACCCAGGTTGTCGCAGGGTGACAGGAGTGAGGGCGGTCACACTCATGTCACACTACGTCATACGACGTGCTGCGCACAGCTCTAACAAGTGGGTGGTAACACACGTGTCCCAGGCTGACGTTAGGTGATCATGCTTCAGTTAACATAACATTAAAAAAGCACAGAAACAACACATAACACATAACATTGAAAGCATAGGATGCTTGTTTAAGATCCATTTATCAAATGCTTATCTAACACTATACACTTTAACATTTACCAGTTCAAGACCAATTCAAACATGAACTTCACTAGCAAAATACAGTCAGAAACCTATGACGCATTTATGTATTAATCTACATAAAAAGCATAATATGCATATTATAAATCTTTATGCAGTTTTATAAAACTTAGAACTTCGCAACAACATTTAGAGGTTGCTATATTTATCATTTCAGTTTTTGAACGCATTTACTGAATTTGCCTTCACAACTCACTTGGCAGACCCTTCCAAGCATTTATGACTCTCCAACTAAAGAAATATTTCCATAAATCTAGTCTACTACTAAATTTACCACATCTTTAAATATGCCCCTAGTGCTTCTGCTATTAGATAAATTTAAAAAAGTAGGCCTAATATGATTAACTTTGCTGAAGCTTTTCAATATTCTAAAAACTTCTAGTATACCACCTCTAATTCTTCTCTCATTTAAAGAAGCTAATCCTACCTAATTTAATCTATTTTCATAACTAAGCTTTTTACAATCGCATACCAGCCTTGGTACTCAGGCTTGTACCATTTCTAATTTTATCAATAGCCTTCTTAAGATACGGATATCAACTGCCACTAAGGCTGAACGTGGGCCGTAGGCCTACTAGAGCCTTATATCCTTATCACAATATTTTAATTTTTTTTCGTGCAATAGATTTTTAATCAATCTTAACACACAATTAGCGTTATTAGCAACTTTATTACAATTTTCACTAATTTAAATGAGCTAGGCCTATCCACAAAGTCTCCTATATCCCTCTCATTGTTTGTAAATTTAAATTTTATATTGTTTAATGTATATTCAGTAGCAAAATTAGTCTTTCCTATGTGCATGACTCTACATTTCTCACTGTTGAAGTCCATTATCTAATCACAAGACCAGTTCTGTAAATTTTTTGCAGCAGACTTTAAGATCTCAGCATCTTCGATGTTATTTGTACTTTAGAATCATTTGCAAATTTACTAAATTTTGACACAATATCTATATCAATGTTATTTATATAAACTAATAATAGCAGCGGTCACAAACAGAGCCCTGTAGCACACTACTCTCCACTACTGCCAAATCAGAAAACTCACCCATCGACACCCTTACCTGCTATTGCTCAATCAACTGCTAATCCAATTTAAAAGTTTACCCGTTATTCCATGTTCTTCCAATTTACTTTATAATCTCTTATGTGGAATTTTGTCAGTTTGCTGCTTTTAATATAGAATTTTTAATTGCGGCCGTGTCCGTCAACTTTTTCTCTAGTAAATTTCTTTTTAAAAATTTAAAATTTTTAATAAATGATTTGCTAATTGATGATCAAGGTTTGACTGCCAGCAGCGAAGCGGCTTTGCAGAAAATTGTGGACGGCCTAAACAGTAAAGCATTAAAGCATGGAATGAAATTTAATGTAAAGAAAAACAAAGTGATGAGAGTGTTTAGAACCAGAAGGAAATGGAAGGTACGAAGTTAGAACAGGTAATGAGTTTCAGATATTTTGGGCACACGATAACAGAAAATGCTAAATGTGAAACATAAATTAAATGTAGAATTGTTCAAGCAAAGGAGGACCTTAGTAAGAGGAAAGACTAGCAAAATGCTTGAAGAAATACGCAAAAGTGAAAGATTGCAAATTTTTTAGTGTAAACCTTGCTTCTGTAAGAATGTGAACCTTAGACGTTAATTCAGGAGGACATTTGGAAATTGGAAACGTTCGAAATGTAGCGATGGAGAAGAATGGAGAAGATAAATTGGACTGAGATAATTATCAACGAATAAGTGCGAAATAGTGACGGAACAAACAGACAATTGTTAAATATCATAAGGAATAGGAAGTAGAACTGGATGGTGCAAATTCTGAGATGGAATGTTTCACTCTAAAAGAAGTACTTGAAGGAAGAACAGAAGGAGAAATGGTTAGAGAAGACCGAGAGTTGGGATGCTAGATGATTTGATAAACTGTTCGTATGTTGAAGAGAAAGGCAGAGGATAGGAATATGTGGAGGAGTTATATGTCATGAACCTGCTAATAGTCAGTACACTGAGAGAGAGAGAGAGAAAGAGAGAGTGAGAGAGAGAGAGAAAGAGAGAGAGATTCAGTTACCATGATCTAACTCGCGTACCTGATTGTGTACAGAGGTTATCGACCACACTGGTACAGAAAGGTCTACGGTCATATCTGTTGTCGTCAACTGGCTCGTCTCCGTGACTCATTCATAAACACGCCTCAGCGATGATGTTATCATTCATAAACACGCCTCAGCGATGATGTTATCATTCATAAACACGCCTCAGCGATGATGTTATCATTCATAAACACGCCTCAGCGATGATGTTATCATTCATAAACACGCCTCAGCGATGATGTTATCATTCATAAACACGCCTCAGCGATGATGTTATCATTCATAAACACGCCTCAGCGATGATGTTATCATTCATAAACACGCCTCAGCGATGATGTTATCATTCATAAACACGCCTCAGCGATGATGTTATCATTCATAAACACGCCTCAGCGATGATGTTATCATTCATAAACACGCCTCAGCGATGATGTTATCATTCATAAACACGCCTCAGCGATGATGTTATCATTCATAAACACGCCTCAGCGATGATGTTATCATTCATAAACACGCCTCAGCGATGATGTTATCATTCATAAACACGCCTCAGCGATGATGTTATCAGTCACTCATTCATTATCACCTTTTAGCAATGATGTCATCGGTGACCCGGTGAACTGCTACGTAAATAATCATTATAGTATTGATGTATCATTCAAAGGCAGCTTTGATGTTGACAGGCTGCATCACTTACTCTTATACTATAAGAGCAAGTAAGTAATTAAATTAGTAAGACTCTTACTAATAGGTTTCTTCTAATACCGCGGTCAACTCTGCAGCATTCAAGTTCTTAGTGTTGTGATGCCTACCTTAAATTGTAACGTAACTCCAATTAGAAATGAAATTGGAACAGGCAGTCTTACTAGCTATCTCTTTCTATTCGATATTAATTAAAACAATACAATTGAAGAAGTTTATGCGGCTGAGTTGGGTATTTATCGCTCTCTAGAGTTCACCGCTGAACATCATCCCAGGATAAATGTTCAGCGTGACATTCTTAATCCTAGACCTGCAGAACCTGAATGTCGATAATATATTCTAGTCATTCTGATAGCTGTTATTATCATTATTATTACTATTATTATTATTTTTTTTACCCCGGTGTAAAGAACTTTAAATTTGATAAAAACGATTCGAGCAATACGTGTTGAGTCGCCTGTCTACTCGAGGTCATCAATCGGCTTAAAAGAATTGCTGAAGCAGACTGCATTAAATCTTTGCAGTCATGGAAAGCCTTTGCCAAAGAAAAGAGGTCTCTCACTTATCGCCGGTTTGCTCTGCAATACGTCAGCCTATACAATTGATAAAGTCAACTCCTTCGGGATTCATCGGGCTCATGGTTTCAATGGCCACCGGAACAACTTCATATCCTAAGGACAGATCACGGTAGTTATCCAATTTCCTAGAGGCGGCATGAACAGCATTATTATTATTACGACGACTAGCTCTAGCTGATCATATTTCATATATATCTCATCTGATTAGCTCGGATCCTACCCAATGTTATTATCACAAATAGTAACAATAGTGAGCTTGGTCCATTGAGAAGTGCAGTTGATATGTTTCAATCGTTTAGATTTTATGAGCTCTCGCATGTTGTCTAAGTGCGATTTATTATTATTTTTATTATTTTTATTTACTATTGATTTTTAGTATGTTGTTGTACTGAAAAATAATAAAAGATGGTTTAATTAATAAAATCCAACCATCCTTTAAAATAATTTAAAGGAAGGTTCGATGGAATTTAGTTTTCTTCTGTAATGTCTGTTCTAGTTCTATTATGTTTCTAGTGTTTTCTCCTATCTCTACTATTAATAATTGTGTCGCCAAGGCCAGGGTTCAAACACCAACTTAGTTATAAAAGTACTTAGGAGAACAATTACTGAATTAACACAACACATGATTATTACAAAATAAAATAAATAAAATTGTATTACTTAAATATATCACATGTAATTTCCTAAGTAAAGTAATAAACAACTAAGGTTACGAGTTAGGCCCCTATACTTAGCATAATATGTAGAATAACGAGGGAAGTAGAAGTAGAAATGAACGTAGAATAAATAGAGGCCCCAGAAAGGTCCAGGTTCGAATCCTCATATAAAAAAGGCACCTGCCTGGACGTGGCTAAGTCAGAATGCAAACCTAAAGAGGCGATCCTTTCTCACATCTGTAAAGTAGTCTCGAAGACAGATATCGGCCATGACACTGGTATATAAGTTTTCGTTGTTAATAATAATAATAATAACAATAATAATAATAATAATTAATCATAATAATAATAATAATTATTATTATTATTATAATATTAATAACCATAATAATAATAATAAAGTACAGTCTTGGGCCTATAAATAGTCTTTACACCATTATTTACACCATTATGCACTAGTATAATGGGTAAAGATGGGGAATTGAAGACAGAGCTGGAAGAAGTAAAAGAAAGATGGAGAGAATATGTAGAAGAATTGTGTAATAAGTGGTGATAGTGTCCCATAATAATGGTGAAATTAATATCACAATAAAAAGTACGAAATTGGAACAGGTAAGGAGTTTCAATTCTTTGGGTCATACTGTAACCGATGATGGGAAATGTGAGACTGACATATGCAGTAGGATTTTACAAGCAAAAGAGGCCTTCGGTGACAGGAAAAACTTTTAACAAAAAGTCTAAAGAAAGATACAAAGATAATGACAATGAAAACTTTGATATGGACCGCGCTATTATATGGATCATTACTATATAGGACCTTATTATATAAGACCTTATTATATGGATCATTACTATATAGGACCTTATTATATAAGACCTTATTATATGGATCATTACTATATAGGACCTTATTATATAAGACCTTATTATATGGATCATGGACCTTAAGGAAGGTAGATATTAAGAAACTAGAGGCATTGGAGGATGTGGATATGGAGAAGAATGGAAAGGATTTGCTGGACTCTAAATGTAACAAATAAGGAAGTTCTGGAGAGAGTTGGTACAGATAGAAAGTTGACAAATTTATTCTGAATTGGAAGGAGAGTTGGGTAGGACACATTCTAAGGGGTGATTTTATTAAATGAGGTCATAGAGGGCAGAATGGAAGGAAATAGAGGCAGAGGCAGGCCGAGATTAGGTATGTTAGATGATTGATGTGGACTTGAAGAGGAAAGCGGAAGACAGAGACGAGTGCAGGTAGTATATACCATGAACCTGCCAGTAGGCAGTACACTAAGAGAGAAAGAGACACCGTTATTAGTCATATTAATTAAAATCAATTCCACGATATGCGAGAAATGTTTTCCGAGTGCCCATGCTGCCAAATCTTTCTAATTGAATTCAAGTACAAATTCTTAAGCGTCTCTAATAAAACTGAAGTAAACGTTAAATCCTAAATCATCTTAATAATTCTACATGTACGTTTTTGTATCTATATGTATATATAGTATAGGTTTCAACGATGAAGTACAATGGGTAGGCTAAATATGTATAACTCAATATTTCTTTAACTTGACAGTCAACCACTTTGAACCTCAACTTTCAACCTCCTCAAAAGGCTTTTTGAGGAAGTCCTAATATATAAAAGCTCATGTGTGCATTTCTCTCTCTGTCTTTCTCTCTCTCTCTCTCTCTCTTTCTCTCTCTCTCTCTCTCTCTCTCTCTCTCTCTCTGTTAGTCACACTCAAGACATTACTCAAAAAATCTTTGGCTGTCGTCAAATTCACATGCAGGTTTCACCAGGAACGTTGTACCTATTTCTTCTAATTTATTTCATAATGCTTGCAATGTCTTTTGCGTTTTTTGATCTATTTAGATTCCTTTTCACAACCTGTAGGCCAACATATATAATCACACTTGCTTCAACTTTTCACAACTGATTAGTCTACAGTTGATTACAGTTCCCTTTATGTAGGTATGTATTAAGAGAAAAGAGATAATGATCGTTAGCACTGCCTGTGTTACGGCTACCGCCGATTCACTAGTTCTTGTCTTAACCATTAGTTATTAGTTTAATTACTAGCTGTTCCCTAGTTTTTAGTTCTTTAGTTGCATTCTCCGTATATCTGGAATGGAGCATGTCTTCCATCCATACTTCGGAAGTCATCGTTTGAATCACATCGGCCTTTGCT
The DNA here is from genome assembly GCA_905160935.1 of Enchytraeus crypticus. Taxonomy (NCBI): domain Eukaryota; kingdom Metazoa; phylum Annelida; class Clitellata; order Enchytraeida; family Enchytraeidae; genus Enchytraeus; species Enchytraeus crypticus. The sequence goes on along the minus strand of CAJHZI010000447.1, from coordinate 192,965 downwards.
TTCCTTTGAGCGGTTCCATAGGCAGTTGAAGACCTACCTTTTCTATCTCCCTTCTCCATCCAGTGTCCACGAGTTGCGACCTCTTAAACCCCTTTTCTCTAATTCCCTTTATCTTGTACTGGTATTCTAGATTTTGGAATTTGAACCGATATTTTTGCTCATCGGCTTGGATTGTCATACTAGTGTTCGATCTTGTCATGGATGACAGTAGCACTCTTACGGTGAACGTGACTAATAAATTTAACTGAGACTAGTTTTTGACAATAGCAGTTGGAAGTCTGTTGGTCCGGACTCTACGATGTTCGTGCAAGCATTATCTTACACTTTAGTAATTGTTCCTTTACAACACAGAAATCTTACAGTTAGAAAAGCATACACAGTTACATGTACAGGTAAACACAGGCAGATATACGAAATACGATATACTGTACGTGCAGATGTACGAAATAATAATACGAAAGTCGTGCTTAGTGAGCATGATGCCAGACTGTATATGGGCTTATGTGTATTTTATGTGTCATTTGGCAAACAGAGAGATTAAGTCATTTGGCACCAGAGAGATTAAGGGATCTTAATGAAATTGTTGTGTTAGAAGAAATTAAAAATTTTCATAGAACAATAATGTTGAAGTAAATAATTACTAAGTTGTTTGACCGAGGATTCGTCGATAAGAAACAGCTCGAGCAGGAAACTGACGTTAAACCTGGCTTAGGCTTTGAGGAATATTTGTTGAACTGAGCTATTTTGAACTGGATTGTGCGTTGTACTGAACTTTATTGAGCTAGTTTATTTGTTGACTTGATTATATGTTGAACTATAATTATATGTTGAACTTGTTATATTATCCCGACCCTGGTTAAACTGGGATTTAAGGGAAGATGATGATGATGATTATATGTTGAACTGGTTTTCAGGCGTATTTGTTGAATTTTAAGTATATATTATATCGTGCTTTTAGAAGATGGACACAAGGCATGTTGCGATAGCCCTGCAGAACTTTTTACATTTGAACATTTATTAGTGGCCATAAACACTGGAGGCAATATGTTCAGTCTGATATTTAGATTGGATGATATTTAGATAGGATGATATTTAGATAGGATGATATTTGGATAGGATGATATTTAGATAGGATGATATTTAGATAGGATGATATTTAGATAGGATGATATTTAGATAGGATGATATTTAGATAGGATGATGCTTAGAAACAGTCGAGGGAAGTTCTGCTCATACAGCCGTTGCTGATAGTGCTTTCAGGCAATTGACAGATGGCGTTGCGATTAGCATTGAAGAGAGATTAGCCTTGCAGAAAGATTACCACTGCGGAAAATGTTTGCATTGTGCTAAAAGTAGCATTGCGAAAAAATCACTATAGTGAAAAGATTAGCATTGTGGAAATATTAGCATTAAGCAAAGATTAGCATTGCCGAACGATTATCATAACGGAAAGATTAGCATTATAGAAAGAATAGCATTGTGGAAAAGCATTGAGTAAAGATTAGCTTTGTGGAAAGCTTAGCATTGAGCATTTGACCGCGGATCAGTATGCGCGGGTTCAAATCCTGGGCTCGCCCGTCACTGACATCGCTTTCGAGTGAGGAAACTGACGTTAACATTAGCTTTACTTTTAGCTTTAAAGATTATCATTACGGAAAGATTAGCATTATTGAAAGTATAGCATTGTGGAAAAAAGCATTGCGTAAGGATTAGCATTGAGTATAGATTATCATTGCGTAAAGATTATCACTGCGTAAAGATTAACATTGCGTAAAGATTAGCATTGCAGAAATATTAGCAATGCCGAAAAATCAGCACTGACGGACGATTAGATTGTGATTATCATTGCCAAAAGATTATGTAATTAACACTGTGAAAAGATTAGCATTGAGTAAAGATAAGCATTGAGTAAACATTTTAATTTAAATTCAAATTAGATGTAGATTTTAATTATCATTGCGGAAATACAAATATTGCTAACAGATTAGAATAGATGGATGATTAGATTGCGATTAGCAATACAAAGAGATTACCATTGTGGAAAGATTAGCATTGCGGTCGAGCCCAGGATTTTAACCGTTTATAAACTGATTAGCATTTCGAAATTTCAACGACAAACTATCATCTTTCTCTCTCTCCAGCTTTCTGTCTAACATCAGGACCAGTCATAATTCTCGCAGTCTCTCTTCACTCTCGGTAAACAGAGCATAACTTTATTCTATCACCGATGTCATGCCTTTAGTGGAAAATCAGTTTCTAAGGCAATTTTCCGTTATCTTCTCCTGTATACTTGTTAACTGGTTTGCGCAGCTTGAGCGTTTGAATGCACTCGAAAGTTCCTTTGAAATCCAAAATATCGTAAAATGACGCTACGAATTTTCGAATAAAAATCAACTATTGTGTTTGTATAAACTTTTTTTTATTTTAAAGCAAAGCGTTTTACATGCATATACATTTCTCTTAAGTTAAAGTAACATATAAATGAAACAAGTCTAAGCAGCTCTCAGTGTAACGATAACAAAAAAAAGATTGTAATTATTTAAGCTAGTAAGTAATTATGCATAGTACAATATCAAGTACATCAACAACGGCTTTTTATAAAAACAAGTATACACTTAAAAAAACAGCTTAATTATTTAATCTCTGACTACAATGCGCGAATAGTAGTAGTAAGTTAACGATATCATGCAAAAAGTCATGTTGCAATATGAACAGAATGTGACCTCAATGTGATCTCTATGCGAGTTTTGAGAACACATTCTCAAGTCCAGTGATCATGTGAGAGACACGTGAACACATTCTCAAGTCCAGTGATCATGTGAGAGACACGTGAACACATTCTCAAGTCCAGTGATCATGTGAGAGACACGTGAACACATTCTCAAGTCCAGTGATCATGTGAGAGACACGTGAACACATTCTCAAGTCCAGTGATCATGTGAGAGACACGTGAACACATTCTCAAGTCCAGTGATCATGTGAGAGACACGTGAACACATTCTCAAGTCCAGTGATCATGTGAGAGACACGTGAACACATTCTCAAGTCCAGTGATCATGTGAGAGACACGTGAACACATTCTCAAGTCCAGTGATCATGTGAGAGACACGTGAACACATTCTCAAGTCCAGTGATCATGTGAGAGACACGTGAACAAATTCTCAAGTCCAGTGTTCATGTGAGACATGTTAACACATTTTCTAGCCCAATGATAATTGGGAATCACATGCTGACATTCTGAAAACCAGTGAACATGGGAGAGACATTTGAACATCGTTTCAACTAATAATAATAATAATAATAATAATAATAATAATAGTAAAGGTTTAACATCCGTTTCCTCATCCAGGGATGATGTCAGGGACGTCCCCAACAGCACATATTACTACAGATCAATTCACCCAGACCAATCTGCGAAAGAAATGTGCTCAGGAGAAGTAAGGTCATAAATGAAAGCCAATATGGTGATCAAAAAATGGTCAAGGTAGATTGATTATGTCTATGGTGGGAAAAGGTAAGTTTTAAGCTTGCTAGAGAATGTTGAAAGAGAAAACAAGAGCGAAGATTAGCAGGTAAAGAGTTCCAGATTGTGGGTGCTGCGTAAGAAAATGAACGTCAGCCCAATGACGTGAGAATATTTGGAACTGAGAGAAGATTGGCATCGGTGGAGCGAAGTGTACGTGAGGGGCGATAGGGAAGAAGAATTTCAGATAAGTAAGAAGGCTTGCCAAATCGCAGAGTTTTGAAAGTTAATAGAGCTATTTTATATTTTATGCGTTGATTAACAGGGAGCCAGTGAAGACTGCGAAGAAGAGAAAGAGAGCGAAGTTGAAGTCGAGAGGACTTACAAACAACACGTGCAAGAGAATTTTGGACGTGCTGCATACGACTGAGAGAAGAAGTAGGCAACCCAAGTAATAATGAATTACAGTAGTCGAGCTTTGAATGAACTATAGAATTAGCAAGGATAGTGGCTGAATTTCTAGTAAGGGATGGACGTATTTGCCTAATCTGACGAATCTGAAAGAAAGAAGCGCGACAAACAGAAGAGATATGGGATTTAAAGTCAAGGTTTTCATCAAATATGACTCCAAGGTTTTTGGCAGATCGAGAAGGTGAAAGAGCAAGATTCTGAAAATTAACGGAGTTATTGGTAATTTTACTTCTTTGCAAAGGAGTGCCAATTAAAAGGTATTCAGTTTTGGAGGGATTAACAGCACGACGGTTAGCACAAAACCTTATCTAGAATGGATGAGAGATGAGCCAGTTTCTGATCGCAGTCATGATTAGAAAAGGAAATATATAGTTGTGTGTCGTCTGCATAGAAGTGAAAATTTGCGGAGGACTGAGCAAGCCGGTAGCTAAGAGGAGTGATATATAAATAGAAGAGCAATGGACCTAACACTGAACCTTGATGAACACCGCGTAGGAGGGGTAGTTCAGAAGAGCGATTTTGACCAATAACAACTGTGTGTGACATGAGAGATATGATGTGAGAAGGGAAAAAGCAGAATTAGATATGCCAAAACAAGATTTAAGTCCATTTATTAGGATGCCATGGTCAATTGTATCAAAGGCAGCAGCGAGATCTAGAAGAACCAAGGCAGAAACCTCTTTACTACTCACGGCCATGCTAAGATCATTATGTGTACGAAGAAGAGCGGTTTCAGTAGAATGGAGTTTTCTATAGGCACAATGATAATGAGAGAGAGAAGAGAAAGAATCGAGATGAGTGCATAAACGGGTATAAATTACCTTTTCAAGAAGTTTAGAAATGAAGTTAAGATTGGAAATAGGACGGTAACTGGAAAAATCATCTTTTGGTAGAGAAGGCTTTTTTAGCAAAGGAGATACAACTGCTTGTTTGAAGGAGGTCGGGAAGATACCTTCTGAGAGTGAGAGGTTGATTAAGTAAGTAATAGGAGCAACTAAAACATCAATACAAACTAATACAAACGCCCGCATACATCTATAAATGCTTCAGATACAAAATTGAAATCTCGATATTATATGGAAACACTTAAATAGATTTTAGGACGCTTTACATCACACAAATTAATATCAGTGCGAGTCAAAATCAATGTGGATCACATGACAGAGAGCCCCAATCTGCTTCATCACTACACTGAATAACGAATAGATTACTGACAAGATGTTAACTATACTGTACTCCCATTTCTCCTAGTTGGGAAATGCGAGACAGAAATTTATAGTACGACTGCACAAACAAAACAGGCCTTCGGTAATAGGAAGGAACTTTTAACAAAAAGTCTAAAGAAAATCACAAAGTTACAGATAGTGAAAATTGTGGTATGGCCACGCTATTATATAGATGCAAAGCAAGGACATTAAAGGAAGGAAGAAGGCAGAAAACTAGAAGAGTTGAAAATGTGGATATGGAAAAAATGGAATGGAAAAGATTAGCTGGACCCAAAAGGTTGCAAAAGAATAAATTTTGTAGGAGTGGGTACATATAGATAATTGAAAAATGCTATAAAACTAGGAAGAAGAATTTTATTGACACATTCCAACGGGAGATGTCTTACTAAGATAGCTTACTAAGATACCTATCTTAGTAGTCATAGAAGGTAGAATGGAAGGAAAGAGAAACAGAGGCAGACGAGATTAGGAATGTTTGATGATTTAAAGATCCACTCATATGTGGATATGAAGAGGTAAACGGAAGGCAAAGAAGAGTGCAGGTTATATACTACGGACCTGCCAGAAGTCAGTGCACTAAAAGAGGATAGAGACTTCTAGTTAATAAAAACGAAACACAGCTTATGGCGTATTATTTAGCATTACAAAGTTATTAGAGGAGCTACCAAAACACACAAATACAGAGTAACTATATTATGCAAAATGTATTGTAACCTAGCAAAGTATTTATATATTGCACCACAAGTTTTATGGTAATATTGCACATCATTTAAGTATTGTACTACAATATGCCTTCGCCTTGGGGTTCTGTCACCCATGAAATTCAAATTTCCATAAGCTATCAAACGAGTTTAAGAAAATAAACCTATGAAAAGCTAAACTTTTTTTAATTGTTTCCTTTGTCCCTGTCTGCCACAATTTCTATCCTATGTTTACCGCATGCTGCATAGTAATCATAGTAATATTACTATGATTACTATTATGTCTACTCATAGTAATCCCAGTAGAACTATAACAAAGAGGTATAGTGCCAAATACAGCGTGATGTATTAAATGTGACGTGTGTTGTGATAAGTCGGATATGTGTGCACTAAATGGTATGTATTGTGCTAAGTATGGTATGTGTTATTCTAAGCGGGATGTATTGTGCAAAGTGTGTTGCGCTTAAGTGTGATGTGTTGTGCTACGTCCGTATGTATTATGTTGAGTGTAATGTGTTGAGCTATATGTATGTGCTGTGTTAATTGTGTTACACACTATACTAAATGTTATCTTAAGTATGGTATTTGTTATGTTTTAACTGTGGTTGGCAGTACTGTCTTACGAAAATGACAATAGGACTTCAATATTCTTACCATAATATCGAAGCCAAGGTGTACCAATGTGAGAGAAACAAATAAAGACAAAGAAGGGACGCTATGCTAGTTGATACTTGTTAGTTCATGTAGCTCAATCAATCAATTAACTTACAAAGCTGTCAATCACGCAAGATGCAAAATTTCTAGCAAAAGCATAACAAACTATAAAAAGCCGATCAAATTAATACTGTCAATACATCGTAGAAGAACAAATAGAAATGAATATAATGTCTTTAATATAATAGTAAGCCATAGCTAAGTCAATCTGCACAAAATCTGCACTGTTAGATATATTCTGCTAAAATTTATTTCAATAAAGCTTTAATCTCATCTAACTAGTAATAGAAGATAAAAATACGACACACAATAAATAGCAATTATTCTGTCAAATTAATGTATCAAAACAAACACGCTTGTCAAAAAGTTAACACAATTAACATGCAGCTAAATTATAACAAATTTTGTAAGCCTTTAAGTCTTATTATTCAAATAAGTAATGTATTAAATATGCAGCAAAATATGAACATGTGCTAAGTCTACAATACAAACCCGTATAATATGTTTCAGATAGAGTTTCATTACTAGATATCTTACCAAGCCAAGTCATGCATTAACAACAACGTCAGAATACTTCCATATATCTATATGTACTATATATACTATACATTGTATATATATATATATATATATATATATATATATATATATATATATATATATATATATATATATATATATATATCTACAATGCAATAACTACTTACACATCCTATTACTATTTAACACTAGCCTCGCTGTAAGGGACCGGACGATAAATCTTCATTGATGACCTCAGTCATCGACCTGTATCTCTATATCTCTAATCAATTCAATCACAGGTAACCTCTCTCACACTTGAAGATCAAGCTCACTCGAGGTAGTCTGATCTAAAACAGTGGAAGACAGGTGAACCATTGATCAAGTACTGCAGACCATCATGTTGCTGTTGCTCACCCATGACAGCACCCGTGCTCTTGACATCCCTCTCCCACCATCAGGCGTTCTATTTTCACCATTGATATGGACACTATTGTTCAGTGTTGTGATGGGCGGTAGATGATGAGAGGACTGAGGGCTGATACTCAGCTCTACGGCTCAAAGACTGCCTCTCTAGTTCTCTCTGTGTCTAGTACAACAACATATACAGTCTTAATTAAAATTTAAGTGTTAGTCTATTGTTCATTTACTTTTCGTTTATAGTAGACACTGCTTTAGAAGTTGAAATCAAATAAATACGTTATTAACCAGTAGTATTAATATTAAGTGATATTGAGCTTCATAGAAGTAAATAGATGTTACTAAAGAAAACATACTAAGAAACTTCAAAAACCCATATATTCAAATAAGGAAACTCAATTGAAGACTTCGCTACATTTAAAGTCAACATGCAGAAGAACTTACCGCAGACCGGAAGAGAGGCACGTGACGGGTTGACGTGAGGCCACTTTGTTGACCAATCAGCAGAGTCGCTGTGTGAGCTCTGTTCACTGGCAGAGACCACGTCCTCCACAGTGTGACCACGCACGGGAGAGTTGCTTTTGTGAGGTGATGGAGAGAGCAAGTCTGCATTTGTAGAGTCGCGCTTTCTCTTGATGCTGCCCAGCTCAGAATGGGTTTGATCTGGCATGCGCTGAGCCGAAACAGTGTTTTCGGGTATGTGTTGTTCTACCCCAGACTGACCTGGTTTAACAGAGCCGGTGCTGTCTGATAAATGTAGCAAAGAACCAGTTTTATCTGGCAACTGTAGCAGATAACGGGCTTTCTCTGGCACTGATTGAATAAGACCGGTTCTATGTGGCAAGTGTAAAGCTGAATCTGAAGATAAGACAGTGCGATTAGTCGAGCGTAGAGAGCGAGGAATTGGTTTGAACCGGCTGAGTTCATTGGTTGATTTACTGACAGTTTTATGACTTGAAGGGTCTCTGTTAACAGACTCAGTGCTTGGCGCTGTCAGAAATAAAAACAAAACATAATATTCTGTTAAACGTATTTGTACATAACAGACTAACAGTATAAGAGTAATCAAATGTGAAGATTAGCTGAAATGTAAGCATTCCGATACGTCTATGTGAAATATACGTAGAGTAACAATTTGAAAATATAAAGAAATTGTCTTCTTCTTCTAGTGTACAGCCTATCGACAGGCCCACGGCATATAACTCTTCCATCCTATTCTATCCTCAGCCTACCTTTCCTCTCTATATATGAATTTATTATCAGATCATCCAACATCCCATGTCTCAGTATTACTCCAACTCATTTTGCCTACATTCTTCCTTCTATTACATCCTTTATCAAACCCCCCCCCCCCCCCTTATAGTATGTCCTATCCAGCTTTTCTTTTTATTTCTTATCACATTTGTTCACTGGCTATCTGTACCGACTCTTTCAAGAACTCCTTCATTTGTAATTTAGTCAGTCCAACAAATCTTTTCCATCCTTCTCCATAACCACATTTCCAATGCCTCTAGTTTTTTTTTATTTCTTCTTTATTTAATGTCCACGTCTAACATCCGTACAGAAGTGTCGACCAATGTTTTCACAATCCTTAACTTTATGTTTTTCAATGTCTTTTTAGCAGTTCTTCTCTCTTTCCGAAAGTCTCTTTCGCCAGTGCGATTCTACATTTTATTTCCGTTTCACATTTCCCATCATCCGTGACGGTGTTGCACAAATACTTAATCTTATTACCTGTTCTAATCGCGTATTCTTCGACGTAATATTTATATCCCAGTGGTTCCTAGACACTATCATAATATATGTCTTCTTTATATTAATCTTCTTCATGTCATATCTCAATGCTGTGATATTCGGAACAGCCATAACCCTTTGCAATCCTACTTCGCTACTAGCAAACATACCTTGATCATCTGCAAACCTCACATCTTTCAGCAATTTACCTTCAGTAGTTATTCCTACGGTCGTATCTCAGTCACTCGCATGATATACACACTGGCACATGATCTACAAACTCGCACATGATCAACACACTGTCACATGATCTACACAGTCACGTGATATACATAAGCACATAATCTACACACTGGCACATGATCTACAAACTGGCACATAGTCAAACCGTCTAAATGTTTCTCGTGTTGTCGCCTCACACCCTCCTCCCCACCCACTCTCTGACCCCCCACATGTATCTCTGTCAGTCTGTGTCTGTGCGCTGCTCGTGTCTGCTGTCTACCTCTACTCGTCTGCTGCGTGCTCGCTACACGTCGTGACTGAGCCTCTGAGCCCCTCACCTCCAGTGTAGCCACTCTGTACAACGAGCTCTGAGCGTCAATCAATCAGTCAGTCAATCAATCAATATATCTATCAGTCTGTTGATCAATCGATAAACCAATTAATCAATCAATCAGTCAATCAATCAGTCAGTGATCCATCGATTAATCAATCGATTAATCTATTAATTAATCCATCAGTGAATTAATCGGTCTATGTTATTTCAATAAAAATGTAAATATTAGTCGAAACTGAAGAAGGCATAGAGGCACACCTTGTCATAAGCAGAATCCCCCAAGAATAATGGTATATCAAGAGGAATATTATAGATTACATAAAGATCCAATCGTAAGTGAACATGAAGAGGAAAACAGAAGATAAGGATGAGCGAAGGCGTCATATACCATGGACCTCCTATTAGGCAGTGCACTAAGAGAGAGAGAGAGAGAGAGAGAGATAGTTCTTTAAGTTTGATCCTTCTCTATCTCTGTCTCTCTATCTATATCTTTAGTGTTTTCCAATAATGTTCAGCTAAATCGCAGGGCCACGGTGTATATTCCTCCTCAGTCTGCTCTCATGGTCAGAAAAATACTCCAGTGACACACAGTTCACAAAGTTCTTTTATTTAGTACAATACACTACTAATTACAAATACCGTTCACAAAGTCTAAGTCTTTTTCAATCTCAATGAAAGTATTTTTCACGTGATGTATCCTGTACACTGAAGAATATAATAATTGCTAATTGCACGTATCGTAAAGGCGACTGAACAAAAACTGATGAAGGCAACGGGAAACCACGTCAGAAGCCATAGGCTACATAAGATATGGATAACGCATAGACTTTGTGTAGTAATTAACATTTTGATCTATTCAGTTCTCTTATGGAGCGTTAAAGCAGAATCTGAGTATGAATATGTACCTTGGACAGGCCAATTGGCAGAACACTAGGAAGAAAGAGAGAGAGAGAGTGAGTGAGAGATAGAGAGAGAGAGGAGAGAGAGAAGGATAAAGAGTCGCATTAGTGGCTTGGGAACGTGAGGCATGTAGAGGTGACATGCAAGACCTAATAAAGTCTGCATTCAGACGTCATATGAAATTTATCTCTAATCAGCTTACCCCGTAATGGGAGGATTGTTTAGTGTCACCCACTTGTCTGCTCTCTATGCCTCTCAGTGTTTCTCTTCCTCTCTTTAGATCTGTCTCTCGGCTCTTTTTCATCTGAATTAAAAAAATTAATATGAATTTTAAACAGTATCAAACTGTGAATAGGCAAATACAAATCAAATACGCCAGTATTACCATTCTCTCTCTCTCTCTTATTGCACTGCCAACTGGTAGGTCATGGTATATAACGCCTCTACTCTTCTCTGTCTCCCGCATTCCTCTTCATGTCTACATAAGAGTGGCTCGCTCTTTTAATCATCAAACATACCAAATCTCGGCCTGCCTCTATTTCCTTCATTCTACCTTCTGTTACCTTTTTAATAGACTTCCCCCATTAGAACGTCTCTGCCTCCTGTTCCCTATTAATACCCAGCACTCTGCTCCATACATCATTACTGGATAGCCACACATTATTAGCTGCCATTCACTTTGCTCACCCAGCCTAGATCCTACTAAACCTCTTTTTCTAACTCCATCCCTTCTATTATACATGTAGATCCTAAGTACTTAAAGTCTGCTACCTTCCTTAGCTCGACCCCCTGAATAATTATCTCCGTCCCTTCACCCTTCCATCTACTCTTTAAATGCTCTGTCTCTTTCCTTATTCACCCTCAGCCTTTTACATTCCAATGCTTTAATCTTCTATCATCTCACTTTCTCCACTGTATCTCCTACTATCACACCAAACAATCTGCAGATAGTATGCACCAGGCAACCTCCTCAATACGTGTAGGTCCCTTTAGCAACTCATCCATAATCAAAATAATTAACAAGGACTTAGAGCTTAATTTTGATATATCCCAATCTTCACCTCAAAACTCTCCGAGTGTCCACGTTCCACTCTCACGCTAGTCCTCACTCTGCTATATCTTTGATGGCCTCAAGATACCTTCTGTTTACTAGCCTCTTCCTCAGAACCTCCCACACCAACTCCCTCGGCATCCGATTATAGGCCTTTCTCCGTTTCTTCTCCGTCACTTGCCTCAACATATTTTGCCGCGACACGCTGTTGATTCTACCTCGATTGATCTGTTTACATATGAACTAACTATAATTGATTTTAGTTAATTTTTAAGAATTTGTGAACCAAGTATACACACATAGTAATTTACACTATCGCACTTTACTAATGTTGATTTTACAAGTATGATTTTATTATAATTTATATAACATTGATGACATTTAATTAGTTGACACTTAAATGATTTGTGGCTGAGTTTATATATCGAAATTGCGGAATATTTTTCCGAATAATTGCGTGCCATGTTAATGAGCCTTTATTTCCGTTTCAAACATATCTCTATTTGCGTTTTAAAATCTATTCAATTCGTTCTACAATTCTGTTCTGTACGCTGTGATAAATAATTAAATAAATATGTTCCTACATGCTCATTTAAATCCCCTCCCACTACCAAACCTTCCCATACACCACACTCACTCAACACTGAACTCCTCTCAAAACATTTCTTTTTATTCGCTTTCACACCCCACTTATGGAGCATAAACACTTACGCTCCATAAGTAGGAGCATACTTAACTTCTCACCCTTAAACTTAAACACCAATTCTCATTACTCCTACCTTATTCCTACCACTACATACACCTCGAACTAGGCACTTTCCACTTGGTCTCCTAAACAGAGCACAACTTCATCCTTTCCTCTTCATCATAGCTGCCACTACCTTACTTTCCCCGTTACTGTCCCCGCATTCCCCCAGGTTGCAAATCTTATGTTTAGCCTGACGAGGGATTTAGCTTGATGTCCGTCAGGGTGGCGAGTCAGGACTTCACCCCTACCAAGTTTTACAATCCACTAAAAATGAGCTATTGTTAAGGGAGGTGCGAATCCCCTAACCTTGCGGTCAGGGGCCTCTTACGCCGTGCACTTTGTCCTTTTAAACTTTGTAATTTGCTTAGAAAATTTTGTAGCAATTTCAGAAGTCTAGGTACTCATCGACCGATTGCACTTTTTGACGTTGGTTTGAAAAAGAAAAGATCATATAATTATCTATAATCGATAGGAATGTACTGTTCTAGAATGAGAAAGAGAGAGAGAGAGGGAGACAAAGATAAAGTGAGCGAGGGATACAGACAGAAGTATAGAGAGAAGAAGATGAAAATCAAAAACCACATATAGTATAAACTTACACTAAGCTCAGAGTTATTGTTGCTATTGCTCTTGTTTTTGATCTGAGACAGATTATGCCTGCGTTGCAGCAGCTCCAATCTCTGCTGCCTCAACTGCACGGTGTACCACTGCTGTTCTCTCTGCAGCTGATAGAGCTTCAACAGCTGCTGCTCTCTCACGTACAGCTGCCTGCTAGCCCGTTGCTGCCTCACCCTGCCTTGCTGCTGCTGCACAGAGCTCCTAGTGCCAGCATCAGTTCTCTCACCAGGGCGCCTCATTGTTTCAGACCACTGCATCGTAGGTTCCTCACTGAACACAACGCTCATCCTAGACTGCGTGTCGCGCACTGGTGAAGGGTCACACTTAACGCATGTAGCGCGCTCTGGAGAACGATCGTTTTTAGCATATGTGGAGCGATCTGGTGAATGCTCGAGTGTAACGTGTGTGCAGTGATCAGGTGAACTCTCATGGTTAACATATGCAGCGAGATCTGATGATAGGTCGCTATTTAGCGGCCTTACTTCGAGTGCTGAAAGCTCGTGCGTAGTTATTGTAGCTCGCTTTGGTGAATTATCGGGTCTACGACTTTGTAGAGGATCTCCTACAGTTCGTGTGGTAGGATCGTCCCGCAACACCTCGGCTCTGCTGACCATTGAATGTGTGGTAGAGGCATTGAGCTGTGGCAAGAGATCAGACCAGTGGCAGTGTCTTCCAGGTGTCAGGTGGCGTGTCAGTGATTTAGCTGAAGTCTTACCGGATGAGATCGGCTCAAACAAAACTGCTATCGTATTGTCATCTGTATCGCTGTCATCAGAGGAATACCTTTCACATTCTTTATTATCGATGACCTCCGGTGTGCTAAGAAACTTAACTCCCTCCCTAGACAGGTTCTTTCTCTCATTCTTTGCATTCTCTACTGTTGTAAAGTGTATGAGGTTAGTGACTGAGCTGGACTGATTGACTGATTCATTGCGTCTGGAGGAGTGCGCGCGAGAGAGTCGTAGGGACTCGTTGAACTTTTGCTTGAGACCTATCATATCAGGCTGCCTTCTTGCACTCTCTGTGACGTCATCTACCCCCGCAGTGACGTCATCTGCACATACTAAACTTCTGCTGACGTTACCACCAGTGTTATCCATAACGTGATCTGATGAAGATGAAGCACTCGGCTCGTGGTTACTACATAAATCACTTACATCCTGATCCGTCGATTCGTTTCCTTCATGTGCTAGAGCAGGACCAGGTGTGCCACACCTCCTCAGAGCATTGCTGGATCTCAGAACATGGCGGCTCCTCTCAGTGTCCGCGCTGTTGTCTGACTGTCTGCCTGCATCAGACGACCCAGCAGACAGACTCACTGTCAGTCTGCGAGGTTTTGACCTAGCTGGGGTTCGACCTCGATACCTCAGTCTCTCAGTCTCGAAGGCCTCGTGCTCTAAACATTCGGCCATGCTGATCCTACACTTTGGATCCATCGCAAGCGTGAGTGACATGAAGTGTATGAGCTTAGAACTGAGCAGACCACGATATCTTCTCTCCAGGGTTACCGGGTAACTTATCACTGGAAACTATAAATCAATATTTTCCTTAAAAAACCTACAGATCAATAGTCATATATAATTAATTAATTAAATCCAGTTAAAGATTTCTAAAATTCAATTCGGCTATTATCAAATAATAGAAAATATCATTAACTAAAAAGATCATATCAAAAAGATTAAATCAAAAGATCCGTCAATTATATAATGTCAGTTCCATTTGAGAAAATCATACTGCACCACACAATAAAATGTATCAAAAATATTTTGAATCAAAAACTATCAAGGGCTAAAATCAGAGAAAGTTAAGATAATTTCTAAAAGAGCTCTGATTTGTATTCGTCTGATTAGATATAAATGATTACCTTGAAGCCATTGAGACGTTGATATATATTTAGATTATAGATGTGAGAGATTACCTTGAAGCCATTGAGACGTTTGTTGCTGTGCATTAGCTTGAGAAGACGTGGAGGGAGAGGACCGAGGATTTTCTGTATGAGGTAGAGCTGATCAATCTCACTGTCACCAGCAAACAACGCCTGTCCATCACTCAACTCTCCCAGGATACAGCCCACTGACCACACGTCTATACCCTTACCGTACGCAGCACTGTCGTACAACAACAACAACATCACAGACCCCTACCACTATCTAGCTTTTATCACAGACAAAACGGTAGCACACAACTAAACATAATGAAGGCTTATCATTGCTTAACTGCAATCATATTCTACTTAGAGGTAAGGAATAACAAAATAAATTATGCTGATCATGTAGTATATTCAGTAATTATCTCATCAGTTAACTCTACAAAATGCACCATACTCGCCACACACGTCTGTACACCCTGCGAACCACAACTGACTCTGACCATGGACTCCTAGATAATATATATACTGTATATATATATATATATATATATATATATATATATATATATATATATTATATAATATATATATTATTATATATATTATATAATTATATATATATATATATATATATATTATATATATATATAATATATATATATATATATATATATATATATATATATATAGCCTAACGGATGACACTTTTATTTACAAACAATATCTTTATATAGTTTTTAATATAATTTTTTATCTTAATTCGTTAAATTGTTTCTCATATACTTTACTCTACTATATTACTTATAATTTTATACATTTCAATATACATTTATTTTCTTCTAATTTACAATAATGGTTTAAACATATTTGTTTTAAAATTTTCACTTTTTTACCGCGCTTTTTATCCTAATATTTAAACACCTTTTTATCCTACTATTTAAACACCTTTTTATCCTACAATGTTTTTCCTTTACTTTAATTGGTTGATTTCTTTCTGCTTCACCCACAGAAAGAAATCATTTCCCATTTTTCATGCTATAGATGTACTTTCATTGCTCTTTCTTTCAATTTATCTTGTTTTAGCCCTCACTACTCCACAAATGACCAACCATTTCACTGGCAGTTCCATTGACCATATTTCTTCCTCATGCAAACTAACTTACCAACCTATACCGCATGCCTCCGTTTGTCAATGCCTTGATTCTTTACCTTTGCCATACTTTTCCAAATCCTATCTTCATTTTGTTTCACTTAATCTCACTTCTAAACGACATTTAAACTTCTTTCTTTCCTTTCTCTTAATTCTAGCAGGCGATGTTGAGTTGAATCCTGGCCCTGTTTCTTCTTTTTCTAACCTGTCCACTTACTGCCTCAATGTTCGGTCTGCCACAACTATTACAAAAAGTCTAAATAAACCTGAACTCATTCAAAAGTTTATTCTTGGCGAGTCTATTGATATTCTGTTTTTGACAGAATCATGGCTCTCTCCTGATACTCCACCTGCTGTCCTTAACTCTCTCACTCCTCATGACTATTCCATTCAACATACCGGTCGTTCTTCTGGTCGTGGCGGTGGCATCGCTGCTATATTTAGGTCAACTTTTTCTTTTTCTGTTTGTAACTGTTCTCCGTTTTTATCCTTTGAATATATGTCGTTTCGTCTTGTATGCAAATCCAAATCCTATCTCTTTATGCAAATCCAAATCCTATCTCTTTTTGATTGTCTACAGACCACCTTCTTTATCCAAGGCCAATTTTATTTCTGATTTTTCTTTGCTTCTTGAAGACATTGCCTCATCACCCACTGATTTAATAATTATGGGTGATTTCAACATCCAACTAGACTCTAATGACTATTCTTCTTCTTCCTTTTTATCAACACTTGATGCCTTTGATCTCAAACAACATATATCTTCCCCTACTCACTCCTCTGGTCATATTCTTGATCTTCTTATCCCTCGAAACAGCATGTTATTTCTTGATCATGGAATCTCTGATCCTTCACTATCAGATACAGTGCGATTTTCTGTAAATTGCCTGTGACTGTTAATGTACACCCTTCTAGAACACTTAAAACTTATAGAAAACTCTCTTCTATTAACATTGATGCCTTCTCTGCTGATATTGTATCCTCTTCTTTGTATTTCAATCCATCTTCAACTGTTTCCGAATATTCAGCTCAATTTAGCTCCGTACTTTCTTCCATATTAGACAAACATGCCCCTCTCAAGACCATTCAATGCCGCTCAAACCCTAGAAAACCATTCATTTCTGAACAAATCCTTAAACAAAAATCTGAACGTTCAAAACTGGAAACTAAGTTCAGGATGGATCTGAAAAATCCACCTGAACTAAGAAATCCAGACATTAAGTCCAAGTACCTCAAGCAAAGAAAATTATTAAATAAACTGATTAGTTCTGCTAAAAGCTTGTATTATCAAAATCTAATCTCGCAGAATCAAAATTGTCCCAAGAAATTATGGAGCACTTGACTCTCTGCTTGATCGCACCATTCCCAAGTCACTATCCTCTACCACCTCACCATCTTCTCTTGCTACCTCTTTTCTCAACTTTTTCGATGACAAAATAGCCAAACTCTGTAGCTCTATACCCTCCAACTTCATTGACACCGACAACTCCATTTCTGTAAATATGCCTGAACCACCATTACTTTCTAATTTTGAACCAGCTAAACTGGAAGAAATACGCAATTTTATACTTCGCTCTACCGACTCATCTTGCTGCCTTGATGCTATTCCTACACGCTTACTGAAATCCTGTATTGATGTTTTAGTTGCTCCTATTACTTACTTAATCAACCTCTCACTCTCAGAAGGTATCTTCCCGACATCCTTCAAACAAGCAGTTGTATCTCCTTTGCTAAAAAAGCCTTCTCTACCAAACGATGATCTTTCCAGTTACCGTCCTATTTCCAATCTTAACTTCATCTCTAAACTTCTTGGAAAGGTAATTTATACCCGTTTATGCACTCATCTTGATTCTTTCCCTTCTCTTTCTCATTATCAATCTGCCTATGGAAAACTCCATTCTACTGAAACCGCTCTTCTTCGTATACATAACGATCTTAGCTTGGCCATGAGTAGTAAACAGGTTTCTGCCTTGGTTCTTCTAGATCTCTCTGCTGCCTTTGATACAATTGACCATGACATTCTAATAAATAGGCTTAAATCTTGTTTTGGGATATCTGATTCTGCTTTTACCCTTCTTACATCATATCTCTCATGTCGCACATAATCAGTTGTTATTGGTCAAAATCACTCTTCTGAACTACCCCTCCTACGCGGTGTTCCTCAATGTTCAGTGTTAGGTCCATTGCTCTTCTCTTTATATATCACTCCTCTTAGCTACCTGCTTGCTCAGTCCTCCATAAATTTTCACTTCTATGCAGACGACACACAACTATATATTTCCTTTTCTAATCATGATTCTGATCAAAAACTGGCTCATCTCTCATCCATTCTAGACAAGGTTTATTCCTTGTTTTGTGCTAACCGTCTTGCTGTTAATCCTTCCAAAACTGAATACCTTTTAATTGGCACTCCTTTGCAAGGAAGTAAAATTACCTATAGCTCTGTTAATTTTCAGAATCTTGCTCTTTCGCCTTCTCGATCCGCCAAAAACCTTGGAGTCATATTTGATGAAAACCTTGACTTTAAATCCCATATCTCTTCTGTTTGTCAAAGTCCTTTCTTTCAGATTCGTCAGATTAGGCAAATACATCCATCCCTTACTAGAAATTCAGCCACTATCCTTGCTAATTCTATAGTTCATTCAAAGCTCGACTACTGTAATTCATTATTACATGGGTTGCCTACTTCTTCTCTCAGTCGTTTGCAGCACGTCCAAAATTCTCTTGCACGTGTTGTTTGTAAGTCCTCTCGACTTCAATTTCGCTCTCTTTCTCTACTTCGCAGTCTACATTGGCTCCCTGTTAATCAACGCATAAAATATAAAATTGCTCTATTAACTTTCAAAACTCTGCGATTTGGCAAGCCTTCTTACTTATCTGAAATTCTTCTTCCCTATCGTCCCTCACGTGCACTTCGCTCCACCGATGCCAATCTTCTCTCAGTTCCAAATATTCTCACGTCATTGGGCAGACGTTCATTTTCTTACGCAGCACCCACAATCTGGAACTCTTTACCTGCTAATCTTGCTCTTGTTTTTCTCTTTCAACATTCTCTAGCAAGCTTAAAACTTACCTTTTCCCACCATAGACATAATCAATCTACCTTGACCATTTTTTGATCACCGGACTGGCTTTCGTTTAGGACCTTACTTCTCCTCAGCACATTTCTTTCGCAGATTGGTCGGGGTGAATTAATCTGTAGTGATGTGTGCTGTTGGGGACGTCCCTGACATCATCCCTGGAAACCGACGTTAATTATTATTTTATTATATATATATATATATATATATATATATATATATATATATATATATAGCCCATATATATATATATATATATATATATATATATATATATATATATATATATATATAAAATGTATATGTTTTATAATGTATAATGCAATATATAAAGGTGTCTATGCTCTGACGTACAAGTGGACGACTTTTAGACATTAAGTAATTTGATCATTGCTATCATACGTCTCAGTGTCACTTAATAACAAATGAATATAAATATTAACTAACTAATGCGAAGATGTAATTAAAATATCCTAATCGTCGTCGTCGTTCTCATCATCATCATCATCATCATCATCATCATCCTCATCATCATCATCATCATCATCATCATCTTCCCTTAAATCCCAGTTAACCAGGGTCGGGATACAAAGAGACTTTCTCCAGTCCTCCCTGTCCCACACCAAATCATCAGTCAATCTCCTATTTTTCATGTCTTTTTAATCACTGCATCCCACGTCAGTTGTGATCTACCTCTCGCTAGCTTAACCTCCAGCTCTTCCCACCAAACTCTCTTTACTACATTCTCATCTGCTTTTCTCACAATATGCCCTTACCATCTCAATCTCGACTGAGCCAACCTATCCCTGATCCTCTCAACATTCAGATTCGTCCTGACATTTTCATTTTCCATTCTGTTCTTCCTACTTTCACAACACATTACATTTAACATTCTCATTTCTGTCACATGCAGACTCTGAAAATGTTCTCTTTTTAGTGCAAACACTCCGACCCATACATCATTACTGGCCTTACCATAGTACTATAAAATTTATCTCTCAATCTTAGTGGTATTTTCCTATCAGACAGCAAGCAATCTAATCCATCAATGATAATAAATATCTTCAATCTGATAAGATTTATCTATTAGCCCAAATGTCATTGTTTTTGGAATAACCATACATATATTTTTGAATTTGAACTCTGGTAGCCATCTGTTGCCAGTGACTCTTAAATAACAATATGCTTCCGTTAAGTTTTAGAAAAAAAATTTCGCAAAAATAGTAAGGCATTTCATGTTTCCTTCCGTTTGGCAACAGCTGCTTAACCATTAATTTTTTGTACTAATACCACAGTTAAAATACTAAACAAACTGCAGAGTTTTTTGCGTATAAATAGGATTATTGTGTAGATCTAATACAGAAATTGATGTCATGATATCTCCTGGTTTCATACTCTTAAATTAGACTATATTATTATAATACAGCAATAATGTTACGTTTAACGTCCGTTTCCGTAGCATAAAGGATGCTATCAGAGACGGTCCAACTGGAATTTGAATTCATTTCCTCCTACTTCTCAGATAAACTAATAGATAATTACGCTAGATAGTTCCAAAGAATGCTCGAATTATTACGATATAACTGCATAAATATAAATGTATTTCGCAAGTAAATGTCCAAAGAATGCAAACGCAGTAATTTTGTATATTTGTGACATATTGATATGTTTTTTTTGCTTATGCAGAGGATCTTCAAAGAGCACAAATACAACACAGTGCTCAAGCAACAAGTGCATGTGTTTATACAATTTGTAGTCAACCGTTAAATATCTCTCTTGCTGGGTCCAGAATTTAAGACATATTTAGACGTTAGACCGTTAAATCAACGGCTGCATTTAGGTAACACACCATGATGACAAAAGTGACAAATGACAAATGACAAATGTTACTTATGTTACACAAAGTGACATAAGTAACATTTGTTACTGTTACATTAATCTTTATGACGGTAGCTCGAATGTGTCGAGTCGTCTTGAAAAGAAGCCTTGTGCTTCTGAACCTTGACGTCAAACACACTACAACCTACCTATATACCACTTAAGTAACATAGAAGAGTCCAAATAGTCCCAATTGACCAATAGAACTAGCAGAGTATATAATATTATATCTAATGCTTTTGAAGCTAATGTTATTTCTAGACTATACTGAACTTTTATTATGGAAAATTTTAGCAATGGTATATAATAGTAATTTTTATTAATGGATACTATTGCAAACTACTACCTAATAGCCATGAACAATAACAATATAAAAATAGCTATCTACTGTAACTACATTGCAAATCCTACAGTTTACCTCAGGCAATGAGCTTAAGTCTTACCCAAGCAAGAGTTCAGGAGCTCTGTACCAGCGAGTGGCCACATAGTCTGTGTAGTTAGCTGTGCCCTCTGACCTCAAGTTACGTGCAAAACCTGCAACAGCATAACATCGTTGTCAGTCACAAGAGAATAAAATCTTTATGGAGTTAATCTTTTAGATTACATAGTCCGATCTAAGACTAAAAACAGGCTCAAGATTTAGATGTAGAGTTTATATGCAGTTCACATAAAAATACTACAAGGCTTGACGATAGATCTAATTCACATGCTGCAATGCAAAACTATAATTAAAAGTCAATGTGTATTCAGATTTCTCTTTACCTCTCCGATTCGCAAAACTCATCATTCTATCTTGTCATGATTCTACATTATCATCACCCATCTTATCATCATCCCATATTATCATCATCCCATATTATCATCATCCCATATTATCACTTTACCTTATCATCACCCTATTTTATCATCATCCTCTCTCATTACTATTTTATCACTCTACATTGTCATCACCGTATCTTGCTGAGGTGATCTCACTACTGAGTCACTAGAACAGAGTCAACTCTGATACTTGTGATTAGGAAAGATATAAATACTGATAAGATTAAGATATGTGTCAGCAGAGTTCTATAGACAAGACTACTGAGAGAAGATTAAGATATGTGTCAGCAGAGTTCTATAGACAAGACTACTGAGAGAAGATTAAGATATGTGTCAGCAGAGTTCTATAGACAAGACTACTGAGAGAAGATTAGATATGTGTCAGCAGAGTTCTATAGACAAGACTACTGAGAGAAGATTAAGATATGTGTCAGCAGAGTTCTATAGACAAGACTACTGAGAGAAGATTAAGATATGTGTCAGCAGAGTTCTATAGACAAGACTACTGAGAGAAGATTAGATATGTGTCAGCAGAGTTCTATAGACAAGACTACTGAGAGAAGATTAAGATATGTGTCAGCAGAGTTCTATAGACAAGACTATTGAGAGAAGATTAAGATGTGTGTCAGTAAAATTTTTGTCACCACAATATTACACATCGTCATATAATACAGTATAACAAAGACTTAAAGTCCGGTTCCTCATCCATAGTTAATGTCAAGGGACGCCTCAGTCAAAATATACAACTGCAAGCAAACTACATGGTTGTGAAGAAGCAAATTCTGCAAACCGAAGTCACAGATCTTGAGCACATCATCATGACGAATCAGTAGGTTCTCTGGCTTGATATCTACAGTATATGCAACATTTGTTAAGAGTATAACACCGCCCTACCTAAGCATGAAGATTTCTACAATAGACATTTCTTAGGAACATAGAAGGAAAGATTAGCAAAATATGTAAGGCCTTATAGAATAATGCACAAAAATGATTAGTATATTTATTTCTAATTATAATAGCATAATCAGTCACATAACATTTCAGAGTAGTTATAGAAAAATACAAATTCTAACACCTTATTTTGCAAATACTTTCAAAATAAGCAATTTCAGCAGAAAAAATAGTCCCACTTAAAGGTAAATCAAAACAGCAATCAATCAATAAAGCAATCAAGATTTATGCTACAAATATTGTTAATTAAGCCTAAGAAGCATTGCACACTGTGTAGAACACAGTGCTCTATTATTATCACAACTATAACACGGACACTTAGGCAAGCCTGAAATTTCTGATTTTCTTCCGCGATTATTTATAAATTCATGCAAATTTATAATAAATTCATACACCATGGAAATGGCTATTTTAAAATTTCTTCAACTAGCCATAAGAAAGAGACTTAATTTGAATTAGTGTTGTTACACAATACCAAAGTAACGTTACATGCAATGTTAATATCACACTCTCAGTTCAGCGAAAAGTATAATTACTATGTTCTATTGTCTGATTCATTATACTAACATTTTTACAAATTCACAAGAACTATAGTTATTTATTTTAAGTGGAAGCTTTCAAATTGAACAAATGAATATAATTGACTCTGTTTGGAGTTGAAAACAGGTTCAAATAAAAGCTTCATTCATTAGAATATTTTTATCATTGTCAGGATCACATATTAGATGTATTAATTAGTGTATATATGTTTTGAAACTGAGGATGTATTAAAGTGTTATTTTCTAGCCTGATACGTTATATGTAAAGGTATTATTATACGAGTCAGCTGTTCAGATCTCCGTCATGGGCGGGGCTTAAATAGTTTCAGAGTTCCTGATTGGTGGGCCAGCCTGGTCAGAGGAAAATTCGAGAGGTGGAGGTTTGTTTACAAGGACACGTGAAAAAGATTTAGAGGAGATAACAGGTGCTTGAAAAGATATTACGAAAGATACAGATCTTTCACGTCTAGACGATATAGACGATAGTCAAGGGCGGATCCAGGAATTTTTTAAGGGGGGCGCCCGAAAATTTTTTGGACAGTGTACATATTCTTGCTTACGCCCCGCCTTCTTCTGGACATGACGCAACCAGAAAGAAAGCTGTGTGGGGGGCTCAAAATTTTTCAGCATACTGCGCTCGGCTCAGAGTGAGTATATCCCCGTATCTTATCCCCCCCCTCGTACCCGTACTAAAGTGAAAGGAAAACCTGAAATGCCTAAAATCCTACATTTGTTTAGGAAAAAGTAGGTTAATTTGTTCACCTATGAGGCTCTGAGAAACTCAGCGGATCTGGACCAATTGCAAAAGTGACCTAATTTTGGCGGAAGATGGGGGGGGCTTAAGCCCCTCGATCCCAGCCAAGGCGGTTGCAGTACTGTTCCGGGAAAGAGTTCACATTTTTTATTTATACCCTTTTCAATATGGGCCCCTAGTGGGGCCCATATTTGAAAAAATTCCAGGTAGTCGGACTGTTCGAGTTCCCTTTTGTACCCTTCCCAACCCCCCTAAAGCCCTTAAAACATATTTACACCTAGAAATTGCATAGAAACTATGAAAATATAGTTTAAAATCTTTTATCGTCGGGCTGGAGCCGCCACTGACGATAGTGGCTTATTTGTGACACGTTGGATTTCTAATATATGAATTTGTGCATATAACCTATACGTTAAGTTTGCGATCGGAATACTGTATCTTGAACTATATCTCGAGTTGCTGTATTTTGCGCGTTATAACTATCGGATATTTTCGTTTCAATGTACACTGTCTGTAAGTACTATTTAATTCGTGTTTTATATATTAAATTTCATATCATTTTAAACACGTTTTTGTGATTAAAACATTTAGTATAAATTCAGAGAGCTATTCGAGGCCGGGGCCAATGTTTTTAAGATTATAATAATTTAATGAACATTAGAGGCCTTGACAATCATGCAACATCTACAGCATTACTTCATAACCTAAGCAATGTCACTAGGTCCCTATTGTCTTGTAAACGCTAAAGTGTAATAGCGTTTGAGAATGAGACAAATCAGTCACATTAGGACTGAAACATAAAGAGAGATACGCTATTGAGAGCATTTATGAAGTAGTGATAGTAACTGTGTTATGTCCGGGTTGCTGAGGAATAGACCAACAGTGGACTGCACCTACATCTGAAAAGGTGACAAAGCACTAAGATCCTTAGAAATGGTATTCGATTGGCTGGCGTCTAGGCTCCGGAATTGATACAAAATTTTCTAAACGAATGGAATTCTTTAGGGGATTGACCAGTTCGCCTTCAGGCCAACCGGATCTACCACAGGTGCCCTGATAGCACTCTATCAGAGTATCTCACAAATGTTGTCAAGTAGTCCCTTTGTCAGAGTCATTGTTCTAGATTTTAGCAAAGCTTTTGATCGGATCAGACATTAAACTGCTATTGAAAAGTTTGCTGATCTGGACATACCATCTTGCATCCATAATTGGCTTGTTAGTTTCTTTACTGGCCGTCAACATTGTACTAAATTTGATGGCAATGTATCCTCTACTGCAAATATTTTAGCTAGTGTTGTACAAAGTTCAGCTATTGGTCCCGCTTCATATTCCATTACTGCTTCGGATTTAAGACCTATCCACTCTTATAGTGACATTATTAAGTTCGCTGATGATACATACCTCATTATCCCATCTCAGTATCTTTATACCACTGACGATGAACTTGCTAACATTGACCTGTGGTCCAGTAAGAACAATCTACAGTTGAATAAGTCGAAATCCCGTGAACTTCTTTTCCATCCTCCGTGATCTAGATTTCTAGCAAGTTCTGTGCCAACGCTCCTAGATGGAATTGTCAGAGTCAACACCTTGAAGTGCTTAGGTGTTACACTGCAATCCAACTTTTCTTTTTCTGTCCACGCGGATGATATAATTAGCAGTTGCTCTTCTAATCTTTTTGCCATTCGCACTCTAAAATCAAAAGGTTTTAATTCTGACCTAATTGTCACTGTCTTTAAATCTATTGTACTCTCCAAGTTAACATATGCATCGCAATTTTGGTGGGGTTTTGTTGGTTCCTCTGAGAGTGAACGCCTTGAAGCCTTCCTCAGGAAGGCTACAAGATGTAACTTCTATGATGGAGTACGATCTGTTGCGAATATCGCTGCCGATGCAGATGAGAAATTGTTTAACGCTATCATCAGTAACAAACAGCATGTCCTGCACCGGCTTCTTCCGCTGCTTAAAGATAATGTTAACTTTAAGCTCAGGGAGAGGTATCACCCTTCCTCTTTACCATCTAAGTGCACACCTTTGATGGATAAGAACTTTATAATTATAATGCCATATAAAGACTCTTATTAAGTTTTTTTTAAACAATGTCTGCTTATTTTTATTACTTTCTATATTGCCATTTGTGTGTGTGTACGTTTTCTGTGGTATGTCAGATTTCATGTAATAAACGAATATAATAAAAACTAATAAGTTATAGAACATTAATAGTACTATGATAACCTATAGGGCAGTAATAATAATAATACTAATAAGTGGAGAGCATTATTGCTAGTATAACAACTGATTGTGACAGATACTCACCTCTGTGTATGACCTCATGCTGATGACACCAGTGCAGGGCTTTACACATCTGATATATATACCACCTCGTCTTCTCTATGGGCACGCCTTTAGGCCTTTCTTCCAACAGTTCTAACATGTTCTAAACATCATATCACACACTAACACTTCAGCTAAACATGGAAAAATACTAAAACTAAACCTAAATTAGCATTTAATATTAACGATTACAATTTAGTCAATAATCTAATTGTGTTCATCTATAGTTAATATTGACAATATTACAGCTCTTATTATTATTTTGTGATTTTACATATGGCGCATATAAATTAGCAAAATGACGACTGCATCGAAGCTAAAGCAACAGACTCCGTAAGCCTAAGCCTTTAAGATGGAAAGTATGAATGTACAGAAAAAGAACAGACCCTATCAACGAATTCGAAGACGAGATACAGTTGTCCCTTCTTGTGTATGGCTTCCCTCAACTCTACAATATTTTCCTGTTTCAAACTCTTTAGTAACCGTAGCTCTCTCAGTGTAGTCCTTCTTACATCCTCAGAATCTACATATACACATAGAAGTACACAATGCACACACATTAACGCACACACATATATAACACACACTCACACACACAATCACACGAACGGAAGTAACAATCTAGCCAGCCGGCTTTTTAAGCACTAAGATTCAGCCAGAAAGACGAATTTTAAAGTACTGAGATCCTGGTATAAAAGCTAATAAAATTGTCTGTCGGCAACGTTGACTGTCTGCATAGCTTTTTATTTGCCTAGCTGTCTGTCGGCACAGCTATCCATCTTTGGAGCTCTACGATATAATTAGGTTAGAAGTTTTTTGTCCAACTTATGCACCGAGTGACAAATTACAATTGACTGAAAGCATTCTCATGGAATGCTTTCAGTGTATGAGTGAAAGCTCAAAGCAAGCCTGGCTGAAGACACCCTCAGAAACTAGCTCATTCCAGTTTTAGGCATCCTGCCGTCCCCAGAGACTAGCTTAGCCTGGCTGAAGGCATCCCTAGAGAATCACTAATCAAGCTGAAGGAAACTCTCTAAAACCAGCTCATCCTAGCTGAAGGCACGTTCACAGGCTAGCTCAGCCTGACTGAAGGCACGCTCATAGACTAGCTCAGCCTGACTGAAGGCACACTCATTGTCTAGCTCAGCTTGACTGAGGGCACGCTCATTGTCTTGCTCAGCCTGACTGAAGGCTCGCTCATAGACTAGCTCACCCAGACTGAAGTCTCGCTCATTGTCTAGCTCAGCCTGACTGAAGGCACGCTCATTGATTAGCTTAGCCTGACTGAAGACACGCTCATAGACTAGCTCAGCCTGACTGAAGGCTCCCCTAGAGGACATCTCAACCAAGCTGAAGGTACTTCTAGAGACTAGCTTATTTCAACTGAAGGCACCATCTGAGCATCGTTCAACCCGGACTCCATCCACACACATTAAAACATTAACAATGAATTATTATCTTCGTTACATGCAGAAAGTCCCGGTGTGTAATGGCATATAATAGTCAAGCTTCAAAATATTGATGATATCATCACAAGATTTTCATGTTCACACCATATCGATGAGAGAAAGAGGTGGAAAGTGGAGAGGAATACCAGTAGTCTAGTGACTTTAGTTAAAGATTTCTAGAAAAGTCATGCACCGGTGTGACGGGTGGTTGCCCGGCAACGACACGCCATACAATAGATTTGATAAAAATAGCTGAGAAATAACTTAACATAGCACAAGAGTATGATCTATAGATAGAGTGCATCTATAGCTCGAGAGATACACAGCGGCAGGTCTACAGGTATGCTTCCAACAGCATCCCGCTCAGCTGCATGGAGCGCTTGTGTGTTTAACTACACTAATCACGACAGGTAGTAGGACAGGTAACCTTCATCTAGGCACTTACAAAACAGAGATCTGCAAACATCTGAAGTGACATTACATCCATGCATACATACGATAACTCTATTACATGTTATCCCTGTACCGGTCATTTGACTCTAATCATCACATTCCACCTGACAATGAAGTTTTGTTTCCAAATTAAGGCGTACCCTGAAAACGGTATTCTAATGTTACATATTACGATACTTTAAATGACAAACCTGACGTTAAATCCTCATTCATCGATTTTATTTTATTTTTCTTACGATTATACAGAACAGTGCGAGCTTCTTGAATCCAAATCTAGGCCTATCACTTGATATTTGACTACTACTCTTATAATGTACGTAAGTTGTGTGATGAGATTTGAGATGTCGCTAAAAATTAAATTTGTTAGCGTGGGAATAATAAACAATAGATCAATCAATGAATTCTTACCATTGTTGTCTTTGAATTTTTTTATGGCGACAATTTCACCTGTTTGCTGTAAAAAATAAACATTTTATCTAAGATAAAAGGCATAACATTGTAGACGTCACTAAAGGTATATAAATTTCACGTCAATAAACGTCAGTTAGGCCTAATATCAGCCATCCAATTGATATGATGTATCACTTACATTTGAAACTGATAATTTTTAACCTCTAAAATTTAATATTTACAATAAAAAAGAATGTTCTGCCTGAAAGAGAAATTGAGGCATGGCATAGTGCCTACATATAATTAACCTAACTTCATAAAAATATATGATCTTTATCTTAATAAAACACTACAATTATTTTCTGAATAACAGCAGCCATTAGATTACAGTGCACGAAAGCCGAACTAACAAAATTGTGAAGGCCTTCGTTTAAGGCCTGCATAGAGTCTTAACCCAAGCCAACCATATATTAGACATTTTATATTTATATTTTTATAAAGTTGTTGTAAAGTTCCCCACCCTAGTTAAACTGGGATTCAAGGGAAGATGATGGTTAAAGTTGTTGCAAATTTTTCTCTTTTGCATTGCAAACATTAATACAATTTGTAATAAAACAGCGCCATTCACTATAGATCTTTATCATTCAGTGCTCTAGACTACCAGATGATTGGCCCAATACATAAACCTGTAAATAGGCAAATATTTGCAAATATTCAGAATATTCAAATATTATCTCTCTCTCTCTCTCTCTCTCTCTCTCTAGTCCTCTGCCAAGAGTCAGATCCAAGGTACATATTCCTACTCATATGCTGCTTTTCACGCTCCATAAAGCTCACACCATCGATTAACGAGTTAATCCCTCCACGAATGGCTATGCCTTATCCACACCTTAATGTAGCCTCTAGCTTGGGAATCAAAAAGCTTCTGATGTGGTTTCCCGTTGCCTTCCTCAGTTCTATAATGAATTAACTGCCATTTTATCCATTCAGGTAATATACGCAAGTATTTAAGTTTTAATTGCTGTTTTCTTTAAACGGCCCTTTCAGTTAAGCTCTTTTGTTCAAATTCAGACAAGAGAAAATCACTGCGACACGTTACAGTCACCACGCAGTCCAAGTCAAGCATAAGATGGACGTAATGCATGACAAAGTGCGGCCATTCAAATACTATTGCACAAATAGCCTATGTGAAAATATTGAAACTGTTAAACTTATATAGGCATTTTTAATATGTTTGTTGTTGTAAAAGTAAACACGCATTATAGTTAAATGATCAACTATGTTGATATCTATCATTTTTTAATATCACATGTTTAAACCGTTAGGCAATTTTAGACCATTTTCAGTTGTGTCACGTGTTGCACTGTAATTGTATCTGGGTGTTTTTTCTACCGAAAATGGTGAATTAAAGAATATATATAGTATCTAGAGTTGCTCTATGTTTCTTTAGAGTCTATACGGTCGGAGTTACTCAGCGCTTTTAGTTGGTTCATTATTGACTGTTCTCAATTCTGACGGAAGAAACAGTTGCCATAGTTGATTGTCCGTGCTATGCTCGGCGATCAGCCTTCCTATAAGTTCATCGTCCACAAGATCATTTAGAACACCTTGCCTTGGTGATAAAATTAACATATAACGATTGTTCAAGCATCGTACCTTGTGTCGACACTTCAACACGATGCCATAGGCTCCTGAAATCAACCACAGTAATTGCAATTCATCAAAAGTTTAATCAAACAGTTTAAGTTTTTGCATTTCAATTATTAACATTTAGTGAAATAATTTTACAAATCATTTTAACACATAAAACTTGTGATAAACGCTTAAAGTATGCGCTTAAAAGTCAAGATCCGACTGCGATTCGAACATGTGGTTGCGGTATCCTCATATCATGGAAGTGTGGCACCAACTCGGCCATTAAACCAATATGGAAGAATTAGAGGTTAGTGAATACTGTAAAGTATAAATCAAGAGAATTATTCTCATCATTTCCTACGACTGAACTGAGATAGAGAGACCAAGTAGAGCAGAAAGTCAGAGTATAGCGACTACTGTTTACAAACCAGTACTGCAAGGACGTTCAGCCATTTAACAGACACGTATAGGAACGACAGATCTACAAATGAGACAGCGAACTATCGCATTCTCATATGTAGAATATGGAAATGTTATCATAGAATATGATTCGTATGTTACATAATAAATAGAAACCTAAAGATCGACATTTCTCAGGGTTAGCATCTTTGTCAGGAGGAGACGTACAGTGTACATGTGCTGCTACTCCAGCCCTTTAACTCTCCGTCTGGATGATCAGAAAATCTAATAGCCCTATAACCTGACAGCTTATAAGCTGATGGCCTGATAGTCAAATAGCATGGTATTCTGATAACCTGACAGCATGATCCGACTACGATAATAGCTTGATTTAGTCAGCATACTGATAGCCTGATATTTAGATAGCAGAGTAATATGTTATCAAGATAGTATGATATCCTAAAAGCGTGATATCCATATTGCATGATACCCAGATATCCCGTATAATACTGATAGCCTGATATTCTGATAGCCCATTAGCGGACAGACACTGATCTACAGGTCCAGGCTGTGGACTAACGGTCCATCAACCTCTTTGTGAGGAATTCTCGTGAGATCAGACGACTCGACTTGATTTATAGACTAGACAAGCTCCTCTAGTAGAGAAGGGGACTTAAAGGTGAACTATGATAGAAAACCATACAGCTGAAGACTATTATCTTACGCTGATTAATTTATTAATTTAAATTTAATATAGTTAAGTTCAACTAGTATTCTCTGTTGCAGCATATCTTTTTATCATATTTGATTTGTGCCATGCACGCGATAAATAAAATATAAGTAATTATAATAAATCACTATTGAAATTGTTTTAAATATCTCTTTAAATAACGTTTTATATTAAAATAAAATAATTACAAAAACTAAGGTTAACATCAGTTTCCTCACTCGAAAACGATGTCAGTGACGGGCGAGCCAAGGATTTGAACCCCGTACCATCTGATCCGCGGTCGAGTATCTTTATTATTATTATTACCGACTTCGCCACAGGCTCCAGCCAAAGAAAAATAATGACATTAATGTCAAAATAATAAATAGAACTTATTAAGAATAAAATATAGTAGAGGAAATATGAACCTTCTCCTACAACGCCGAGAGTCTCATATCTGTTCATCGTTGCCACGGAGTGAGAGCTTCAGTGTACTTCAGCCAACTGCTTCCACTTTAAACATACAGGCAAACCATAATATAAATATAAATAAAATACTAGCTTCACATCTACATGTATATTCAGAATGCAGATCAATTTTTACATCGTACCACAAGTACCAAATACTTATCGTTGAAAAACTTTGTCAAAATTGCTGTACTTTTCAAAATGTCAACATCTGCGCTTTTCAACCTCAGAACTTGTCAATCTCTGCTTATCAATCTCTGTGCTTGTCAATCTCTGTGCATGTCAATCACTGTGCTTGTCAACCTCTGTACTTGTCAATCACTGCGCTTGTCTACTTCTGTGCATGTCAATCACTGTACTTTACTAGCAGCAGTACCCACGCAGAGAATTCAATGCTTAATTGAATGAATATCCAGAAAATATAGGCCTATTTGAGACTATTTGATTTTCCTTAGAGTTTGCCGTTCAAATTCTCCCGATTGACCTGAGAGCACCGGGCCGCTATTATAGCAGGTCTATCTATACAAATGACAGACTAGCGGCAGTACCCACGCAGACGTTTCAATGCTTACAGTGCTTCCAGCGAAAAATTTGTTAACATTGTTTCATGATCATCATCATCAGTTCCTTGCGTTCTATACAGAACACAGGGCGGCAACATCCCTCCATTCGTTTCTATCGTCAGCAATTTTCACAGCGTCTTCCCATGAAATGTTTAATGCTCTCAAATCTTTGTTGATCGTATTTAGCCAAGTACTTCTAGGTCTTCCTCGTTTCCTTTTCCTTGAGTTGGCTTCCAGTTGACTGCAGTCTTTGCGTATCTATCCTCAGACATTCTCAGTAAATGACCTAAAAACATCAACCTTCTCCGAAACTATTTCATCTAATTTTCTTTGTCCACTCCTTTCGAGTACATGTAATATTGTTTACATGGTAAAACAAAGTGAGTCAAGAGGGACAAGAAGCGGTATAAACATATTGTTCTTAAATACAGTATTGTAAGATATATGTATTAAGGCAATCCAGTAAGTCTGGCCAGCTTTTGGGGGCTAGAGGGTCCGGGCCGACCACCAAAGGGGACCTCCACCAGAGTCTTCAATTTTGTGAGAGTTTAAACTTCAAGAAAAAACGAGTTGAATATAATATGTCTTGTAATGTAACTGTTTGTTAACATAAACAGTACAAATATATTGAGGAAGTTTACAATTAGTTATAATTAGTCTTGGCGAAATTGTATGTCAAAAATGAAAATTTTCTTAGCATCCTAGAGCTGACTGCACTATACGATACATTTATAGCTCAACATATTAATAGCCCTGGCAGTCGAGTAGTGCTCACACTAAACTATTTGTCATTAGCATTAATGGTGGAGCTGATATCCATTATGTTGACCACAGAATAAGGACTTAAGAATACAACATAAGAACACTTGATGAAAGTCATGTGAATCAATTGACTCTAGCGCTTCGGTACGTTCAGAAAGATTCTACTGTATACTGTTTGTCACATTCACGCTAACAAAGAACGAAATGATCAAGATATGTTTTATGCTCTGATTGATATTATTATTTCTAAATGAACATGAGATAGATATAGAATTTTAAACCGCAGAGGTCAAAGCTATGACAAGGCTTCTGTAATGAGTGGCGCCTATGCAAAGTTTTGCAGGTCAGGGTAATTGGGAGGAATGCTTATGAGCCCTGGTTACCATGCACAGCCCACTCTCTTTCTCTAGTAGGAAATAATGCAGCGGAATCCCGCTCAAGTGCAGTGAATTACTCTGACTCTGTTGAAATACTGTACACATTTGTTAAAAACTGAACACATCGACATAAAATTCTAACTGGAGATTTGAAATCAGCAAATGATTCCCTTAGAACTCTCAAATGGGTCACCACTGCTAGATGGTCAAGCTGAGTCGATGCAACGATCTGCTGAAGGAGATCAATACAGCAGATAAATATATTTATTTAGCGTATGCGCTAATCCAGATAGCTGCGTTTCTTGTAAGGCAACTTAGCGTAGACAGTCCATCCGCTAGGCAGGTTAGAGGGCACTCCTCAACGATATGTTTCATGTTTTACGATTGGCTGCAGACACAGAGCGGCGAATCACAAATACCCCAGCGAAACTCACTTTCTCTGCATCTACCATGACCCGTACGGAAACGATTCAAATGGCACCAACTTCTTCTGCAGAGATTCATTCCTGGCAGCGCTTGAGACGGTTCCTGAACCAGATGGTGGTTTCTGACATCAGCGACTGACCACTCTAATCTCCACTGGGACAGAGACGCCAAGGGATCACATTGTTGCAGCATCTCCCAAACAGGATATCGAATAGCACAGAGCAATCGCTGATATTCTTAATGTGACTGCATCCGATCCGTGCCCCATGACGTTCCCGCCAATTTCTACAACAGATTATATCTTGACTTTATTTTTGCTGCAGTTTTACTTAGATTTACTTTTTTATAGCTTTACTATAGATAGTTTTCCTTTTTACAGCAGATAAATGATACTGTTTGAACAGAAAGCTTATTGTACGTTGTGAGGCTGAAGGCTAGTAGCACGGGTGAAACAATTAGAAAAAGAGCTGTACATAGCTTTCTGGGTTGATATTCTTCAGAGGGTGGATGCAACTAATCGCAGTTAGCAAAGTGCAAAGCTTAACAGTTAAAAATCTAACTGTTGTTTTGCTTCCTAATTTGAGGGACTTCATCTTAATTGGTCATTAATATCTTCTAATTTTGCAAGCTTATTTGTTCAGCCTACTTGGTTGCTTTGGAAGCCTATCAAAACTCTCATCATCGGAGATTCAAAGTGCAGCTAAAACACTCATCAAAGCGTATCCAGAACATTTGGATACTTAGTTGATTGACGAGCTACTCTAGTTTGCAATGTTAGCTTATAAATATCGTTAAAGACGAAGAGTCTACACACATTAGCGGTGAATTCGATTTGCAGAGACTCTATATTAGTAAAGCAGGTTTGAATTTTTGATAGTTATTCAAATGTGGCAGTTGTTTTGTATTGAAAATATACAGGGTGGTCCAGAATAAATGAAATTACTTTGAAGGCTAATAACTTTGACAATTTTTATCCAAACGTCTTACTGGATACATTAAGTTAAAGACAATTCTCTTTTCTATTAATTTGATAAATATCTAAGAGATACTACCACACATATTTGAGAAATTATGATTTGTCGCTGATAAGTAATTTTCAATGAAATTGCGTGAAAACTGAAGATATGGGGGGGATTTAGCGCACTCAGTTAAGCTGCGCGTCTGTAGAACGATGTAAAGCCACGTTGCACGCGGTTAGTAAATTGTGGGCGACCACTTTGGAAGACGCGTGTAGATAGCTTTGAAAGTAAACAATCCCCAGGGTGATGGAAGTTATACTTAAATCCGCGCCGGCTGCTATTTGAGCGCCAACAAAAGGCAACGATTACTAATAACCGTGGAGAGGAAAGGAGGAAATAACGAAAACTACAAAAACAGAAACTGAAGAAAGGAAACATTGTAAACACATGCGGTGTGTCATGTGTGTAACTATATGGAATATAAAAAAGATATGAAAATAAAGAATTTAACGTTATGTGCATTATGTCTCAAACTATTTCAGAAAGCGCATTGCAGTTTCTATCCGTGTCCTAAATGAATTGAGAATTAATTGAACTAATGTTCAATGTGTCCACCATGTGCCCGAATAACTGCATTCACCCGCTGGGACCACTGACCAATTTGCCGAGTCCACGAGTGCCTGACTGATCTCTGGGTCTAGCGGAGAACATTGACTTTTTTCAAATGTTCAAGGTCGTGTATCGGTTCACGACATAGGCGTAACCACGACCGAAAATCTGGGGGGACACAATCATTGGCGTATCCACGGGGGGGGGGCAAGAGCCCCCCCTCTTAGGTCCGCCGATAAACCAATTTAAACTATATTTTCATTGTTTTTCTGGCAATTTCTATGTGTAAATAGGTATGTAACTAAGAGCAGTGATTAAGTTAAGGGGGGGGGGGGGGGCAGGGAACTTAGTTTCACTAGCATACACAGTACAACTACTGGCTGGAGCCAGTGGCGATGTCGGTAAGGTACTCGACCGCGGATCAGTATGTGAGGGGTTCAAATCCTGGGCTATCCTGTTACTGACATCGCTTTAGAGAGAGGAAACTGACGTTAACATTAGCTTTACCAGCTTTTACCTGTAAAAATCGACCCAGTGGCAGTGGCCTTGCCCTGCACGGTAGATGCAGCGCCGTGAGCAAATTCATCGAGATTTTCTAACAAAAATCTGAATAATACTATGAAATTACATTTACAACTTTTAGAATTCAAAATCGAAATTAGTAATATATTAATTCTTACCAGACTTGGCTCTAAATATTTGGTTTTAACAGAAATTTATCCATGATGCAATTACGCAGAACTTTGTTTACTGTCTATGAATTTATTTTGTAACAAACTCCATAAGCTAAGCCTTTATGCACATTTTTCAGAGCATCTACCGATGGTTGATAAGTTGACCTCTCAAGATACAATAGGCCTATGCAGCCGCTAACTCTAGATAGGCCAATATAGTTTCATCCCAGCAGCTCGGCTAGTTGGCATTCTCCTATATTTCGTCACACTCAATTAACATCGGTCGCTCAGCCCTATAGTCTCCTATATACTACTAAAGTATGTGACAGAATATAGGAGTCTATGGCCGAGCAAACACACTACAACTACAGCTATGTCATTAATTAATATCATGGAAGCGAATCAGTTTACAACTCGATCTACAGCACTATAAATGCTAGTAAAACTTACACATACAGTTATTGAGCGACATTGAAAATACGCAAAATTTCTTACATAAAGTATATATATTTGAGCCTAAATTCTGGGGGGACATTTGCATGCATGTCCCCCCCAGTCTAAATTCTGGGGGGACATGTCTCCCTGTCCCCCCCAGTGGTTACGCCAATGGTTCACGATAGACTAATTGCTGAAGACAATAGTAAACAATCGAATAGTAAATCGGGTGAGGGCTATTAGATGGCCAGTTCTACGGTTCAATAAACTCTAGCAGGTTTACTTTCATACAGGCATTCATTTGACGTGAAAAACATGAAAATTACATATCGGCGACTAATAATAATTTCTCAAACATGTGTTATAGTATCTCTTAGATATTTAGCAAATTAATAGAAAAGAGAATTCTCTTTAATTTAATGTATCAAGTAAGACATTTGGATAAAAATTGTCAAAGTTATTAGCCTTCAAAGTAGTTTCAGTTATTCTGGACCACCCTGTATCTAATTTCGATTGTCAGTAACTGCAGTGGGGAAAGAAAGTTCGTATTCTAAACTAAAATTAATCGGAAATCGTTTCAGAACATCTTTGACTCAACAACGACTCGTAAACCATTCAATAGTGAACCTTGAATCCGATCTTTTGCAGGCATTTAATTTTAGAGATGCTGTCACTTACCACTTATTCAACGTCAGAACGGACATTCCTTTGGTGAGAGATTAGGCTCCAGAAATTGCAATAAAAATTTCTAAACCGAATGGAAATTTGGAGATTGACCGGTGTGGTATGGGACAGGGAGGATGGAAAATGTCAATTCATATCCTGACCCTAGTTAAATTGAGATTCCAAGGGAAGATGACGAAGATTAAGATCAGTTGATCACTTATCACTAACTTTACAAATGCTAAGCCTAGAAGAGTAACTGGAAGTTGAACAGCTGCCGTTAACTTGTTTGTACTGTAGGCTATGGTTTTGGGCACTAATACTGTTTTTAACTAACAGAATATTATATCCAAATCATCATCATCTTCCCTTAAATCTCAGTTAACCAGGGTCGGGAAACGAATATACTTTCTCCAGTCCTCTCTGTCGCACACCATATCACAGTCAATCCCCGATTTTTCATGTCCTTTTTAATTACCGCATCCCACGTCAATTGTGGTCAACCTCCCTCTAGCTTAACATCTAGCTCTTCCCTCCAAACTCTCTTCACTACATCTTCATATGCCTCTCTCACAAAATGCCCATACCACCTAAATCTCGACTGAGCCAACCTATCCCCGATCCCATCAACATTCAAATTCATCCTCACATATTCATTTTCCATTCTGTCCTTCCTAGTTTTTCCACACATTAGACGTAACATTCTCATTTCTGCCACATGAAAACTCTGTAAATGTTCCCTTTTTAGTGTCCAACATTCCGAACCATACGTCATTACAGGCCTTACCACAGAACTAATAAAATAGAATGTTATATCTTAATATTATAAATTAATACAAAAACTTAAATAGATTTAATTATTCTTTAAAAAATATAACAATTGCACTCTAAATGCAATTTATCTTTCTCTGTTTGTATAGTCTACATGATCTGCTACTTATCGAGAATTGCATTTTCATCATAAGACTATGAATCTAGCTTATAATTTTGAGTTTAGTTTCCATTGGATAATGATTTCGATGAAACAACTTTTTACAGTACTGTGATTGTTCGTTCATAGGTTTCATTTGAATTGTCAAATATTTGACTAATATTCATGATTATACTAAAGGATTAATAAGCTTACTTTTGGTGACTATTGGCAATAGATTTCCGTTCGATAATTACTGCACTGAACTATTTTCCTATTTTCATAAACTATTTTCCAGCACAATCGCTGTATTTTTTTATTAAATATGTCATTGATTCATGTACATGTAGCATGCACATGAATGTACATAGTAGTAGTAGCATGTTAGCATTGCTAATTTATTGACTCTGTAACAGAATGGTACTATGAAGTCAAAATTTTAGTCAGGATTTTATAAACGAATTAACGCAGGGCTTTTTGTGTCAATAACAGGAGACAATATACTGAACTAAACGTTATAAAATGAGAAACTGCTTTGTACTTTCAAGGTACCGGACAATTTCTGCTCTAAAGCCTTCTTTCTCGTATTATCTATATATAGCCTTTACGGCATTATAGCCACTTGATTTGAAAGTCATCATAATTCTTATTAGATATATACCCATGAAAGAACTCCTGCAATTTTCAATTTTTGGAGAAATTGTCCCAACAACTATGATACTCAATCAAATATTCTATAGCTATATTATGCAGTCATAAGGACACCTCCACGCACTCCATAATAAGAGTTGCATACTAAATAACCAGCTTACCATTTACAGCAAGCAACGCCTAATAAAGTGTTTATAGCCTCAACAAGTGAGCTATAAGTAGTAACTTGACTATTTCTGTCTTAATTGACTGAGAAAGCGCGATACACGGTGAAGCATAAATTTCTGACTCAACAAGCGCTCTTAAATTAATATTAGATTCTATAAGTCTACTTGCATCAAACGACCTCCTCATACATCAACAGTCATGGTAGAGACTGCATCTCTCTCTCTATCTCTCTCTTAGTGCACTGCCTACTGGCAGGTCCATGGTATATAACGCCTCCACTTATCTCTATCTTATCTTATCTCTAGAGACTGTATTATCATCATCTCCCCTTAGATCCCAGTTTAGCTAAGGTCGGGATACGAATAGACCTTCTTTTGAAGTTTTTCCATTCGTTTAAATTTGTAGCAATTTCGGGAGCTCACCAACTGAATGCTCTTTCTGCCGTTGGTTTGGATCTAGTTTTTATGTCGCTTTCTACGAATCGTGCATTTCTACACGGTTGGTCTATTCTTCAAGCAACTTGGACGCAACACGGGGAAATTGCTATCCCTAGAGACTGTATATGAAACAAAAGGTTATGTTTATGAGTATACGAGAACACCTAAGAACACAGAGAACACTGACGGTGTCTGACCTTTGAGATCAGCTCTACAAGTTTAGAAGCTATTTGATTTTATTAAATATAAATTTAGAGATATTTCATCAAAAGAGTCAAAACTTAGCGAGTTACTTGGACAAGCAAGTTTCACATGACTGTAGAGAATCCATCAAACTAGTGATACCACATCGCGGCGCTAATTTATAATTTTGTACTAAACATCCAATCATAATATATCTTTGATAAAGGACCAGCTAACAGCTAATTCTCTCCAGCGCTATATATTATACTACTATACTATACTACTATTACGAACTGTTCCTGCAGGACAGTAAATTCCTTGAAAATGAGCCTTCAGAATTTATCAGAACCACTATCATCAAGGATAGTATCTTGAATATTCATTCAAGGCAATGTCTATCACCACCTATGAACCTGATAACAAAGCACAATTTATTTACTACTCCGCAAGCAAGTTCATTTTCCTTCAAACTAACAGTTTAACAGAAATAATGGTGAAAGTACTAGTATGCCTACTGGTTCATTAGTTTATTTAAATCCCCAAAATACATGTATATAGAAAATTAATCAGATATCATATATAAAAATTAAATACTAATATATTTAATTAATAAAACCTGATTTACGCTTACAAAAATTTAACTACACTAAACCAATAAGCCATTGACCAGGAAATTTTGACAGCCGCAAGAGCTTCAATAAAATTTGACAACTGCAAGAAAATTCAATAAAATTGAATAATTGTAGGCTACTAGT
The DNA here is from genome assembly GCA_905160935.1 of Enchytraeus crypticus. Classification (NCBI taxonomy): domain Eukaryota; kingdom Metazoa; phylum Annelida; class Clitellata; order Enchytraeida; family Enchytraeidae; genus Enchytraeus; species Enchytraeus crypticus. The sequence goes on along the minus strand of CAJHZI010000447.1, from coordinate 152,395 downwards.
ATTTCAATATTTCCTAGATGCTTGCAGCTACTAGCTAGGAGCAGTAAACATTAGCGTCAATCAAATAGCTATCAGGCATATTAGTTTTTAATATTTATAAATATCACGAGATGAGTTTTACATTTTTATATCTATTTTTACACTTCACCTTGTACCTAAATTATGCCCATAAGTTGTATTTAAATAAATATCTAAAAACTATTAGGGAGAGGGCACTATAACCAATGACAACGTTCACAAGTGCCGACAAAAATCCTTTTATAAATCTTCTTATAGTAAAAGTAATTATCCTTCAAAACACGTCTTATAGCACTTTACTCACACCGCAGCACCTACTACAGCTTTTATGCCTCAATATAACTGCAAACATATGATTATAAACAGGATTGTACGTTTTGTACTTTCATTAAATAACCAGAATATATCGATTGGAAGACAAAGAAAAAGATATATTCTCTGTGTAACAATTCAATATACATGTACCTAAAAAATTTGAAAACCCAAGGATGATACTAGCATTCTAAGACGAGATTAATTTGTCACCAATTGTCAGTATTTTTGCCTCTAATGATAAGTTGAGTAGAACCTGTACCTCATTATCCTTTTGGCCACTGTCCAAAATTCAGGTCAGTCAGTAGTAAAATAGTGATGAAAGTCTATTGGTAATTCCTCTCTACCTACAGTAATCTATTCCCTTATTTCATCACTGTCTGATAACGACAGATAATTACAATACATGTATATCAAAATATAGTGTAATCGCTATACAAGCTAGATATTTAGTATATTTTGTACTGTAATCGTATTTCACGTAAAGCATTTAATAATACTGCTATATAAATAAAGTTGAGATTTCAAAGTATTGAGTTTTTTGAAAGTGTGATCCTAGACGATAGCTAAGCTAGGGCAAGCGACCAATGAGGACATGCCTAGACAGGAAGGAGAAACGAGAGTTTAAGTTTATTTCAGAATCACACGCCACTACAATATTACATGCAAATTATAAAACGTCCAAAGAAATATACAGCATGAATTCATATCAGAATAAATATTTCAGTCCAAAACATATCCAGCACATAATTAATAATTTGTCTATTCTATCAGTAGTAGTAGTTCTATGTATCTGATCAGAAATAGAGGCTACCAAAACAGCGACTAGCGTCATCTAGTTGGTTACCTCGAAAATACAAATGCAAACTTACAAATTTTCAAACTAGTGCAAGTCAACAGAAAAATAACATAAAACATTAATTTGTGGGATAAAACGAAAGAAAGGAAATTTGTTATATCATATTTTCAACGTGTTCCTTAATTTTCCTTAAATAAATATAGGTGGAACTGATTGCCTGTATGTTTTCAGGGAGCATATTCCACAAATGGGAACATATGTAACTGGTAGTTCTTTTTCCATAGTTAGTATTTGTATAAGGTTTGTATAAATTCAACGGTTTTCTCATATTATAATGGAAAAGAGAGTTGGCGAAACTAATCTTGTCTGTGAACATTTTTGGTACTTTTTCCGGGCTATGAATACATAGATGAGCAAGTTTCAATAGCTTAAAATTACACAGTTGGCGTATAGGAAGTGAATTTACTATTTCATATAAGTCATAAGTTTTAGTTGTTAATTTTTTCTTAAATAGAATTCTTAGTATAGTATTCATTGTTATCAAATTACTCAAGTGAGTGGAGTAGGTATTTCCATAAATCTCAATGCAATACTGAATCTGACTATGAATAAAAGAGTAGTAAATTTTTTTGAGGCAGTGTTTTGGTAAGAAATCACGAACATTATATAAAATACTGATAAGTCCTTTTAGTCTACTACATACCATATCAACGTGGAGCTTCTCCAAGTAAGATTTTCATGGAGTATTACACCTAAATATTTAACTTTAGCTGTTCTAGAGATCAGGACATTATCTAAAAAGACTTCAAGCTTTTGTGGTATACTATACTTTTGGTTTGCTTTATGAATAATCATATAGCATGTTTTATCTAAATTTATGCAAACTTTGTTAGCATCGTACCAAACTTTAAGTTTTTTAAGACACATATTCGCATTCTTTTCGAGCTCATTTACATTTTTACCAGCAATAAAAATATTAACATCATCTGCAAATAACTTAGGCTTACAGTCCCATAGAGCATTTGCCATGTCATTAATGTAAATAAGAAATAATAGTGGACCTAAAATGCTACCTTGTGGAACCCCACAACTGTTAAATTGCATCTCAGAGCTGGTGTTATTTACATATACATATTGAGGACGATTTTTTAAATAGTTCATTATCCATTTGTTCATTTGACCCTCTTATTCCATAGTGATGCAGTTTATCGATTAGTATCGAATGGTTTACCGTGTCAAATGCCTTCTGAAAATCGATGAATAGCCCTAGCACAAGGTTTCCAGAATCTAGGTTTTCATAACAGAAATCTATCGAGTTCAGAACCGCAAGCATAGTGGAATGATTATGTCTAAATCCAAATTGATTTTCATAGAATACATTATACTTATTGAAAAAATTATTTAATCGTCTAAAGACTAGTTTTTCAAGAATTTTATTAAATACACTTAAGAAAGAAATTGGTCGATAATTGGATGGATCAGTTATTTGTCCTTTTTTAAACACTGGAATTACCTTTGCAATTTTAAATACTTCGGGTACCACACCACTGGATAATGATAAGTTATAGATGTAAAGTAGAGGCTCAATTAATATAAATCTAACTTCCTTTATCAGTATACCACTGAAACCATCATGACCATTGGCATTTTTATCATCTAATTTCTCTATGCTTTCGAGAAGTTCATCGTAAGTTATTTCTTCTACGAATATTGATGTTTTTAGAGAATTTTTTAGAAACTCTTTATGATGTGTTGTTTGGCTTTTAATTTTACTTGCTGTCTTTTCACCTACGGTACAGAAATGATTGTTTAACGCATTTGCAATGTCCGAGTTATTTTTGATAAGAGAACCTTCATAAAAAAGTTTATTAATTGAGGATTTGTTTGTTTCGTTTCTGTTAATGCTTAATAACGAATTGATATTTTTCCAAATACTTTTTATATTTACTGATTTCTGGTCTAGCATATTACTATAGTAATTAATTTTAGCTTGTCTAATTGCTTCTTTATATTTTCTCCTTAATTTTTTTAATTTATTCAAGTCAAGCTCAGTACGATTTTGAATCCATTTTTATGTAGTTTATTTTTTTCATCACATAGCTTCTTTAATTGGTATGAAAACCATTTTTTATCTTTGTATGTTCTTCGGGAGACTTTAGTCAGTGGGTAAGATTCATTATAAATATCATAAATTGTCTCATTGAACTTGTTGTAGCAAAGGTTTGCATCATTCTGAGGCTCTGACTTGTCTGTATTAAGAAGTGTAGTCCAATTAATTTGGCTTAGTTTCTCTTTAAATGCATGTTTATTCTTGTTAGTCAATAAACGTACCATTGGTCTTTGCTAGTATTTTACTTTTTCAGATGTTATTTTGAGGAGTAAATTCGGTAAATGATCAGATATTTGATGTAGCAAATTACCACAGTACATTTTATGTTATCACTAGGACAATTATATTAATATATATTATCTATTAGCGTGGTACTAGTACTAGTTATTCTGGTCGAAGTAAGAATGGATGGAAGGAAATTGTTGCTAGTGGTCATGTTCAAGTAAGATTCAATATGTGGATTAAATTCATATTTTATCAAGTCTATATTAAAGTCTCCAGCAATGAAGCAGTAATTTTTCTTTTTTGAAATTATACTCAAAGTTTTTTCTAGTGATTCACTAAAGGTAGATATTGCTAGATTGGGATGCCTGTAGACACCTCCCACAATGAATTTCTTGTTGTTTTTTAAAATTTCAAAAAAAACGATTCTACTTTACACTTTTCATTATCATCTAATTCAAGATCATATCGTCTTGAGATATTTAACTTTTTTTTAATAAACCTTCCTACCCCACCTACTATACCATTACTGGGTAAATTAAAATAGAAATCATACCCAGTTAGTATTTTGTTAAAGAAATTTACGTTAGTAACCCAAATTTCCGTTACTACAATAACATCAAAATTAATGTCAAGATTTGCGACTAAATCAACAAATTCAGTAACCTTGGCATTAAGGCTTTGAATATTTAAATGAATAATTTTGAAATCAAAATTACAACTGGAGTTATAGATGTTATTAAACTCATGACGAGTAAAATCATGGTAGTTATCTAAATAATGTGGAGAATTATTAATTTTATCATTAATATTCATCCTATGTGCATAGTTATGGTTAATAGATGAATCGATAGCCGCCATTTAGAAGTGTGTCAGATTCGGATGCACATTTCTTGACTTGTCGCTGAAGACCCATTCTCGAATACTGCTGCCAGCTGGCCACGAATTGTCGTTGTAGATAATGTTCTCACATTTTGCATCAAATGTCAGCATGAAGTATGCCGAGCTGAATTCTCTCCCATCTTTAGTTTTGTTGAAGAGTTTTCTACAGTTGATGATCTCTGCTCCGGCATCTTTCACGTATTCGGTGACATTTTCAGTAGTAGTTTCCTTTGTTAGGCTCCCCAAAAATACCGTCATCCTTTGAGGTGTAACTTGTAGGTCAATTTTCGTATTTTTTCCAATGATAGACCTCCTAGGTTTTTTCTTGATTATATGAAAGAACTCTTCAGATGAGATGGGATGAGCACTTTGCTGTTCTGAAGTTTTACACCTACTGTTGGTCCCATCGGGTTGAGTGGTTGATACCACCCTAGACCAGCTTCTTGGCTCTGCCGTTAGTCCATCATATGGGGCACTCATGTGAGAGGTATTGACACCACCGGATGATATAGTTGACTTTAGATGCTTGATAGTTTCTTCTGCTTGATTCAGTCTGACAGTCAGTTTCTTATTTTCCTCCATGAGGTCGTTCATCATGACAGACATCATTGATTGAACAGACTGGGCTACTATGGGCCCAATTACCTTACCCATTTCTTCTGCAAATTTCCCGCTTCTTACCAACTCTGCAAGTTCCTCCCCTATTGATCGCTGTTTAGGAGGCATGCTAACAGTTGGGCAGAAATGACAGGGTCAATTAGAGTTTACCAATTTGAACTATAACAGTCAGCATCTACTCAAGCCTGACGAGTGTTAACGCAGCAATTTCCATTCATGAAGTGAGTAATTGATCGACTGTCACAGGTGATAGAGTACAAAGTCTAACTTGATAAGGTCCTTATATATTTTATAATATTCCTACTTCTCAGATGTATTTAAATCCCAGCACATCTTATATAAAATAAATTCTAGGTCTTTATGTTGATGCAATTTCCCTACATTTAAGCTATTCCAGTGTTAATTTGTAGAAATATAAAGTTTTATTAGTAATTTTAGAAATAAACAAACGTTAATCAACGATGTTTTCATAGATGAGGAGAAAAGAGGAGAATCAAGATGAAAGAATGACAAAAACGTGCCACATTGAAAAGAGATTTAGTAGATTTGAAGAATCTCAGTAGTAGCCGAATTCAAGAGTAATTTAAAGAGTTCGTTTAGTAGAACTCATTGCAGTCCATAGATCAGTCGATGTGAAGAGAGTGATCTGTAGATGATCAAACTGGAAAGAGTGTTCCACCGATATATTCTGACCTAAGGATTATATTAGAAGGAATCCTACTAAGCGAGTGGTCGTAAGGAAAGAAAAAGATAGAGTAGGAATTTGAACTAGAGAGCGTAGTAGTAATGTGTGTATCGATAGAAATTTTGCTTTATGTAAAATGTATCGATAGAAATTTCGCTTTATGTAAAATGCATTCGTTGCTTTATTTAAAGTGAACAGTTTTCTAGTAGAAAAGTATAATTTTAAGGTCTACGAATTTCGCTTACACCTGTTATTTTATATGTCATATTTACATGTGCTATTGCTATTTTTATATTCATTTAATATTTTTTGGTTGCTATTTTTATTTTGCTTACACGTGAATTGTTTCAATTTTCATATAAGTGCATAACTGTGCATTCTATTACTCTTTTAATATTAAATTAATTGTAATTTAATACAGTCGTTGGATTCATTAGTAGATCAGATGTGAATCTAGATTCAGTCGAAAATTGAGTATCAGGTGAAGATTCCAATATAATTATTAAAGTCAAAATTATACGAATCTAAGCCCATGAAAGTTTACCTCAGGAATTAATTTACCACAGATGAAAATGTAGAATCACGTCTTGACAAGTTACAAGCAGTATTACAAAAGATAAAGAAAACCACCGAAATGGATAATTAATTAGGTAATATAGATCTATTGTCAAAGCACTTTCTGAAAAGAAAAAGTCCTTTCTGATTACATAGTGTATGCTAACAGCATACAATGCAGCCAGCGTGGTACTACACCGATTAAAAATGCTGGTAAAGCTAATGTTAACGTCAGTTAACATTAGCTGGTCGAATAGCGTACCGACATCGCCACTGGCTCCAGCCAATTATATAGAAAAGTTACGAAATGCACAAAACTGTAACGTAAGCACTTAGGAATTCTGTGAACATTTCTGGTACTTCACTAAGAGAGAGATGAACAAACATATAAAATTTGCAGATATAAAGCAAAAAAGCTGGTAAAGCTAAGGTTAACGTCAGTTTCCTCACTCGAAAGCGATGTCAGTGACGGGCAAGCCCAGGATTTGAACCCCGCACATACTGGTCCGCGGTCGAGTATCTTACCGACTTCGCCACTGGCTCCAGCCAGTGGCGAAGTATATGCAGTAAAGGCGCTATTCACTAGTAATAACACAGCCCAAGGCCTCAGCAAGTGATCTCATTGAGAGGCAGTCAAACGTTCCAAGAAATGAAATTAGTTGCAATAATTCGTTAAAACCCGCTGTTGCGTTTTTAACGGCACGTGATTACTCTGAGTGATGTTCTGGTTGGGATTCAAAGTGCAGACTCTTGTTTAGCAATGAGAGTGTGAGCAACAGTTACATCTTTCCTGTGGCTTAAGCTGATGTACAAATACTGATATTTAGGAATAAAAATATTTGAAATTTAGTTGTGCCGTTGTGGAATCACCGTATTTCCCCGTGTTGTGTTCCGGGTTGTTTGAACAATTGATCAACCGGTGACTGCACGTGTCGTAGAAGGCGACTAAAGCACTAAGATCCATACCAACGTCAGAAAGGGCATTCGGTTGGCGAGCGCCTAGGCTCCAAAAATTGCTACAAAAATGAAAACGAATGGAAATGTCTCAAATAGAGGATTGGCAAATGATATGATGTAGAATTTGAGACAGTCTGTTCGTATCCCGTCCCTAGTTAAGCTGGGATTGATTCAAAGGAAGAAGATGATGATGATGTTGTGGGATCATTGTAGATCACTGTAGGATCACTGTGGGAACACATCTATTTATATAGTATCCTTAAATAGAGTACTAATGCTAAATAGAATATATTACTTATCTATCCTATTGGGACAGTGCAAATGGATTTATTCATAAATATTTTGTAGAGAAAAACCACATGTATAATATCCCAATTTTAATGATTACACTAAAATCATACAAAAAATTATACACTAGTAATTACATTATTATAAAATTAATATCAAATCTATTATTAATTCGGTTTTGTGGACTTTAGATTCAAAGATTTTATTGTATTTTATGTTGTATTTTATATTTTATATTGTATTTTATTTTATATATTTTTTTACACAAGAAATAAGGGTTTAAGACAGATTGATATATACTACATTCAAAGATTATGATTAGTGTAATTTAAATTGTCTTTTGATAGATCCGAAAGTAGCTTTGTATTATTTTAATATACTAAAAATGCATTTGTTTACACATTCTATATATATATATATATATATATATATATATATATATATATATATATATATATATATATATATATACATGTATATATATATCTCTTTATTTTGCCACCGGAGCGAACAACACACATTCATTGCACAGTGCACTACAAACTAAAAGAAACAAAATGCAAATACATACATAATACATTATATCTCAGGAACAGTTTAACCCATCAAGAACGAAGGGTTAGCTACATTGTGCTAATTACATGGATTAGGATTCATAAATGGTTAGTGATTTCAAACTTTTATAGTTTAACCCACTCTGGGTGTTTAGATTATATTTATAATTATGGGCATGAAAGTAAATTAAAATAAAACCAAGATTACAACTTTTCCATAAAGATGAAAGATGATATAGTTTTTGATATAAAGGACAGGACATATTCAATAACAAGAACAAGAACATGATAGTTGTGAACGTGCTATTATCATCCATCAAAGACATCAAGCATTACAGAGTCAAAACTGAGTTGATGAGCAGAATGCCATGTCCATTAAATAATGCTAATCCAAACCTGCAGAGAACCAGTCCCAGGAAGATGGAAATGAGAAAAGCACACTTTTAACCGCCTATGAAGCTGTTCAGATGCAAGGAATGGATGATAGGAGGAACATAAAGAATTACAAACAGTGAACAGAAGATAATTGCAGATCTCGGATGTAGCACTGTAAAGGCTGCTTGGATAATAGCAGCTAGAAAGTAGGTTAGGTCTCTCAAGAGTATGCCTAATCAACTTAGAAGACTGCATAAAGGACCATCTTCTTCATTTACATCTCTCTCTCTTTCTCTCTCTAGAGAATGTTTGCCACGAGGCAAGTCCAAGGCGCACATTCTATTCAGTCTGCAGTCACACTCCAAAAAGTGCACTCCTTCGATCGACAACTGAATTCCTTCACATAGGGCTACGCCTTATTCACACTTTAATGTAGCCTATTGGCTAGAGCTTCACTTGTATAAGTGAGACGAAACTTTCTAATCATCAGAGCGTCATCAGCAATTCTTTGAAAAAGTGCTACAGAGTGTAACATCAGCATCCCTACTACTGCAACTGCTCAAGAACTTTGGCAGGATTTCAAATCCATGGTCTCTTTCACATAAGGCTAGTGTGCTAGCTACCAACTCAAGCATAAGCCAATATTTTCATATGTGTGAAATTTCTAAATTCAATATTTGTCACAAGACCTACTAGAAGCGTTAGAATTTCCTTGATTAGCATTTATTTGATGGACGCTATTGAGATATTCATTCTTCTCTTTCTGTGGTCTAAAATTTGGAAATTCCTCCTTCACTATTATCAGTAATGGGTGCCTTTTGACTTTTATTAATATTTAGTAAAAACTGAAGTTAAGGTTAACGTCAGTTTCCTCACTCGAAAGCGATGACAGTGATTGGCAAGCCCAGGATTTGAACCCCGCACATTCTGATCCGCGGTCGAGTGTCTTACCGACTTCATCACTGGCTCCAGCCAGTAACAAGCATTATAGTGAAATGATTAACCATGTTGATATCTATATAACCTTTAATATCATATGTTTAAACAGTTACGCAATTTAGTATATTTGCCAATTAACCAGTCCTTTGAATGTCTGAGATTTTACTCTCAGATTAGTGCGGCTAGAAATGGAACCAAAGAGAGTTCAGGATCTGCCACTTTAAAACTTCATAATGTTACCTGACGCCTCCAACACTAGGCTATTAAGATATCTCACTTCGTTAGGTAGACGTTCATTTTCTTTCTCCGTTCCTAGTACTGTTTGGAACTCTCTGCCTCCTGATCTTCGCTCATGTTCTACTACTTCCACTTTCGGTTGTAAGTTGAAAACACATCTCTTCCCACCACAGATTTTATTTCATCTTGCCTGACTGTTTTTTTGATCACCGGACCGGCACTGTTTAGGATCTTTTATTTCTCTTCAGCACATGTTTTTTCAGATCGTTCGGGGTGAATCGATTTGTAGTGACATGTGACGGGGGGACGTCCCTGACATCATCCTTATATGAGGAAACGGACTTTAAACCTTTATTATTATTATTATATTCAGATATTCGTTCCGTTAGTAAACAATAACAGAGTCTAAAATCAAAACAGACTTTAATTTTTTATCAATAGAGGCCATTTAAAGCCACTTTTCAAACCCAAGTTTCTCGTACCAATAAGACGCCTGAAAAAGAATTTATATTAGTTAACATCAAAAATATAAAACTGAGCTCAAATTTACATTTTAAATTGTGCTATCGTGCAAGAATATAGATATAGCTTACCAGATACTTTGATGCTTCTAAAGTTAGCAAATATGCAATATTCCATAAGTTGTATTTCAAAGTAACTCTTGATGAACCCCAAAACTAAGCCTCTAGTTAAGATTTTCTAATTCTCATACCTGAAACAGGCTCTAAAGTCTATATAAATATTCTCACTTAAAAGTGCTCATAATATTCGTTCATTTCAATGATATCTGATACAACACAGAAATCTAACACTTTGTAATTAGAAAGGACATAAAATAACTGTTCAACACTATGCATACATGGCAATGAATTGATTAACTAAAACTACTTAACTATATAAAGTATTATAATCTTTTATACTCAATAAAGAACATCCTATAGTAATGGAAATATTTGTTACTTAAGTATTCATTTGGCTGGAGCCAGTGGCGATGTTGGTAAGAAATTCGACCGCGTATCAGTATGTGCGGGGATCAAATCCTGGCTCGCTCGTCACTGACACCGCTTTTGAGTGAGGAAACGCACGTTAACATTAGTTTTAACTTTCTTTTAGCTATATAGCATGTATATTAGAATTAGTAATTAAGCAAAATTTATAAATTATATATTAGACATTAAAGATAAACTGTGTCAATATAACATAAAAGTTATGACTATGAGATAAAATAAATGATGAGTAGCATATACTTTTATCTCAATAAAAAATTTAGTAGCAATCTTTGTAAAGCATCCTCAAGGTAATATTATTGTGAATATTGTCACTCATAGCCTATACAGTTTTAAACGGGAATAAAATGGATGGGCTCCATCTTTAACTTTATAGTTATATATAATTATTCGTTGCCTTAGAATAAGAAAAAGATTTGGTGACACCAGATAAAACTAAACATGATGACAGCTATTGAAGCATTGATCAAAAATTTAAGCAATCTCCTGTCTGCTTCTTCAGCAATCTCGTAATAAAAAGGAATATCATTATCCAAATTACACTTTTTAGCCTACCTTAGAAAAGTCTCAAAAGTTAATTTTGACAAAAAGGTAGCCTTAAATTTTTTTACAAATAATACAGAATCCAAACCCTTAGATTTATGGCCGTATTTACTAGTGAGATACTCAAGTATTTAAAAATCAACAGTTGCATAAACTGCTGTTTATTTGATATTCTGTAAGCTTGAATCGATGTGTAAAGAAAAGCATAGCTGCCTGCCTGTTTTCGGGCATTAAAACAATTGATTAGTTACACCACTGATTACGAAATAATATTCTAGCTTTGTTTAAGAAGTAAACTGATTGGTCCATCAGCCTGAAGGACAGCGCTGTCATTGGCTGAGTGTCATAATTTTGGTGGTTAACCTTGTAGTTAATAACCACGCAACATTTTTTAGTGAATACCAAATACTCTGAACAATAGTTTACACAACAACAGATGCATAAGTGATCAATTGATTTAAGAAAAGTTAGTAAATGCTGGTATTAGTGTTCAAATGACAAAAAGATTTGTGGCTGCAAATGGCCTCATTGATGTGTTTCGTGACGGAGAAATTGGACTTAAAGTACAACACCCAAACATTTCAGTGAATTGACTCCTATACCATCCACGCGTGGTGTCCAGGACACTGAAGAATAGACTAACTGTTAACTGCATGTGTTGTAAAAAGCTGGTAAAGCTATGGTTAACGTCAGATTCCTCACACGAAAGCGATGTATAACCTTCCGTGAAGGGATCAACTAATTGATCTATGGAGAGCTCTATATAGAGCTCGATAGCAGACTTGAGAGTATGAATATGTATCATGGACCAACCGCTTGGCAGAACACTAGATTAGGGTTCAATTCGCCTTAGGAGCAATCATTTAAAACTTCATGTCGTTACCCCTACGCAATTAAGACATTCTATCGATATTCATATCAATGTTTGTGTGGTTTTCCCTTTACAATCTTTATAATACGTGAAGAGGTGTGAATTCTACGATTTTACTGGTGTTACAAGTTCACCGACTTCATGAAACAGCATAATTAAATTAAGTTAAGTAATCAGACCAAGAGCAGAACAGGTAACGATAATTTAGCATCAACAAACAGTTACCATGACAATTGCAAAATAGAGAACAGGAAACTAACTTAATTCCAACAACAACAACAAAACTAACACTGAAGCAACAGCAACGATAACTACAGATAAAAAAGTAAACACGAATTATAGTGAAATGGTCAACTATGTTGATATCTATCACTTTTTAATACCATATGTTTAAACCGTTAGGCAATTTAGTATATTTTCCGTGTTATCGGTCCAGTTAATGTTCTAGATTTTACTCTCAGATCAGCACGGCTAGGATTCGAACCCACGATGGTTCATTCAATCCACATCAGGATCTGTCATTTAAAACTTCATGACGTTACCCCTGCGCTATTAAGACATTATGAAATAAAAGAAATGCTCGCGATCCCCATGCAAGGCTTTTTCGAAACACCCAAACATATATCGAATATATATATATCTAATATTGATTTACACACACACACACACACACACACACACACACACACACACACACACACACACACACACACACACACACACACACATATATATATATATATATATATATATATATACAGACTGAGTCAAATAAATTGACCCCCTACTGACAATTTTCAATAACTTTGGTAACTGATAAAAGTAAACACGCATTATAGTGAAATGATCAACTATGTTGATATCTATACTTTTTAATATGCACATATTTAAACCGTTAGGCAATTTATTTCATTTTCCTTATAACCAGTCCAGTGAATGTCCGAGATTTTACTCTCAGATCAGCGCGACCGGGATTCGAACTCACGACAGTACAATTCATATCAGGATCTGTCATTTAAAACTTCATGCCGTTACCCCTACGCTATTAAGACATTCTAAAGCTAAGGTTAACGTCAGTTTTCTTTCAGGAACTAGCTTTATTGTAACTAGGTATACTACCCATCACTGGTTGCAAGCTTTGAATAAAGAATTACTTACCACCAATCTTATAAAGCGAAGATCAGAAAGATATCGTAACCGTAAGTCGCTTTTGCATCTTATGAATGAGATGTCGGCCGGTATCGGAGCTGATTTCAGCTACATGTGACGGGATAGTTATTGTTTCGAGATCGGGCGGTTATTCTCACCGGTAAATTAAAACAAAAGTCGTTGCAGGGGCTGATACTCAACAGTCGCAGGTGGCTCCAGCCAATAGGAGAGCGCGAAATCCGCTTAAATGGTTAGAATTCTTGGAAATGTGACGTTACAGACTCAAGATAAAGGTGAGAATAGAGAAGTTTCATAGTATGCAAAAAGCAGATTGGTAGTTATCTCGCGGATAAAGTCAAATGGTAGAGATTGCTATCGACGAGGATATCTTTCCGTTTATAATATTGGGTATGAGCCGATCTTATGTGGCGAAGATATCTTTCACTCCGAACAATATCGTCTCGTCACCGAAAGTCGCTTTTGCATATTATGAACGAAATGTCGTTCGATATCTGAACTGATTTTAGCTACCTGTGACGGAGAAGATATCTGCTGAGACTCGACCGATTATCTTTCGCGTGAATTTAAAACAATTAAAACAAAGTTTGTCGCCAGGCGGCTGACATTTAATCGGCACTGGTGGCGTTAGCCAATAGGAGAGCACGAAATCCGCTTAAACGGTTAGAATTCTTGGAAATGTGACGTTACAAGATAAAGTTGAGAATAGGGAAGCTTCATAAAATGCAAAAAGCAGATTGCTAGTTATCTCGAAGATAAAGTCAAATTCTGTCAATTGATATTGGTAAGAATATCTTTCCGTTTATAAGATCGGGTATTATTCCATATCTTTGGTTACAAGTCTCTCGACTTCCTGATCCAGTATAATTAAATTAATGGTGATAATGGTAACCATGACAGCGACGAGCAGAGAAGAAGACATTGAAATAAGAATGTATTTTTTCGTAATTGGCAATAAAAATAAATAAATTGATTGTGATGGTTAGTGTCAGTTTTAATTTTGCAATAAAGTTTCTATTAGTTATCTTCTGCAGTGCATCAGGATACTCTGAAATGTGCTTTTTGTACAAAATATTATATTTTTAGAAAAAACTTTGCCTTTGAATTGGTCCTGAATGTCTTGTACATTTGCGTATGACACTGCAAGTTTTGACTTCTTATACATAATAATAACAACAATTAGAGTGCTACAGTCATCAATGACAACATCGAGCACTATTGAGACAAAATCAAGCCGGCGAGCAGAAAAAGAAGGTCCAAAAACGGTGCAAATTCCAAAATCCAGAAATTCAGTCCAAAGTAATACGTAATAATAGCAATAATAATAATTATATAATAATAATAACACGCATTAGAATGATCAACTATGTTGATATCTATCACTTTTAATACCACATGTTAAATCCGTTCGGCAATTTTACTATTTTCCGTGTGGCCAGTCCAGTGAATGTCCGAGATTTTTCTCTCAGATCAGGGCAGCTGGGATTCGAACCCACGAGAGTCAAATTCACCTCAGGGTCTGTCATATAAAATTTCATGACGTTGTCTACACCTCTAACCATTGCGCTATTGAGATATTCAATAATAATAATAATAATCACAGTGCTACTATCGTTCAGGACAATATCGAGCACTATTGAGACAAATCCAAGCCGGCGAGGATAAAGAAGATCCAAAACGGTTCATATTCCAAAATCCAAAAAATCAGTCCAAAGATAACGCCGCTGAAGTATCAGTTTAACTGAGATAAATATTGTGGTGTATTAGGAAGAGATTTCAAGAGAGTTTGGAGGAAGAGTTGGATGTTTAGCTAGAGAAAGGTAGACCACAATTGACGTGGGATGCGGAGATTAAGAAGAACATGAAACATATTGGATTGACTGATGATATGGTGTGGGACAGAGAGGATTGGAGAAGGTCTATTCGTATCTCGACCCTAGTTTAAACTGGGATTTAATCATCACATGATGATGATGATGCTTTCGAGGTCAGCAGCAGTCAGGATGTGGTGGAGATAATTAATTGATGGTTGATAATGCTTGCAGGGTCAGCAGCAGTTAGTATGTGGTGATAATTAATTGATGGTTGATAATGTTTGCAGGGTCAGCAGCAGTCAGGACGTGGTGGAGATAAGAAAGATGAGAAAGACAAGAAGAAGAAATATGAACCTCCAGTGCCTACACGTGTTGGAAAGAGAAAGAAGAAGATAAAGGGGCCTGAAGCTGCTAACAAATTACCTCAGGGTTTGTTGTTTTTCTTGTATTAATTAAAAATGGCTTGTTTCTAACTTAGGTAATGTGTGCATATAAATATTAGTATGTATTAAATGCTTTTAATGTTAACATTCTATGTGATATGAAGCTATAAAAATATATTAAATTATTGTGGAGCATCTTTCACTGTTATTCTATAAAGCAGTAAGTACTGTGTACGTATTCATGTAGTTTAATATGTTTGTACGTACAGTACTTTTATGTGTGTGCATTCCAGTTACTCCACACACTCGCTGTAGACTGAAGCTGTTGAAGCTGGAGAGAATCAAGGATTACCTCCTGATGGAGGAAGAGTTTATAAAGAATCAGGAGAGGCTGAAACCACAGGAGGAAAAGCAAGAGGTGCTTGGTTGCTGTTGTGTTTACTTGTTCTGTCATACATTTTCTATGCTGATCAAATGAATCTTTTTGTGTTATTATTTTTTTGATTTTTCTCCTGACATCTCTTGTTATGCCGAGTCCTTTCTGCTGTGCTATTCAAGTAGTGAAGCTACTTTTAATGGTGCTTCTGGTAGATTGGATAATTATATATAATGTAGTAATTATCTTCAATGATTTCAAGATAGAAAGCTTTAAAAGGCTCCATAAAACTGCTTTATAAGATTTAAATTAGGAATTATTATGCTACTAAGCTCGAAAATTCTATGAAAAAATAGTCCTTACCAAACTATCAGAGATGTAAAGTCCCTAGTGCTTTTTAATGCCTGATGTGACAAATATATGCTATTTGTAATTGCTAAAGAAATTTATTTAATAATGAAACATATACGTTTAACAATATTAGTCGCACAACGCTGGTATGGTTTGAATTCTTTCTCTATCAGGTGCTTGACACTCTGACACTTGACAGGTGTTGACGCTTTTCTTGTCTTCTGTGCTTATGAAGCTTACGATGAAGCTTGTGAATGATTAAGCTACTACCAAGTGCGCTAAATGGCGGGATTAGCGCACTTGGTTTAGTTGCGCGTCAATTATCGAAGTTAAGCTGCATCGACCTCGGTTAGTACTTTGTTTGTGGCCACCTTGGAAGACCGAGTGTTTGTAAAAGCTTAGGAAGGAAAAAATGCCAGGGTGATGGAAGGTTATTCTTAAATCCGCTCCGGCTGCTATTGATGCGCCATCAAAAGGCAACGATTACTAATAACCATGGAGAGGAAGGAAGAAATTGCATCTGTGGAAGCATCTGTGCTTCCTGACCCAGTGTGCCGTTATGTTATGTTATGTTAGCTCTGTTGAGTGAGCTCATTGGACGCTAATCATTGATTAAGCTCTGCTGAGTGAGCACATTGGATGCTAATCAATGCTTGAGCTCTGCTGTGTGAGCACATTGGATGCTAATCAGTGCTTGAGCTCTGCTGTGTGAGCACATTGGATGCTAATGAATGCTTGAGTGGGAGCTCACTGACGCTAATCAGAGTGACACTCTTGAGCTGCTTGCTGATATTTTCTACAGTGTAGTAACGTTAGATGAAGTTGTTTTAGGGTTTCAAAGTATGTATTGATCACTCTTGTTGCGTGCTATAATTATTATTGTATATTTCATGATGTTATGGTGTGCTATATTGCATTGTATGACATTGTTATAAGAATAATACTGTATTGTAATGTCTTTAGTTATATTACTCCATTAAAACAGTACTCTATTTTATTCTGTTGTTGTATATTTTATAGTGCTGTCTTAAACTGTATCATATTTTATACCCCCATATTATGGTGCACTATAGTATGTATTGATGCCCTATATTAATAGTGTACTACATTGTTTTGTAGTGTATAGTCTTACAATGTATTCCCATGTCTTGTCCGGAACGTTGAAGAATAGATAAGCTGTAAACTACATGTGTCGTAAGATGCGACTGAGCAATAACTGTGGAGGGCAACGGGAAACTACATCAGAAGCCTTATTAAGCCCGTGCTGTAGGCTGCATTAAGGCATGAATAAGGCATAACCTATCCTGAAGGGATTAACTTATTGATTGATTGAAGTGTTATTTGATTATACAGTATGACATGCAGTATATGAGATTAGGCATATGTACCTTGAACCTACCACTTGGCAGAACGCTAGAGAGGGAGATGTAGTGTATTGTACTGCATCGTATTGCACCATACAGGAAGAGCGCAGTAAAGTGGATGATCTGCGAGGCACACCGATGTCCGTGGGAAGCCTGGAGGAGATCATAGACGACAACCACGCTATAGTGTCGACCTCTGTGGGCAGCGAGCACTACGTGAGCATCCTGTCATTTGTCGACAAGGATCAGCTGGAGCCAGGCTGTAGCGTGCTGCTCAACCACAAGGTCCACGCCGTGGTGGGCGTGCTGGGCGACGACACTGATCCCATGGTCACTGTGATGAAGCTTGAGAAAGCTCCTCAAGAGACCTACGCTGATATAGGTGGTCTAGATCAGCAGATACAAGAGATCAAGGTAGCGAACCATCTATCGATTAGTAAATCTATCAGTTACGCTGATATAGGTGGTCTAGATCAGCAAAATACAAGAGATCAAGGTAGCGAACCATCTATCGATTGATAAATCTATCAGTTACACTGATATAGGTGGTCTAGATCAAGCAGATACAAGGGATTCTCAATCTATCTGTGATAGAGCATCCCTGACATCAGCTATCCAAGTGGAAATGGACGTAATGGACGTTAAAAGTTATTATTGTTATTATTGTCATTATTATCTTAATTTTGGAATACAGAATGAAGAGGTTGAGAGGGCATTAAAGAAAATGCATAAGGGTAAAGCGGTGGGTTGAATGGAATCCTGGTGCAAGTGTGGAAGAAAGTAGGTGGAGTGGTTGAGGTGCTTGTTTGACAAGATGTTAGGGGGGGACATGATGCGAGAAGAGTGGAGGTTGAGTTGTTTAGTGCCGGTATTTAAGGGAATAGGGGACATCCAAGAGTGTAAGAATTATAGAGTTAAGCTGTTGAGTCATACAATGAAGGTATGGGAGAGAGTAGTGGAGAGTAGGATGAGAGGTTAAACAAGCATTGAGGGCAACCAGTTCGGGTTATGCCTGGAAGGTTGGCAACAGAATCAATCTTTGTGTTGAGGCAGTTGATGGAGAAGAAAAAGAGAAAGAAGACGAAGATACAGATGGTATTTGTGGTTCTGGAAAAGACCTATGAGAGGGTTCCAAAAAAACTGGTGTTGCAAGTTATGAAGAAGAGGAAAGTGAACAGGAGGTATGTCGAGTTAATCAAAGATATGTACAGCAGGCTGAAGACCAGTGTGAGAGTGGAGAGTGGACAATCTGAGAGTTTTGAGGTGAAGATTGTGGTACATCAAGGATCAAGGATTTTGATGACGTCCCTGACATTGCCTTATGGCGAGGAACAGGATGTTAAATTTCTTATTGATTGATTGATTGATTGATCAGCCCTAAGTCCATATTTGTTTATTTTGATTATGGATGAGTTGCTTAAGGGAGATATTAAGGAGGCCCCATGGTGTATGCTATTTGAGATGATCTGATGATAGTAGGAGACACTGTGGAGAGTGGAGAAATTAAGCGAAACGTTGGAAAAAGGCGAGAGAGGCATTGGAAAGTAAAGGATTAAAGGTAAATAAGGAAAAAAACAGAGCATTTGGAGAGTAGATGGAAGGGTGAGATGATAAACGGAGATAGAGTAATAAGTCAGGAGTTGGTGTAGCTAAGGAAGGTAACAGATTTTATGTATTTGGGATCTGTAAAGAATATTAATGGGGAGTTGGAAAAGGAGTTTACTAGTAGTATTCCGGCTGGGTTGGCAAAGTGAAGGGCAGAGGAAAATACCACTAAGACTGAAAGGCAAATTTTATAATTCTGCGGTAAGGCCAGTAATAATGTATGGTTCGGAATGTTGAGCACTAAAAGGGAACATTTGCAGAGTTTGCATTTAGCAACTACGTGAGGATGAAGTTGAATGTTGAGGGGATTGGGATAGGTTGGCTTAGTCGAGATTGAGATGGTATGGGCATATTGTAAGAAAGGCAGATGAGGATGTAGTAAATAGAGTTTGGAGGGAAGAGGTGGATGTTAAACTAGAGAGAGGTAGACCACAATTGACGTGGGATGCGGTAATTAAGAAGGATATGAAAAATGGGGTAATAAATAGGGTAAACAGGATAGTCTTCTCAGGGGATGACGCACCTGCCCAGTAAATGTTAGTCAAAGCTGAGGAAGTTATAGGGGGCCCACCTCGTCTTAAGCCGAATCCCCAAGAAATTTAGACATAATGAGAAAAACGGAAGACAGAGAAGAGTTGTAGCGTTACATACCACGGACCTACCAGTAAGCAGTGCACTGAGAGAGAGAGAGAGAGAGAGAGAGAGAGAGAGAGAATGAAGAATAGGTGATTGACTGATGATATGTTGTGGGACAGAGAGGATTGGAGAAAATCTATTCGTATTCCGATCCTGGTTAAACTGAGATTTAAGTGTTCAATCAATGTGTTATGCTTATCTAGTTAGTGTCTAGTCAGGATAAGCGGAAACCTTGAGATGAGCACTTGAATCTATCAAGTCCAGAACAAAGTTAACTTAGCAACTGGTCTAGTTTGTCATCCTTTATGATCCCTAGTTTGTCATCCTTTATGATCCCTAGGTTGTCACCCTTGCCATTAGATTAAATACTGTTACCAGCTGCAATGCACTCAACCCTAGGTTAAACTCCTGCCAGCTTCCGACTGCCATCATCCTTCAGCGATAAATTATGATACACAGAGTAATACTTTGTTACAAGTTGAACTTGACTACTCTCTTCTCACACCTTTAGTTACACTATGCATTGACACATTATGTTGTGTCTACTTGTGTTTGTAATTGTTCTGTATTGTTGTGTATTGATCAGGAGTCAGTGGAGCTGCCACTGACCCACCCTGAGTACTATGAGGAGATGGGCATCAAACCACCCAAGGGTGTCATTCTCTATGGAGCACCTGGAACTGGTCTGTATTTTTTAGGATATAGCTCTTTGTTTTATTTGTGTTGTGTCCGGGTTGCTTAAAGAATAGACCGTCTACTGCACGGGTTGTAAAAGACGACATAAAAATAAGATTGAAGCCAATGCCAAAAAGGTCATTCGATTAGTGAGCACCTAAGCTCCAGAAATTACTACTGAAATATATTCGAATGGGTTGGTATGGGCATATTGTGATTGGTGTGGGGCAGAGAGAATTGGGAAAAGTCTATTAGTAGCCCGACCTTGGTTAAACTGGAATTCTGGGGAAGATGATTAGGATGTATCCGGGACACTGAAGAATTGACCAACCGTTTACTGCACGTGCTGTAAAAGGCAATAAAAGAAAAACTGATGAAGGCGGTAACAGGAAACCACCTCAGAAGCTATATTTTTCTCCAAACTATAAGCTGCGTAATGTGTGTCTAGGGCCTTTCTTAAAAGATTAACTTGTCGATTGCTATTTATGGAGTATGAAAGCAGACTGTGTGTGCATAGGAACATAACTTTAGGCCTGTCACTTTACTGAACAATATATATATATATATATATATATATATATATATATACAGACTGCGTCATAAAAAAATGGCACCCCTAGAGCACCCCAACATTTTCTAGATTTTTATTACCTGATATCTGTTTGTCAGTAAAATTTCCAAGATTATTTCTGGCTGAATTATTCACATTGCCTCAAAATTTCACGGAAATAGATTAAGTAAAAATCGAGTTATACCCTCTTATACACATAAACTCTGCTTTTGACTAAATTTCGCAATTAAACACATTTTTTTAATATTAACTTTTGTTAGACCTAAACAGGACGGTTTGGTTATTTTATTAAAAATACTATAATGAAGTAACTGTTCCACGTCTCTACCTTGAACCACAGTGCATGACTACAATCTTTTCAGAAACGTGCGAAGTGCCTTACTGATAGAAGCTTGGGGTAGCTCATTAAAGGTAACCAGTAAAACTTCTCCTAACTGGTTGACATCCGTTGGTTTAGGGATCAGACTACGTTAATTCTCATTTCTTGTCAAGTTTTATTTCAAATTAGGAGAACATGGAGGATTTAACCAATATTATAGTGACATTCCTCAAAATTGAAGTCATAAGTGGATGTGAATCCACGCACCAAGTTACGTAAGCTATGCTTCAGGTAGCCAAAGGTGTGAAGCAGATTTGTGGGATGTTGCTAGGCCTCTAATTTTCAAGTCAGGTAAAAAAATCCAGGACACAGAAAGCATGCAGAGATTCTAAGAGGAGTCCGCTACTTAAATGAGAACATTAGATCGGTAAAACTCTCCAAAAACAATACAATTCTGTGATATGTACACAGAATTCACATCAAACAGTAGGGTTGTGGCTCAAGAAAGGGTATAACCTGACATGTACAGCTCATACTGTCACGAAATTAGTAGCAAATGTGTAGAATTAGACTAAGAATATATTTTGGAAATTTATATCGCAAACAGACATCAGGTACAAAAATTATGGAAAATTATCTCTTGGGGTGTCATTTTTTATGACGTAGTCTGTGTTTACAAAGTATATATACAGTATATATATATATATATATATACACACTGTGAGTCTTATAAGTGACACCCCTTTTATATTTGCAATAAAATCGTAACCAGTCGACACATTTCTATAAAATTTACAGGTTGTTGGAATCAACCAATTTTCGCTATTACTGCAAAATTTTGTTACCATATCTTTAAGAACAAAAAAGTTATTGATATATAGGAACGCTAGGGGCAATGATGAATTTACAACTATGGGCCAAGTAACTGACATTCTCTATATTGTTATAATGAAAACAGGGAAAACATCTTATGCATATCATGCTATACTTATCTTAAAAAACAGGCATTTTTGTTCAAAACGTGCCATATTATGTGCAGATTTGTAGAAAATTGCCGAAGTTATTGCCTTTTTAATAGCCCTGGGGTGTCAAAAGAACTATGCAGACTGTTGTTACGCATAAGGCCTGACTGCGCATTTAGCCTGTGCGCTAAAGCTGCAGCTGCTAGGCTAAAAATCAGATCAGCCATATGACATATCAGACTGGCTAGGCCGATGCTCCATTTACCGCCATCACTTGTTCACCGATTTGAAACTCATTCAATACAAATCACAAATCCATCATTTCCATTCTTCAAAGATGGTTTTCAGCAAAGAAGATCGCATTTTGATTTACGAAATGCGAATAGCCAAAGGCTATGGCGCCAAGCGTATCCTGAAAGAATTTCCTCGTAAAAACTGGTCGTTGTCTGGGGTTGCCAGATTGCTTAGAACCATTACTGAAAGCGGATCATCTGCTAGAAAGGCAAGGCCCAAGACAGGAAGAACGCCTGAAATTGTCGCAGCTGTTGAGGAGATGATTATGAGTCAGGAATCACAGCCTGGAACTCATCGAAGTACAAGACAGATAGCACGTGAGATTGAAGTGAGTCAAGCAACTGTTAGCAGGATTATACGCCATGAGCTTAATCTGAAATGCTTGAAAAAGAAACAAGCTCAAGAACTTACAGAAGCAAATAAGTTGACAAGGTTGGTGCGTGCAAAGCTTCTGCTGCGAGATTATCCCCAGAGCAAAGTTGATTTCATATGGTTCACTGATGAGAAGATTTTCACAGTTGCTGCACCAAAGAATGCACAGAATGATAGGCTCTACGTGTTTGCAGGAACTCGAAAGAAACAAGTTCCTGCAGCACGCTTGTTAAAGACGCGTTCGACCTTCACGAAGTCTGTCATGGTATCAGTCGGGGTGTCGTCCCTTGGAGCAACTGATCTTATCTTCATTGATCCAGGTGTCAAGATTAACGGCGCTTACTACCGAGACGTGCTTCTGTCACAGCATCTCTTACCAGCTATCAGGGCCATGTCAGGAGAATTCTTTATCTTTCAGCAAGACAGCGCTCCCGCTCATCGCGCATGTGAAACAGTTGCGATGTTACGACAGAATACACCTGCGTTCATACCACCGACTTTGTGGCCTCCGAATAGCCCGGATCTTAACCCAGTGGACTATAAGATATGGGGAGTCATCCAAGAGCGTGTCTATAAGACCAGAATTCGTGATGTGAATCACCTAAAAGAACGCCTCATTGAAGAGTGGTCTTCATTTGATCAAAAAATTATCGATGGATCAATCAGACAGTGGCGCCAGCGTCTTCGGGCTTGCATATCAGTTGATGGTGGTCATTTTGAACAAAAGTTATAAGCCACACCCAAATCATAATCTAACCATAGGCTCAATCAAACAGCTCTTTTCAGAGCTACCACAAATAATCAATAATTCAAAGCATCTCGCATAACGTGAGATTGCATGCGCATGATGTAGCCTACGTCTGTGGCGTTCTATATTAGGATTTTTGTTTTGACCCCCACCCGCAGTCGAGTTTAGATAACTTTTTTATTTTTATATGTATCTGAAAGAAATTTTGCAATATTGCAGAGAATTGTTAGCTCTCCACTCCCAGTAAATTTCACATGGATCGGTTGACTGATTGCGATTTTATTGCAAATATAAAAGGGGTGTCACTTATAAGACTCACAGTGTATATATATAAATGAATATATATGAGGAAGGCTCTGGTGGCCCACCTCGTCATAAGCAGAATCCCCCAAGAATAATCGTATATCAAAGAAATGTTAGATGATTTAAAGAACCACTCGTATGTGGACGTGAAGATGAGAACGGAAGATAGAGATGAGTAAAGGCGTTGTATACCATGGACCTGCCAGTGGGCAGTGCACTAAGAGATATATATATATATACATATATATATATATATATATATACACACACACATATATATAGACTTATATATATAGAGAGAGACAGAGAGAGCGAGAGAGAGAGAGAGCGAGAAAGGATGAGAATGTGATCGGCTCTGAGTGAAGTGGAATCCTGTCTCGAGAATGTTTTCATGTTTAATATTTTCATATTTAAAAATGTTATAACAGGAAAAACCCTGTTGGCCAAGGCTGTAGCCAATCAGACGTCGGCAACGTTTTTGAGAGTTGTAGGGTCAGAATTGATTCAGAAATATCTGGTATTTATGCTTCTGTATAATAGTGGTTTAATTCTATATATGCTCATAATAACTACAGATCCCTCTTTCTTGTCAATTTAATAATAGTGCAGTGCCTTCTGCCTAAATATATACAGCTTTTCTGTTTATTTAACTTGTGCTTAGAGAATATATTTTCTTGAATAGCGCTCTAACTTGTATTGCATTCTTTGTTGTTAAATAACATTTAATGACTAGTACTGTCATTAAATGTTGAGTTAAAGATCAAGACGTAAAGGTCGAGCCAAAACGCTATAAAATTAAGTTGAACATCTGTTCTACAGGACGAAAGAGATAGTGTCAGAGATAGTGTCAGAGATAGTGTCAGAGATAGTGTCAGAGATAGTCTGGCTGAGAATCGAATTTGTGCCTGTCTATTTAGCATTTAATTGTGCAATTGATTATCCCATTCATTCAGGGCAACATGTAATATATCATGTAATTTTTCTTTTTCTTCTCACATAACCAGTCATATATCCTCATACTCAAGCATTATTTTTGCTGATTGTGATGATTTACCAATGCTAATGATAGGAACCGTCTAGAAACACTTTTAAGACGTGCAAAAAGGGCTGGTTTCTATCGCAAAGAGACAACTTTTGAGAATCTGCTTGTCAGCTGATAGTAAGCTATATAAGGCAGTCTTTTATAATCCTGACCACTTGCTGTCTCTGTTTTTGTCCACTCTAAACCAACATTCATATCAAACCCAAAAAAACATTGACAAAAGAAGCTGCGCCACACCTACTAAGCGTAGCTCTTTGAGTGAGTGATAAAAACTTCATAACCCGCATGATACTAAGTGATACTATAAAACTATAGCTAGTTCAATTTTGGCTTAAAATGCATTGCTTGTATTTGCAGTAGTATGACATTATCTTCTCTTATAGTGTATACTGTAATTATGTTCGTATGTTCTTAACTTCTTATGTTGCCTATCTGCGGTTGTCAGATCGTTTTGAAATAAACGAAGATATATATAATATGATATTTGAGGTCAAGTATTTTACTCTAGTATGATCAGAAATATAGATCGAGAGAGAGAGCCTACCGAATTATTAGTGGGGGTAATTAAATTATTACCCTTTAAAATACTGGTTAAATATTTTTCTATTGTTATTAAGGTAATTTTTTAGAGTATAAAAATGTATAGTAATGGGATGAAAATTTATGATTTATTTGTGAGAAATTTTTCAGCTTAAAAATTTGTGGGAATCAGACATAGGCTTAGCTGTCCATTTCTATAGATATATTTTACCTTTGCATGACAGCTATGCCTCCTCACCTGGAGAGCTGTGGTAAAAAATTAGTATTATTCCCTTGTGCAGCTACTACTGTATATTAGCTGATAGATGTTGTAGGGAGATGGACCTAAGCTGGTGAGCGAGTGTATTAGATGGTATATGATGTATGTATGTATGTTATAGGGAGATGGACCTAAGCTAGTAAGACAGTGTATTAGATGATAGATGATGTATGTTGTAGGGTGAAGGACCTAAGCTAGTATTAGAGAGTGTATTAGATGATAGATGATGTATGTTGTAGGGAGATGGACCTAAGCTAATGAGACAGTGTAATAGATGGTAGATGTTGTATGTATGTTGTAGGGAGATGGACCTAAGCTAGTAAGACAGTGTATTAGATGATAGATGATGTATGTTGTAGGGTGAAGGACCTAAGCTAGTAAGAGAGTGTATTAGATGATAGATGATGTATGTTGTAGGGAGATGGACCTAAGCTAATGAGACAGTGTAATAGATGGTAGATGTTGTATGTATGTTGTAGGGAGATGGACCTAAGCTAGTGAGAGAGTGTAATAGATGGTAGATGTTGTATGTATGTTGTAGGGAGATGGACCTAAGCTAGTGAGAGTGTAATAGATGATATATGATGTATGTTATAGGGAGATGGACCTAAGCTAGTGAGAGAGTTGTTTCGTGTTGCTGAGGAGCATGCTCCCTCTATTGTCTTCATTGATGAGATAGATGCTGTGGGAACAAAGAGGTAGGAGTTGTTCTGCACATGAGTCATGTCATGTCATTCAATCATCCTGGGGCTGGTTCCAGCCAAAGATGACTCTATGATGTTCCTCCACAAAACTTTTGCCATTTCCTCGATGTTCATCCTTTTTCTTCCTTCTGTTCTCCCATAAATGCTACCTCCAGCAGCCTTCGGGTCTTCTACAAGGTAGTCCTTCCATCTTCATTTTGGTCTTCCCACTGTTCTTTTGCCTCCTGCTTTATAGTTAAATGTCTTTCGGGGGTTTCTGTTTTCTTCCTTGCGCATAACATATTCAGCCCATTTCATCCTTCTCTTGCCGATTTCACTGACCATTAGTTGATATGTTCTTATCCTAATGTTCTCATTTGTTACGTGCTATTTATAACTGATTCTCCTTAACCATTTGTCTGATAGGATATATCTGATCTGAACATCTTCGTCCTTTTCTGAAACCACATTGATTCTCTCTGGCTTCATCGACTTATGCTTCATCCGCCCTTTCATCTTATGCTTCTTCCACCCTTTCATATTATGCTTCATCCACCCTTTCTGCAATTCTATTTAGTATGACTCGGGCGAACACTTCGCCCGGTACACTTAATAGACTAATTCCCCTCTAATTTATTATTACACTCCTGTCTGTCTCCTTTCATGTGGATTGGAATAATGAGTGCTTTTCTTCAATCTGCCGGCGTTTCTTAAATTCTTCCATACTTATTTGATTACTTGATAAATGTATACTCTCGTATTCTCTAGCAGTTCTGCTGATATCTTACCAATTCATGATTCTATATTTTTCTTCGTTTGTCTGACTGCTTTTCCTACTTCAACTATTGATATTTCTGTTTCTAGATACTTCTCTGTTCTTGAAATAGTGCTTCTGTTTATCCAATTTCCAGTATAGTCTCAAGTGTATCGATGGGCTGTTCTCTGTTTAACAGCTCGTAAAAGTGTTCCTTCCAGCGTTCCATTACCTTTCTTTTATCAGTAATTACTTTTCCATTACTTTCTTTCACAGGTTCTATATTTATTAGTTTGGTATTGCTGGCTCCATTCAACTTCTTACGTTAGCAAACAGTTGTTTACTATTCCCTTTATTCTACTATGCTTCTTTCATATCCTTCGCAAGTTCTTCTAGGATATCATTCCTCTTTCTCTTAGTGCACTGCCTACTGGCAGGTCCATGGTATATAACGCCTCCACTCTTCTCTGTCTTCCGCCTTCCTCTTCATTTTCACATATGAGTGGGTCTTTAAATCATCTAACATACCTAATCTCGGCCTGCCCCTGCCTCTTTTTCCTTCCATTCTACCTTCTATGACCTCTTTTAATAGGCCTTCCCCCCTTAGAATGTGTCCTATCCAACTCTTCTTCCTATTTCTTAATACATTTATCAACTGTCTATCTGTGCCAACTCTCTCTAGAACTGCCTCATTTGTAGCCTTTTGAGTCCAACTAATCCTCTCCATTCTTCTCCAAATCCACATTTCCAATGCCTACAGTTTCCTAATATCTTCCTTTCTTAAGGTCCTTGTTTCACATTCATACAATAGCGTGGTCCAAACCAAAGTTTTCACTATCTTTATCTTTGTAGCTTTCTTCAGACTTTTTGTTAATACTTCTTTTCTATTACCAAAGGCCGCTTTTGTTTGTGCAATCCTACTGCATATTTCAGTCTCGCATTTCCCATCAACGGTTATAGTATGACCCAAATATTTGAAACTCCTTACCTGTTCTAATTTCATACCATTTATTGTGATATTAACTTCACCTTTATTATTGGACACCCTCATAACCTTGGTCTTTTTTATATTAATCTTCATGCCATATCTCAATGCCGTATCATTCAGCCTATCTTGATTTCAGAAATCAGTAAATCAAAAAATCTAGAAAACCAATCCAAAGATAAAAGGAATTAAGGAAAAGGAAATGATAATGAAGTACTTGATGACATGCTAGAATCTGTGAATCTTCTGAGGCAGGAGCATTTGTATTTCAGATCTGAACTGTTCTCTAGACAATGTCCTCCGTTCTGACTGGGAAAACTACTGCAGGGCGATTTACCGCACTGGCCTGGAAACAGACATTATATCAAGATATCATTCCTATCTTGAGCTAAATTTTTCTTCAGTTTTAGCCTCTTTTCTTGTAAGATTTCCTTACTACCTTCCTTCGAGTTCAGCATTTCTTCTTTTGCCATTTTTAATTTCTTCTATTATATTTTCTGTCTCCTTTGAAATCAATTTCTTCATTTCTGATTTTCTGTATTCTAGTTTTTCCGTGGACACTTGGTTCATAGCTGTTTTAAAACAGTTTCATTCTGTCTCTGGATCCTGGCTTTCATCTGTAAGATAACAAAGTGTTTCAAACCTATTTTGTGTCTTTATTTGAAATCTGTGGTGGGTTCCTTCTTTCAGCTTTAATGTGTCATTATATCGTCCTGTCTTGGGTAGCTGTTTTCTTCGTAACTTTACTTTGATCTCAAAACTACCAGATGATGATCTGCATTGATTTCAGTTGATTTTACTTTTGTTTTCCTTTCTGATGCACATTTAATTTAGTGGTCTGTAGAAATCCTCTAGTGATTGAAATATTGTTTAATGATATACTTCTAATGATAGCATAGTATTATAGCTTATAATGATTACAATACATATTATGCTAAGTATATTTTAAACTATTTTCATATGCTATAACTATTAATCAACCAATCAATTGGTATTGTTATGAAGTGCTGCTTTATATGTAATGCCATAATAGTACTATGTTATATGTAACATGAGAGTAACTCTTGCTGTGCTAAAAGATACTGCTGTTGTTGTTACTAATATTGTATACAGATTATATAACTCTGTTCGTGAGATGGAGATACAGTTGATGATAATACTGATGCTGCAGCTGTTGTTGTTGTATTATACAGATAGAGAATAACTTGATTGGTGAAATAGATATACGCTTGAAGATGATGTTGTTGCTATTGCATACAGATATGAGAGTAACTCAGGTGGTGAAAGGGAGATACAGAGAACTATGTTAGAGCTGCTCAATCAACTCGATGGCTTTGACTCAAAGGCTGATGTTAAGGTATTATCCTCTGATCTATATGTATGCTAGGTGGAGCTAAAGACAGCTTGTCTTACAGTAAAGAGCTTGATGTGTATGTATGATGGGTGGAGCTAAAGACAGCATGTCTTACAGTAAAGAGCCTGGTGTGTATGTATGGTGGATGGAGCTATAGACAGCTTGTCTTATTGTAAAGAGCTTGATATGTATGTATGGTGGGTGGAGCTAAAGACAACTTGTCTTACTGTCAAGAGTGCGTCTGCTTATCTGACTCATTTGTGTATTTTAGTTAGCTCTCAATTGGTGCCTGACATTGTCATTATCATTTATTATTTTAATATGTTTTAGTTTTTGAAATAATGAACCTCATTGAATCTTGGTAGGGATGGACTTCTATTAATAGACGGGCCCTTTTGCGGATATCATTTTAGAAATGTATATGAGAGTTGACTGATTTAATCGGGTAATTACTGTTGTGACAATAGACGAAATAGTGTTTTGTATTGTATTGTATCCAGGTGATAATGGCGACTAATCGCATAGAGACTGTAGATCCTTCACTCAACTGACCGGACGTATAAATATTTCATTATGTTCAGGTGATAATGGCGACTAATCGCATAGAGACTCTGGACCCTGCACTCATCAGACCCGGGCGTATTGATCGTAAGATAGAGTTTCCGCTGCCTGATGAGAAAACCAAGAGAAGGATCTTCACTATCCACACGAACAGGATGACCCTGGCTGCAGACGTCAACCTCGAGGACTACATCATGGCCAAAGACGATCTCTCAGGCGCTGATATCAAGGTTATTGTAGTCTCTGTTTGGAATTTTTTCAGTATATGATTGATTTGAAGGCATCAAAATATAATGCATCAAGCTTTGGCCTTATGACATCACTCGACCTTAGTGAGGTGGAATGAGGCTTATAATGGCCTCACTATGGTTATAGTAGGTTTTGTTTAGTATGTGTATAACTTTTTTTTTAGCCTCCCCTATGTAGTCAACGTGTACCTAGGTAAGTATATATACATGTATGTATGTATGTATGTGTATATATATATATATATATATATATATATGTATATAAGAATTTGGTTATATGGTTTAAATATGTTTAATATTTATTTTGATTTCAAATTTTTGCTTTATTATTGTTGTAAATGTTTAAAACCTCTGAAGTTATACTCAACTTTTATTTTCTATTTTCCAGCTAAAGGTGTAAGAAGGGAAATGAGTTAAACTCATATTAGTTTACTACCAAGCTCAATTGCTTTAAAACTGGTAAAGCTAATGTTAACGTCAGTTTCTTCACTCGAAAGCGATGTTAGTTACCGGCAAGCCCAGTATTTGAACCCCGCTCATACTGATCCGCGGTCGAGTATCTTGCCGACATCGTCATTGGCTCCAGCCAATTATTGGTTGACTGATAGCTGATTGAGTCTGGTTTGTTGACACTAACGGATGGAATGAAGGGTTTGATGGGTCTTCAATTGACTGACTGGACACTTATATCTGATGTGTCTTCAATTGACTGACTGGACACTTATATCTGCACTGTTTAATGTTCCTGTGCATTGACTGAACCTAATGATTGATTTATTGACTGATTGATTGTTTGATTTAAAGGCTATCTGCACAGAGGCAGGTTTGCTGGCGCTGAGAGAGAGGCGCATGAAGGTGACTAACGAAGACTTCAAGAAGGCCAAGGAGAACGTGCTGTATCGTAAGAATGAGGGAACACCAGAGGGCCTCTATCTCTAGTAGCGCTTGTTCCCTATCCAGACTGTTAGGACTATCCGTGCTCTGTGTAGATATCAGTATGATAGTCTCAGTCCTGAATTAACAGAATAACATCTGTGTTTTGTTGTATTTTGTTGGACTCAACGCTGAGCTCTGTTAGTCTTTTATGCCGTTTATATGTTGCAATGTATTTCCCTACTTTGTTAGTCTAATTGTCGATTTCACCATTGCCGGTGCAGTTTCTTAAGAAGAGAAGTGTGGGATTTCAATATTTTTACATTGCAGTCATCTCGAGAAAGAGACATTTTGTACGTGTTGGAGAAGGATTAGAGAGGTTTTCGGGAGATCATTCAGCAGGGAGTTACAGTAATCAAGTTTAGAATGAACAAGCGCATTAGCTACTACAGAGGAAAAATTGATATCAGGGGACTTACGAATTTGACGTAATTGACGGATATGGAAAAAGAAAGAACGACAGACTACTGAAATATACGTTTGAAAATTTGGATTTGAATCAAAAATTACACCAAGGTTACATGCAGAATCTGTGGGTATTAAGGGGATATTTTTAAATGTTATGGTTGAGCTAGTTATTTTATTACGCAAAAGATCAAGTCTTTTGAACGGGG
This sequence comes from Enchytraeus crypticus, assembly GCA_905160935.1. NCBI lineage: Eukaryota > Metazoa > Annelida > Clitellata > Enchytraeida > Enchytraeidae > Enchytraeus > Enchytraeus crypticus. The sequence goes on along the minus strand of CAJHZI010000447.1, from coordinate 120,510 downwards.
AATCAAATCTCACATATCCACATGCAACTGAACTACAGCAAAATATTATAAACTCCAGTTTTTACCTCACATGCAAAATAGAAGAATGTTCAAAAAATCAAAAATGAAGATCCACAACCCCCTGTATCAAATACATAATAAAATCACACACAGGTTGAAGACAGATTTTTCTTAAATCAGTATTTGTCTATAACAAACACTGGAATGTATTAAGTAACAATGACTTATTTTTATTAGTCATGAAATTCAAATAGCACAAGAAAAAACCGCAACATGCAAAATGAAATTATGTAAACATGTGTGCTATTTTAAATTAAGTAGGAAAAGAATCGGTATCATCAGGAACTTATAGCCAAACAAACTAGCAACAGAATGCTTAAGCGGGTTAACAAAATATGCGCATACACTGCTATCAAATCAAAACTGAAACTAGAGGTATGAAATAAAATAATTATATAGTTCATAAAACCAGTAGCAGGGCTACTAGTGATTTGACATTCTATTCACATTAAACACTAATCAATGTTCTTATTTCAAACATACTCTATATAACATAACATTGTAGAGTCAGGAAGCAATTATATGCTTGTTTAAGACTCGTCAGACTCTTAACTAATCTATATATATATAAAGCAAAGTCGTGTTCGTAATGGCACTTATAATTCAAGAACAGCTGGACAGATTTTAATGATCTCGGACATTTTGGATTCGTCTCCAGCAGCCCCTGCACAATAGCCAATAAAATATTTTAAAAATAATGGGCTAATGGCCAAAAAATGGTAAAAATCAAAACACGTCAAAATTACAACATGCTCCCATAAGGCAATAATAAATCAAAATGTAAATATTGAAATAATTTTATTAGATATGAGTAAAGCGTTTGATTGTGTAAACAGAAAGATACTAATTAAAGATTTAAAAGAGATCTTAGAGAAAGATGAACTTTATATAATAAAAATTTTAATAGAAAATGAGAAAATAAAAGTTATAAATGACAATTTTGAAGGAAAAAAATTTAATACCAACACAGGAGTTCCTCAAGGAGACTGCTTTAGTCCTATATTATTTACTTTATCTAGCCATACCTTTAAATGCAAAAGAAGATAATAATTATAATATACCAGTAGAAATACAAGATCATACATATTGGAATAAACACAAAAATGAGAAAATAAATATAGAAGCAATAGATCAGCAGTTTGCTGACGATATAGGATGGATTATTTTTGGAAATAACAAATCTGATGAACTAATAGAATATGTAGAAAATAGATTAAAAAGGAGAGATTTACAGATAAATAAAGATAAAATAGAGAAAATAATTGTACCTAACACAATAGATGATATGCAATGGCAAAATACTAAATACTTAGGTAGTATATGCTGGAATCAGAAAAAGATTTAAATCAAAGGAAAAAATTAACAATGACAGCATTTAACAAAAATAAATCTAAACTTAGAAATAAAAAATTAAGCTTGAAAATAAGAATTAAAATATTTCATATAGATGACTTTCACAGCTGTTAGCCACGCCCACTTTTAGACACCTGCCGGCATTGGCATCCATATTGGATTACGTTTGTTGGTTTTTGGCATTATGTATGTATAGATATATATGAATATAAAAATAAAATTTCTATGTACGTATATTGCAATTTGTAAAGATGCACACGATTTATTAGTAATACACACAGACAGTGTACCTATGTGCCTCATGAAGTTATATGAACTTACGTATGAAATATATGAGCTCCGATCTTACCGGTACGCCGTACTTTGTAGATTCGTTATGTAGCTGGATTCTATAGTTGAGACTTAAATTAATTATACTCGTTCCGTAAGTCTTGAGGACCTGCAACACTAGTCTAGTCGTAGTTTAATGCTTCAATACACAAAGACTGTAAAGGATTCAAATACAAACCTTAAGTCTTAAACTATAGGCTAGTGCAAAAGGCCAAAACTTTCAATATTTTTTGTGTACAGATCTATGTATATTCCAATAATTTGACTCTGTTTTGAGAAATTTGACCTTAATCTGCATTACGGAAATGGCAGAAATGGCAGAAGTTTTGCAATTACTAATTTCATCTAACCATTAAAGCTTGCCAACAATAGGCCTATCTTATATTTCGATTGCTAATTAAATACATAAGTACAAAATAAAACAGTAGGTACATCGTGCGGACAGATTTTTGTTCCCTTTTCCTTAATTCCACTCATGGAGTCCAAATTTCTGCCATTTCTGCCAATTAGCCTGTCCCATGCACTGATTGGCAGAAATGGCAGAAATGCTGAAATTACGTGTAACAAAGCTTTCAAGAACCATCATATCCATTACCAATTCATTAACCTGTAAGAAAGAGCCCATGTCCATATGCCAGACACAATTTTATACCAAATTAAGATGAAAAACTGCTTAAAGATACATATATAGCAGTGTATCATATAGAGTTTTCTGCATCAAAACGGCGGCTTTGTAATAAACAAAAAATGACGTGTTTATGAAACCTCTCTCTCTCTCTCTCTCTCTCTCTCTCTCTCTATATATATATATATATATATATATATATATATATATATATATATATATATATATATATATATATATATATGTATTAATAAATTAATTATTGACTAATATAATTAATCTTATAATCACCAGATGGCATTAAACGCCTTCTAACTTCTCCGATCTTTTCCTACATTGGTTTGTCTTTCATGTTCATGTGTATTACTACTACAGTGGACGCCTTATATGAACGGATTACCGTCAAAATGTAGTCCTACATACAAAATGTAAACATGTCTAAAAAGTCTCATTTTCTGCATAATCCCACCGATAAGATCCTAGAAAGTTGATAATTAACTACAAAATTTTATTTGCAAATATCTAAAGCAGATGCCTTTCACGATCATTTAAAACAAAATAAATTTTTTTCTTCTAATTTTAACCTCTGTCAGGTATTTTAAGCCTTTCTGCGGTTTGGGAATTTCCGATTTTAACCCTTTCTCGCAGAGCGTCCAGCATCATGAACATTAGAAGAAGCCCTATATCTCGCTTAGTAAATGCTTCATATCGTATCTGCATGGCGTACAGTATGGGGGCAGGGGGAATCAAGGAATTTTTTAAGGGGGGGGCCGAAAATTATTTTGAGAGTGAACATTTTTTTGCTTACGCCTTCTTCGGGGCATATGACACAACCAGACAATTTCTTTTTTTGGGGGGGGGGTTCAAAATACGTTCGGCTCATAGAATGAGTGTATCCCCGTACCTTACTCTCCCTCCCCCCGCTCATACCCGTACTAAAGCCAGGGGAGAACCTAAAGTCCTACATTTGTTTTGGAAAAAGTAGGTTAATTTCTTCACCGCTGAAGAAACTCTACGGATCTCTACGAATTGCAAAAGTTACCCATAGAATAAAGAAAAACCGTAGAAGTGTCAAAGGCAATCTCAACCATTGTAAACATTTAGTTCAAGAATTGCAGAGATACCAACAACTAAGTTTGCTATCCAGGGGTAAACAATATCAGCTGATCGCTATGTAAAGGCATAAAATAATGAAGTTTTCGAGCATTTTTAAAGCTTTTGAACGATAATTAAAAACTTTAGGAGCTTAGTTTATTGTCACATCTATCCAATATATTGTCATGACAAAAAATTATTTGAAACGAATTCCTATAAATTAGATGTATATTTTTATAATACAAAATGCAAACATATTTTATTTCAAATCTCTTAAAGGATATTCCCCGTTCTTTAGTTTCCGGATTTTTAGAATTTGTATACCCACATGCGCGACAGTACATCATCTTAAAACCGTTTAGAGCCGAATTCATGAAATAAATCAGCAATTACAGAAATTACTATTAAATACATATATGACCAAGGGGCTTTGTTTACCCTCACGATTAAATGGGGCATGCTGGAAATAAAGTCGCTCTTGTTACAAAACTGGTATCGCTGAAGCAACAGTCGTACCATATCTACTTATTTTAAAGATCTTTGAAGTTACCTAATTGTGGCGGTGCGGGGGGGCTTAAGCCCCTCCCAGCCAAGGCTGTTTGTACCACTGCTACGTACGGGACAGGGTTCATATTTTTTATTTACACCCTTTTTTCCTCCAATTGGTTATGCATTGGTTCAAGTGAAAATTGAGAGCTAGTGAAACGGTCAACATTTTTCAGGCCTCTTCCATTATACAGGGCTCCTAGTATATTCCAGAAAAAATCGATCTTTTGGAACTGCATTAATCCCTGTCTTACCCTCCCCCCGAGCCCCCCTAACCACTACCATTACTACCATGTTTACACATCGAAATAGATCTTTTCTGTAATAGCTATAAATAGAACATCGTGGACACCAAATATAAACAGTGGACTAGAAAAAGTAAACACTGCATAGAATACTATTGAAATGTACACTAGTACATTTCAATAGTATTCTATGAAATCATATAGTATTATTTCTATAGTATTCATTACATATCCTCATAAAATTTCCAATACAAGTTTTCTTTAGAAATGTTATTTACTTTACAACCTACTGTACGGATATTAATTAAAGAATAACTTAACACAGTTTAACTCTTTCACCCATTATAACGGTATGCATGCATTATAACGAAGTTATAATATGGACATATAGACCCATTACATTTACATGTAAATTTATGTATCAGATGTCAACATAAACAAACCTGTGTTACCATACAACAAAATATGTTTTCAATTACCGAACTGATCTTTTGCAATAGGAACAATGAATATATACCCTGTCTTACCCTCCCCCGGCCCCCCCCCCCCCAACCACTGCCATTACTAACATGTTTACACATCGAAATTGCCATAGGAACAATGAAAATATACCCTGTCTTACCCTCCCCCGCCCCCCCCCCCCTAACCACTGCCATTACTAACATATTTAAACATCGAAATTGCCATAAGAACAATGAAAATATAGTTTAACATTTTTTATTGGCGGAGCTAAGGGGGGCCGGGCCACCTGGGCCTCCCCCTGGATCCGCCATTGTATGGGGGACAGTTAGAGCTACAATCACACGAGTCTGTAGCTTGTATTTTGTGCAAAATGGTTAGCACTGTGTCACGGGATTGATCAGCTGAACAAAAGCGTGGAACCCTGGTGTTTATTTTTATTTTTAAGTATTAAATAGTAAACATATACTTTTTCTCGTTAAAGTAAGCGGAAATTTGATCAAGTAAATATTACGTAGTATTAGTATTATTTTTTAAAACAAATGTGATTAGTAGTTAGTAAATTTTAGACACATTATCTTGTTTTTAATTGAATCATTTTTCTGCAATTTCAAATTGGCGTATTAGCGCTGTATGTATAAACAGGCGTTTTTGGGTTTTTCGTTTTAGTGTAGGCCTACTTGTTTTCTATGTATATTAATACTTAGGTTAAGTAAGAAACTATATTTTCAAAGTAGTCATTTACATATAGGCTACGGCGTATAGGTTTTTCTTTTTAGTGTATTGGTTTTCTCATGTATGTGTATTATAACTTAATAAGTAAAATTAGTTAATATTATAATAAGTCCTCATTTTACAAATATAGAAATTAAATAATTAAATAGGCCAAAAGTAGGAAATAGTCTTGATTGGTTAGATTCCTATTGAAATTTGTAGTATAAATGGCAGAGATTAGTATCTCACAGTTACATAAATTCATTTTGGATATAGATAGTAGGCTGAAGGTTGTGGAGAGTTTTATGAGTGAATGGAAGAATGAAAAGCAGGGAAAGTATGTAGAGGCAATAGTAGAGGACAGAGTAGGAAAGATCGAGGAGAATGTGCGCGGTCTATCTGACAAATTAATAGCTGTAAATCTACAGTTCAAAGAAATGCAAGTAGAGTGGCCTACCCCAGCTGAGGCCCATGAGACTTCTGAAACAGCAGATTGGCATTCAGTTAAATCTCGTAGGAGTGGAGCTAGTGTGCAAAGGAAGGCTATGGCAGCAAAGGATGTTGGAGCGGATGAATCAGTGTACGTGATTGACGATGGGGATGTGGTGGTAGAGCACTCAGGGGCTCGTGGTATTGCTGGAGAATCCGTTAAAGATATCTGTACTAGGGCTAGAGCAAAAAACAGTAGTGTGAAAATATTGGGGGACTCTCTCGTGAGAGATGTGTGCAAAGATCTAAGTGTACAGAGTGGAGGTGTGTTTAGTGGACGGAGTAAATTTGGTGCAAAGATTAACGAGTTAGCCAGTGAAATAGAGAGAGTAAAAGATGAAAAATGTCACGCAATCATCACGGTGGGAACAAATAATTTAGTTGAACGTGAGGCCAGCAGTATTATAAGAGATTATAGAGAACTAATAGATAGAGCCAAGAAAAATAAAAATAGAAAACTGACAGTAATAGGAATTTCGAGGAGATTTGATATCTCAGAAAGAATAGAAAGAAAGAGGTCTTTGATAAATATGAGATTAAGGGAAATGTGTAAGGAAAGTGATGTGGAATTTATGAAGATTGAGTTGGTAAGAAGCATGACTGGCAGAGATGGCGTTCATCTAAATGTGAAGGGTAGACAATTTGTAGGTAGGGAAATATTTAAATATAGTGTACATTTTTTAGGGTAAGGAATTTAAGTTGAGAAACTGATAAAATTGATAAGGTTAAGTTTGATGATAGTAGAATTTGTAATTATAGTCAATCTGATATAAAGGAGAATGTTGAATATGTAGGCTTAAATGGTAGAATCACTAGTAATAGGCCTAATTGTGTTCCTGGACATTTATTATCAGATACAAATCGAAATATTAAATGTATATATTTCAATGCTGGAAGTATAGTAAATAAACGTTTAGAATTGGAATTATTAATTAAGGAAGAGGATGTTGATATTTTGGGTATTAGTGAAACATGGCTATTTGACGATATTAATGATAATGAGTTAAACTATAATGGTTATAGTTTATTTAGATGTGATAGAAATGATGAAATAAAAAAGCGAGGTGGTGGTGTATTGATGTATATTTAAAATGCATTCCATCCTAGTCATACAAATACAGGATTTATACAGTTCTAAATTCCAAGAAGGTATTTGGTGCAAAATAAAATGTAAAGGCAATAATATCACTGGTGGTGTAGTATACCGAGCACCTGATAGCTCAAAGATTAATGAATATATGTATAGCTTAATAGATAAATTAACAGATTCTAAAGTTATAATTATGGGCGATTTTAATTATCCTGAATTAGATTGGAAAAATAAAAATTCCATTGATGCATCTCATCCATTTATAGAATGTATTAACAACAATTTTTTAATACAATTTTGCAATGAGCCTACGAGGGGAAAAAATTTCCTAGATCTTGTTTTCTGTTCTGATGATATTATTCAAGATTTTGAAATTGGTGAGCCTTTTGGATCAAGTGATCATCAAATTGTTAAATTTAATGTTAAAAATAACTAGGAAAATGAAACTTCTGTTAGGAAATATGATTATTTTAAAGGTAATTATGATGAAATTAGAATGTATGTAAGGAGTAATAATTTATTTCTGTTCTCTAAAGATACTAATTGTAAAAATGTGGATGAATTATGGAGTTGCATTAGTGTGAATCTCAATTTGATTAGAAATGATTTCATTAAATTAAAAGCTAAAAGTAAAGATAGATGTAAATGGATAACAAAAAAGGTTAAAAGCACGAGGAAAGCAAAGAAAACAGCATGGAATTTATATAAAAACAGTAGCAATGATGAAAATTTATACAGAAACTATCAAAATTTAAGAAATAAATCTGTAACTGAAAATAGGAGAGCCAAGGTTAACTTTGAAGAAAAATTAGCCAATAATATTAAAACTGATCCAAAAAGTTTCTTTGCTTATTCAAATACAAATAAAAAAAGTGAACCAAAGAGTTGGCCCATTGAAAGGTAAAGATGGAATTATGATAGAAAATAGTCAACACATAGCTGATCGTTTAAATAATTATTTCACATCTGTTTTTGTAGAGGAAGATATGTTAAATATGCCTATACCAAATAAAATATTCAAGCTTAGTGATGATATGGCATTAAAGCATATTGAGATAGATAATAATATCGTGATGCACAAATTAAGTTCATTAAATGTGTGTAAAGCACGGGGGGGTCCTGATGAAATTTATGGAAAATTGTTAGCAGAATTAAAGGAAGAGTTGGCTCCACTATTAGTACAGCTTTTCAGGGCTACTTTAGAAACAGGGTCTGTCCCTCAGGACTTCAGAGATGCAAACGTAGTCCCTTTACATAAAAAAGGGAGTAGGAACAAGGTAGAGAATTACAGACCAATTAGTTTAACCAGTATTATAGGGAAAATTTTTGAAAGTATAATTAAAGATAAAATTATTTCTTTTTTAGACAAACACAACCTAATATATGATAGTCAGCATGGTTTTATTAGTGGACGTTCCTGTTTAACAAATTTAATTGACTTTTTAGAAAATATTACAAGTGAATTAGATAAAGGTAATTGTATAGATGTGTTATATTTAGATTTTGCAAAAGCATTTGATAAAGTACCCCATATTAGATTATTGAGAAAGTTAGAGGCACACGGTATACAGGGTAATATTCTTAGATGGATAGGAAATTGGTTAAGGGATAGACGGCAAAGAGTATGTGTTGATGGCGAATTTTCTAGTTGGACAACGGTGAAAAGTGGTGTTCCACAAGGATCTGTCTTAGGTCCTCTGCTGTTTCTGATATATATATTAACGACATAGACATAGACATAGTATCAAAAGTTAGTAAATTCGCAGATGATTCGAAAATAGCAAAAATTGTAAATAATAAAGCAGATGCAGAGGTTCTAAGAGAAGACACATTAAGATTACAAAATTGGTCTAAAAAATGGCAGATGGAATTTAATAGCGATAAGTGTAATATAATGCATATAGGTAAAAAGAGTTTAAATACAGAATATATTTTAAATAATAAAATACTGAAAAATACTACTTCTGAAGGAGACTTAGGTGTAATAGTGGATAATACATTAAAATTTAGTGAGCAATGTAATGAAGCTGCCAATAGTGCAAATGCTGTTATAGGTATAATAAAATGAACAATGACAAGTAGAAGAAAAGACATTATATTAAAGTTATATAAGGCATTGGTTAGACCCAAACTTGAATATTGTGTTCAGGCTTGGTGTCCCTATCTTAACAAAAATATAGAGAAATTAGAGAAAGTCCAAGCTAGAGCCACAAGATTAATTAAGAAATGTAGTAATGTCAATTATGAAAATCGCTTAAAATGTACTAGATTGTTATCTTTAGAAGAGAGAAGGGTTAGAGGCGATTTAATAGAAGTTGATAAGATGCTTAATGGTTTTAGTAAAGTAAATTATAACAATTTGTTTCAATTAGCAAATAATAACAGAACTAGAGGACACAAATACAAGTTAATTAAATTTAGAAGTAGGCTTGAGATACGCAAAAATTTTTTCAGTCAGACAAATACAAGTTAGTTAAATTTAGAAGTAGGCTTGAGATACGCAAAAAAATTTTCAGTCAGAGAGTTGTTGGTGTTTGGAACGGACTGCCAGAGGAGGTCATTGAGGCCGAATCTGTCAATCAATTTAAGAATAGATATGATAAGTATATAAAGTGTTGTAGGGAAAGGTGTGAAGTATTAATAGATAAGTAATAGGCTGAGTTGTGGGGTTGCCCAGTCCTATTAAAGTGTATAAGTTTTGATAGTTAAGTAAATTTTATATAGTTTATTAAGCTTTTTTTGTATAAAATGGTTATTGTCTCTTGCTGTAATGTTTGGTATGTGTGGTTTTGAGGATGTGTAGGCCTAGGTATATTGTAATTTGATAAGTGTTAGCATATTGAGTAGTATTTGTACCTGTTAGTGTACAGGTTAATAGTACAGGTATGCTGGTTTCCTGTATTAGTACTGGTTATTAAGTAAAATGTGTTTAATATGTTATGCTATGCAAGATGTGTAGGTAAGTTTTTATTTTATTTGTGTGGGTCTCAAACAAGCAGTTGTGCTTTCTGACCTAGTGTCGTTATGTTATGTTATGTTATGTGCGTTGATATCTATCATTTTTTAATACCACATGTTTAAAGCATTAGGCAATTTAGAGCATTTTCCGTGTAACCATATGTGTATATACGGAAAATGAAATAAATTGCCTAACGGTTTAGACATGCGGTATTAATAGTGATTGATAATAATATGGTTGATCATTACAATATATTGTGTTTTGTTTGTTTTTTATTATTATGTATATATACTTATGTAAATATCTATCATTGGTGGATATCTATAATTGATTACTCTTGTGCGACCTAGCCTACCTTCATGCTCTAAGCTAGCTAATCGTTCTTACCAGCATGCTGCTCCGCAGATCTGGAATTCTCTACTATCCAATCGTAGGAGATCTTTGTTTGAATCACATCGGCCTTTGCTTTCCTGTGAGCAGTTCTATATAGACAGTTGAAGACCTACCTTTCCATCTCTCTTTTCCATCTGGTGTCCATGAGTTGCGACCAGTGCCTAAACCTCCTTTTCTTTAATTCCCTTATCTTTGGACAGATTTTCTGGATTTTGGAATTTGCGCGGTTTTTGGAACTTCTTTTTGCTAGCCGTCTTGATTTTGTCTCAATAGTGCTCGATGTATTCATTGATGACTGTAGCACTCTAATTGTTATTATGTTACCACTCTCTATCGTTATTGTGTGGCTAAGTTAATTGTTAGTATTTTCTATCGAAGTTCCATTGTTAGTATTCATGTGTTGTGTTGCTCTGGACAGCATGTAGGGTCTACTGAAGGAGCTGTCACTTGATCTAACTGTGTCTCAGTTGTAAGATAAATTATAATCATCGGAGATGTCAAATGTTAAACTAGCACTTCTTGAAGTATTACAGGTCATGTGCTCATGATCTTTCTCTACCAAGTGAGAAGATAGAAACTTTCACATTAAGATCAGGTGGTACACTGATAAAATAAGTCTGAAAGCAATACTACTCAGTACACGTCAAGTGCCCAGGTTCAATGTTCTTGTGCGTAAGCTGCCTCTCACACACGGTCCAGTCAGTCTGCGACGACATTGAATTTCACAACGCTAGTGACCAGCTTGACAAATTTCTCTTAAATATTTTATGTAATGTATTGCAGGTCATGCAGCCACTCTATGAGATGAAGGAAATGTTGATTAGATTCTAACTCTTCATCTTGGACACATCAAATTTGAGAGTGTGGCACAAGCTGAGGTGACCACAAGCAGAAGAAGCCGTCTGTGCACTCAAAAGAGAAAGGCTTCCGAAAATGTGGTAATTCCATAGTCAATATATCTACACTGTCTCATAAAAAAGCGACATCCCTTAAAATAATTTTGAATAATTTCAGACAGTATGCACTCATTCGACGTTTGTTTGGACTGGTAAAGGTGGCCCTGATATATCCTTGCTGAGCATGCCCAGTGGATTTCCGAGCCGCCACGTATGGATTTCTCAGTTCATCTGCAAGTTGAAGTAGGAAATCCATCCTTCTAATAGTCTTGCCGATCACTTCCTTATAGAGTATCTTCCTTATAGAGTAACTTCCTTATGACTATGCATTTATCCAGGCAAGATCAAGTATATTGTAAAATACTTATGTTGACCAACGTCGCGACCTGGCCATTACCGTGTATTTGCGTGACATTTGACCTACCACACCAACACCAAATTTAATTGAGTTGTAGAATGCGGCCGTTTCAGGCATTTGTTTTTGGTATTAGTCCCTATAGATACCGACTGATGCATTGAGCTGAGCAGCGCCACATTATTGGCTGGCTTACCCTTGTAAATTGTAAGTGTACAATTCTCGTGTTTCAGAACACAAGTATGATGCAGTTCTTTTGTTTAGTCAAGAGCAGCCGAGGGTGGAAGTTCGCGTCTGACATTGTTCACCATACCAACGATGAGGGTGGCCTTCAATGCAGGTTCTTTTGCCAGGTTGAGCACCAAGACACTTGAAGTATATGCACCACGAGCATATAATATTGCGATGAGTGAATCGAGTTTATTACACGACATTGTCCATGATTCATCACCAAGCTGGTGTCGGGCCTCTGTTTCAGTTGAACGCACAACATGACGAAGTACTGTTTCATCGACTAAAAGTTTGAATGCGCTTTCCACTTGTTCTTTGAGATATGGAGCTTAGCATGTGGGGTTGGACCAGAAATCTCCTTTATAATGTTCAATTGCAGTACTCGACCGACTGCTGGTGTACATGAATCTATACTACACCAAACAGTACCGTAGCGTGCAGTGTTTTGGCTCATCGGATTGTGGGTTTGTGGGTCGCCTTCAGCCCTCCCACTATGACCTTTCCCACTGCTAACGATTTCACCATTACCGATCCCATCGCGAGCTACTCCACCATGAAATGTATCCGTTTCTAATCCAGAACCCATTTGATAGGTCGCCGCTGTATTCTGAGCTGTGGCGTCCTCCAAGTCAGAGCTCACGCCAGGACTGTCTTCCTCATCATCTGATGCGATAGAGATGATGTTGTTCTAGTCCATATCACTACTGATATTGTCTTCTATTTCGCCTTTACCGTCCTTATTACCAGATTCATCATCTGCCAGCTGGTTCAGCTGAGATAAGGCTTGACAACCAGAAAAACGCTTTGGCCTATTCATTCCAGTTGATTGTAAAAATGTAATTGCTTTATGATAATATATGTGCACATATTGTTGAAACAACTAAGTTTGACGTAAACAAGAATATAAGCTAATCGATGCACAGCGGCAACTTAAAAAAGTAGACCTAAATGATTAATCCGTAGGCAATGCTTTATCATATTTCCTGCAGCAGTCACTTTGACTGCCTCGGTACTATTAGGGGGTAAGTGCTATATCTAAAAAACTATAAACCCCTTCAACCCCAAATTTCGTGAGTAGCAGTGCAAGCAATAGTTTATAGATATCTTAAAATATCAGACACCCCACCCTTGAAGGTGAAAAGTGGCGATCGTTTCATTTTCAAAAACAGTCAAATTGACTGCTTCGGTGCTTCTAGTGCTATGTTGATATCTATCACTATTAGTACCAGAGGCTTAATCGTTAGGTAGTTTAATCAATTACCCATTTGATCAGTCCAGTTAGTTGCCTAGCTATTTCTCCCGAGTTGTTTTACCAGAAATTGATCCCAGGACCTCAGAAACACCATTTATGATTTCATGACGCTACCTAAAGCACTTACACGATGCACAGAACTGCGGTAGGGACTGGGTGTTATGCAGAAACTGCCAAACACCCTGAAGCTGTCAAGATGGCGTAGGAATATTTATTCGAAAGAAATTTAATTAAAGTACGTTGCTAAATTATCATACTTGTCATCTTTGTGAATTTGAATGTCAAATTGCAGCACATGACTAAGACGTGAAAAATATCTATAGGATTATCATCATTAGCATCATTACTGTGTGCCTACACAATAATGATGGAACCTTATGCAGCGTAGAACTTATTAAATCCTGATACTTCTGATGCTATCAAAGTTGAGGAAACCGCCAGTGTTGCATTCCTTAATATATACAAGTCCATAGTATTACAGTAAGAGTCATAAAATAAATTCACTACAAGCACCCTAACTGTGCGTAGCATATTTACTTCATTTTTAGTTATACAAACCTCTCAAATTTCACTGAATTTCCTTGCTATAACGAATTGATTGATTGATATAATTTTGACAGGGATTATGAGGTTCATAACCTCATCATATTTCTTTGTAATCAGAATCTGCTTAAAAGGCATACCTATTATTATTATTTATATATCTTAATTGGATCAATTTTCTTGTACATTTTTCTGAAATTGGTAATTCTTGACTTTCAATTTTTTAACTGTTTGGTGAATCCGACCGGATTTGGTTAAATATATACCAAAACCGGAATGCTGTACATTGTCGTTACCAGGTAGGCAAGTGCAGAAATAACAAAGCACGCGAAAATTGCTTTCACTGAAAGAAACTGGTTTGTGGAAGCTGCACTTCACGCATTGACCGCTGCACTTCACGCTTTGACCATCAAACTGTATGAGTCAATTGTAACGCCGACGATGAGGAGGATGATGATTATTTGAAGAACGATGATGAAATTACTTATGAGATGAACTAAACTATTACATACACTCTGATTATTATTTTTGTTTGACTTTGAAGAAACAGTCACATGATTATGGTGTACGTACAACAGAAACATGGTTTTTTGCGATTTTAGGGTTTGAATACGTAATTTTTCAATTTTGCAAAATATAAAAACTCGATATGCAACTGGATAATTTTAAAAATAATAAGAGAATAATGAATATTGCATAATATTACGAAGAAAGACCATGTTCTTTTAAAACATGTTCTTTTGCACATAATAATGGCAGCAGTCAATTTGACTGTTCTTTTGCACATAATAATGGCAGCAGTCAATTTGACTGTTCTTTTGCACATAATAATGACAGCAGTCAATTTGACTGCTCTTGGTACTATTAGGCAGTTTGAAATCACGGTGCTTCTAGTGATAGATGATAATTTCACTGTGTAACTTTTTAGACAAAGGATGACATTCCTGATATATTTTATAATTCATATTATCCACTGGTTGTTGTAGAACATTTCATTCCTCCTCTGTTGCTAAGGCCGCTATTTGTAAATGCAGTGTATAATTGCTGCATCTGCCATGATCTCCGTATCAAGCTGCACCTGAATTTCATCTGAGGGCAAACATAATATGTAGGGTGTCTCTTAAAAATGAAAATGTGAATTTTGAATCTCTCACTCCTTCGAGTTGTTAGGTTCATTAAAAAAATTCTACTGAAAATTGTGCGAAAATCGGAAAGTATTTAGAGAGGTGGCCCTTTCATGTCAAAAATGTACCATTTAGTAATGCAAAGACTTCTATAGTAACTAGCACAACTAGGAAGTTCGGAGACCATTTCAGGATGACGATTTCAGGATCCTATTCTAAATTTTATATGACGGCCTGTAAGGGAATTCGCGATATGACCATCTTTGCTGTTCTGATATATCTCAAGGCCTGGAATACTGCCTCAATAGGATCACATGCACCCCTGAACTCGTGAAAGATCTATCCTGATATCCACATGAAGCCATTAGGAGGGTAAAATTTAGTAAGAAGCTTAGTCTCCATCTATGGTACATTTCTGAGAAACTTGACGGTCTTGCCTTTTTTGATCCCAGTGTGTCTGGTGAGATGAAGAGACTAATAATGGTTGCTAGGAAGATCCAGCCAGCCCCAGATCATACAACAAAATAATCAACAGTGAAATCTTCTGCTTTTTTGAGTGGCAAATGTTTTGAGAAATTTTCCACAGTCAATGCTAAGTGACTCTTTCAGTTGCTTGACCTTCCTCAGACTTTTCTTGCCATGGATCCATCGAATGAAATGAAGATAAATCGTTTCAACAAACGTCGAACATCATCAAGGGGTTGGCTGTGGTAAATGACAGGGCTGAGTGGGGTATGGCCCTCCTTCAAGAATACAACAAGATACTGACCAGCAGAGAGAAGCAACTGCAGTTTCTACTTCCATTCTTTCCGAACATCGACATCAATTTTCAGACTGCAATAAAAAGACACTTTAAAAAGTGCTCAGAGATCAATACCTGCAATAAAAATTAGCTTGATACTTGTTCATGAAACATGATCAGAACTTCGAATGAGATAGAAGTTTGATTCTTGCTCATTAAACAGTACTGATAAACATTCTGTATTCTGTAATCTCCTATTGTGTGATATATCAATTATAATGTTAAAGTACAGACCGCGAGGGCCACCTCTAAATATTGTTAGATTTTCATAAAATTTTATGAAACAAGATTTTTTGAGCAACCGAGCAGCCTCGACGGGTGAGAGATGAAAATATCGTTAAAAAATGTTTGCAAGTATGTTAAGTTAATAATATGTCATTTTTCCATACATGCAAGAATGACTCGTGTGAGCGGCCTCATGAACCGTTTTCTATGGACAATTGAACTTGTTTGTGAAATACATTCAGCAGTTTATTTTGAAGAACTGTAGCAATTTTGTTTAAATTTATGTTTTGTGTTTCATTACTTATTGATTGACTGAACATTGTAAGTAGAGAGAGAAACTGAAAGCAACATTGAATACGTCAAGAATAAAATAAGCTAGAATAAATTTTTAAACTGTCAGCATTAGTTACGTTACATGAAGAAGTTTTATAACTCTTGCCTTCAAATTTCAAGTCCTTAAATGTTAATATATTTAAGGTTACGAAAGTTTGGCCTTGGGGTCAGTTGCTTGACAGTACCTTCTGCTCCATGATCTAAGTTACTCTTTTGGTTGAGATCTTTATTATTCACTTTCTGATGGGTAAAAATTAAATATTTAATTTTTTCTCGAAATTAAACTCTAAAATGTTTCTTTGGCTTGCATAGTTTTCATAGTAGTTAGGAAATCTCTAATGTATTCTAAATTCTTATCTATATTTCACACTACAATACACCGTTGTTATTATTTCAGGTTAGACTGATATAGAGCTCAGGATTTTGTGGCACCTCAACGTGCAAGTTTTAGTCAGCTTCTGTAGCTTAGCCACCGGAAGTCATACTTTACAGCAACTATAACTCATACTAGTGCAAAGTGCTTGGCGAGATGAATGGTTTGCGGGACTCTGCATCCTTAGGTGTATTTCAACACAGTTGAGCTAAATAAGTTAAATTCATAGATATCTTAAGCTATAATCGTTGAGTTTAGTTTTACTAGGTAAATATTTTTCTGCAGCAGGATGAGTGATGTTGCAAGGTCTGGGAATTTGTGGAATATCACAGACCCATCCAGAGCAAGCAGAACAGCTGATCCTGATCCTGGACCGAATAGCAAAAAGTGTAGCAGAAAAATCTATACTAAAGCTGGTAGCGGTTGTATACTAACTGGTACTGTCAAGGGACAAAGCAATAAAAGGTATGGAATCACTGTGGCACATCCTTTTCAGAGCCTGGGTGATAAAGCATACAATGAACCTACCACTCAGGAAGGAGACATGTTAGGGGAGTGCATACTACTTGAGCATAATGATGTTACATTATATGGTAAGCGTTATACTGCTGATCTTGCTATCGTGGGCCTTAATAGCTATTTCATATCTAGTGAATCAAAAGTTGAACTTGTCTATAAAGATAAAGACAATAAAGAGATTAGGCGTAAGGTTCAGCCTAAGCTATTTAGAGGGGAGATAAAGGAAAATATGGAAATCTGCATTTTAAATCAGCATGGAGTTGTGATAGATGGTGTAATTGATGACCATATTCGTATTAAGGAATGTCAGATCGAAACTGTATATGAAACGTTCTACAATATAATTAGTATGAGTGATAGAAATGGAAGAGCTATTACTGAGCAAGGTGATAGTGGTGCTATGTGTTTTTTGAAGCCCAGTCCTAACTCTCCAGAGATACAGGTGTTTGGCATGTCTATATTACGTGATAGCTCTCATACCTATGCAACACAATTACCTGTCGTTCTTGACGCAGTCAAGTCATCTCTGACTTCATCGGATCATTTGTTGGATATGGAGTTCTTCAATGGAGAGGAGGAGGAAGACAGCGGTATAGCAGTTGGTGCCATGGGCGGTGTTTAATTACTTGTGATCTCTCTCTCTCTTTTTTTCTCTCTCTTGCTCGCTCGTGCCCTTACTCATTCTCTCTGTACTCAAACTGTTGCGTAACATCAAACCAGTGCAGCTTCAAGTCATTGCAGCAGTAACGGTGTTATGAGTAATTGTATTACCATAATCGTATTTGCATTTAAATAGTTGAATAAATGTATTAAAGTTTCATATTCATCCTGGTCCAGATAAAGCTCACACGTGTGGTATGTGGGTAAAGCAATCAAGTCATAGATCTGCCAAAGTAATCTAGCGGGTGTAAACCGAGAACGGCATAGATATATATATATTGTTTAAACAGGTGTGTACTACTGTACTGCAAACTAAAGTCTACCCGCATTTTAGAGAGATGCAGGGATTATTCTCTCCCCAATAAACAATGAAATATTTTGTAGTAGTAACTGTAGATTTAAAGATTTCATTTAGTGTAGATCTTGTAAATTCTGTTTGAATTAAGTTAAGGTAACGTTTGGTTTATTTATACTATTTTATTGTTATCTGAAACTGAACGTTAATGTTAAAATTAAAATGATCTCTCCTAAAAATATACATTACGTGCCACCACAGTGAAACTGTAATTTACACTAGATGGCGTCTAAGCAGACATAATCAAGGATTAGTAGGAATATGTTAAATAAGTTTAACGTCAGTTTTCTTACATACTGATGGGGTGAGCACTTAGTTAATTACAAGATATGATTTGATGATAGAGAAGATATTGTCTTACGTCTAATAAACATTTGCAAAGTAGTAAATTGCGTAGCTTAGAGAATATTAGTATTTGACCAATTTTGATTATTGTATGTTTTATATTTTGTGTCGTGATTAGATATAATTTATATCTTGGACTACTGATACTGTTAATTATGGAATTAGTCAATAGTGTTGGAATGCCATAACATATAATCATATATTTTATATGAAAAGATATATCTGAGATTAGGCTACAAGTTGTGAAAGGTTAGCAGCTGAGCTAAGATATAGATTTCTTTAAATTACAGGAGCATGCCATTAATTGACTTAGTTTGCAAGGATAGAACTCAGGATCGGACATTGTGATACATGGCATTTATGAGATGCGAGTCTGAATTTATCAGAATGCTGGAGAAGCAGTTGAGATAAGACTGATGGCATGGGTGATAGCATTATTGCTTTGGAATGTCTAATAAATTTAAGAGAATTGTTTGTGTAAACTAAGGCTGGAATTATAAGATATATCACGGCAGTCAAACTAAGAAGTGAACTGGTATTGGAGGATTATATTGTCCTAAACATAATGCATTAATTCTATTGGACACTATATATATAGGAAGAAGGTGTGTTTTAGCAGGAATAGAAGGACCTCAGGTGAGAATAGAGGGAGAAGAGTTAGTCAAGAAAAGAGAGTCGAGGATAGGAAGTGTAGGAAAAGAGCAGTCTAGAGAAGGAAGTCTAGCAGAGTCAAGTCTAATAGAAGATGAGAAACAGCTAAGTCGAGACTAAATCAAGTTGAGTCTAGCTAAGTCCAAGGACAGTTTAGGAAAGACTTAGAAGTTTGGCACAGACAGTAACTTGTCTGTGCCAAACTTGTATTTATAAGTGTTAATCACTCTTTCTTTCTTTTTCTTTTTTTCTGTTCTTTCTTTTTTTCTGTTGGAAGTTTAAAAACTTCCAACAGAAAAATAGTAATGAGCCGAGTTAGAATTGAGATTGCTAGAGCGTTAATCAATTGAACGATAACATATACACAACTTGAGCATACTTTACCCTATGACATTGTATTGAATGAAAAATTAAATTTTGTTAATCCTTAGCATATTTAGCATTATTTTGTTAAATTATGGATTTATAGAGTGGCATGTTTTTGAGAATTAAGTTTTTGAGAATTTTGAGTTTGTTCTTAGCTTAAGAAATTTTTTTGTTGGCATCAGAGTCTTTAGATGATTGTTAAATAATCTTCTTCCTCCAAAAGCGTTCTTTATTCGTCATCAATATGTGCAAAACTCCCTAGTTCGTGTCGTTTGCAATAGCACGAAATTTCGATCACATGCTGCAAATTTTCCTAGAAGCCTACATTGACTTTCATCTCTGAAAGTAAAAAATTTAAGATTCTCTCATAGACTTTCAAAGTGCTAAACTCTGATAAATCTTCTTACTTTACTGATCATATTCAGCCTATCAATTTACTCTCTGTCTTAACTCCAGTGGTTCCATTCTATCCCCAGTATTCTCTCTGAAACCTTGCCGTGGGTTTAGCTCAGTTCTCGTCAGTTCGGTGTCGTAGTGTAACTGACGCTGACACACTGACATTTGTATACAAGTAATTTTGGCTAAACTCACATTTTTTCCATATTTAAGAAAATCGTTCAATTTTCGCGCACTTTAAGTTACTTTCTGCTGTACTTTGCCATTTCGTAAGTTTGGGCTAAGAGGTTAAGATCCCTTAAATATTGCCTTAACCACTTGAGTATAGGACATTTCTACTTTTGGCCGGCTGAACTAGTAATGGTTACACTTAATAAGAACGCTGAAAGTTGCTCATTCACTGTGTATGGTGGTCTTAGAAATCCAAGTCAAGACTTAAATTGAACATTTACCTGTTTCTAGTTTTCATACGCTTAATGTAGCAGAATTCCAGGTCTGTTATTATTAAATTGTAACTCAACAGTAAGGTAAGGGTATACTAAGCTTAAGGTAAGGTATTTGAATTTTGGTGTTTGATGTTATCATACCTAACAATAGCGTACTGATTTTGCAATTTTCGGCGAATAAATTCGCCATTAAATATTCTATTTCTGTTTTGCAAGGAAAACTCACAGTTCACTTGCTTAAGAATGTGTAAACGTTATGATGCTTATGATAATTATTAACAATATATTATGTTACCAATCTTGATGATATTTGCTCCTAGCAACTGGACTGTACTTAAGGAATTTCCAAAACTTTAACTTTATAAATAATTTATTACAGTTCAAATATTTTTGGTTATGTTGTTATGAATAATGGTCGTGGTGATTAAGATATTCGAATTGATTATTTAATAGCTTCTATAGTTTATTTAACATACAAAGATCAATACTTAAATTTACGTTACTAATAGGCCTACGCTAATAATCATGATATATATTCTTTTATGATATTACATTATGGTCGTCATTTTAGGAGGTTCAATGGAAACGTTTCGAACCTGTTACAATAAATGTGTATAATTATTTTTTGGTTATTCAAAATTCAATGTCTAACAACGGCTCTGGAGTGTCAGTATTCTTCTTAATTACACATTTAGATTCAATTCATGCTTAATGAAAGTTTTAATAAGTTAATGAAGTGTTTGTGAGTGTATTATGCTGCGGCTCTGGAGTGTCAGTATTCTTCTTAATTACACATTTAGATTCAATTCATGCTTAATGAAAGTTTTAATAAGTTAATGAAGTGTTTGTGGGTGTATTGTGCTGATTAATTAAGTTTGTCTTGGATTAATATTTCTCAGGAGATAAATACTTTGTACTTTTTCTGCTGCATTGTTTATAATGTGTGTGTGGCACTGTATGCATTTGTTACTGGATATTGTGCCTGAATTAGACATATAAATCTATTTCATAGGCGACGTTGATCAGCTTCCTGCTCTGCCTCGAATCAGTCAATGTAATCCTGTCGCACTGTTAGTCTGTAAGGCATTTAATTGTTAATTAAAGTTGTTAATGTACTAGTTATTCTCTGGCTTAATCTCGGCTTTGAACCTCAGATCAGTGGGCGTGGCGTCGTTTAGTGTGATCTCTTCCGTCGACTGTTGTTGTTGTTGTTGGAACTGAATGTGCTGCTGCGCTAGTATGGCCTGGATCAACTACAACATACAACGAACAAGAGAGTTCAAAACGTTAAGAGTCTATGTAAATACATGTACGATAGGGCCTATGTTGAAAATGTTATACTGTACAATATCTCTGTGTAATAGGCGTAAAAGAAATCGTTGCGCAAGGCTAATTTGATAAAGACAGTTTGCCAATTATACCAAATTACAATGTCTTTAAATATGGCCTATTACCGACTATGTTAATTTGAGAAAAACAGAATCATCAAGAAAGCTATTTAATCTCAATTAGCATTATAAATTCTATAATTATTTCATACCTGCGCCTTGCAATACATTTCTATACCTTCACGTTATTATTTCAAATACTATAAATGATTCAACATACATTAGAACTAATTCAAGCTCAATGTTAAGCAGTTGCGCTTAATTGAGTTCTTTATTAGTCTATGCAAATTTGTTATTTGATTAAAGAAAGAAAAATCTATAAGCGTTTTCTGAGGGCTAAAACAGTTCTAGAACATATCATTTAATTAAAATCTTGTAATATTTCATTGTTATATCAAGATCTGTTGAATATTTGGAGAACTAACTCTTACGCAAACATTACGTGCCTGTAGTTTATGATCTTCTCTGGTGTTATTATATGATCTCTTGAGGATACACTATCGTTTAAAGAACACATGAAATTTAAGGGGTCAAAGATAACCGACTGAACGTCTAAGAAACTATCTAAGCTAAAGATAGTCTAAGTGATTATCTGTATAGACAAAGAGTTTAAAGAGACTATCGTAGAGATCTTTATTTCGGCGTCATTGACTCGAGGATTCGCTATGTCATTGAAAGCCATGGTAACATCTAAAGCTAATACGTTCACTGTGCATTGCATGCAATAGAGGTTTTAAAATAATTATTTTGCACATTCATCAGCTGTCGAGTTTTTTACTCTTAAAACTGACGTTACCAGAAATAACGGTGCATTTCTTTCGATTACTCCTTTTCACAAATAAATAGAGGCATTGCTGCATAGAATCATTTCCCCAAATAGCTAATCATGGCTTCTTCAGTTGAGCATTTTAAAAAAGGATTAAGGGTTATTAATTTCACCAACAAAATAATAAATTATTATTATATATAGGGTCTTTTTTGTTGTATTTAAACACTTTTCTAGTCCTTGAATTAACTATATTTTGTTTTATTCTCGATTCATCCTTGGTTTATACTATATTCGTTTTTATACTTAATTAGCTTGTGTGGTCTTGTAATGGTATGTGGTTATAAATGTAAATAAATAAATTAAATAAAACATCAATTTAACAGTAATCACAGATTGTTAGGACATCTGTTTCTAACTACTTCTAGTTATTTATATAATGTTTAAATGTTGCTTTATTTAATTCTTTATTTAATTCTTTATTTAAATACTTTAATGCTTTAATAATTCTTTAAGACCGAACTAGATACGATCATGTTTGAGACCTGTATATTTCATATAGTACTCTACCTTTTAATTTGCTATATAAGCTTTTCCTACTAAAATTGATGCATCGATTTATACATTTTCGTCAAGCCCTCCCTGTTGTCATTATACTGTCTAAATGATGATGTGCATATACACAATACTCGCTTTAAGCGCCAATGTAATTTACAGTATGTGGGTAATTTGAATTTAGTGTTGTTACCAAGGGCCTGTGGAATGCCTGTTCTGTGGAATGCCTTGCCTACTTCAACTAAAGAATGTGCTAATTTCTGGCAATTTTAAAAATTGTGTAAAGTTTTTCTATTTCACGAGCTTCATAACTCTCTTGTTATTGTGACGTTACTATAATTTACTGAATTTCATTGATGGGACTAGACAAGACATGTCTTGTGTCAAGACAGTCTCGAGACAGTACTGTTTTGGTCTTGCGAGCCACTGTCTTGGTCTTGGTTTTGCGGGTCGCTGTCTTGGTCTTGGTCTTGCGAGCCACTGTCTTGTTCTTGGTTTTGGTTTTGTGGGTCACTGTCTTGGTCTTGGTTTTGCGGGTCGCTGTCTTGGTCTTGGTCTTGCAAGTCACGCTGTCTTGGTCTTGGTTTTGTGGGTCACTGTCTTGGTTTTGGTTTTGTGGGTCACTGTCTTGGTTTTGCGGGTCACTGTCTTGTTCTTGGTTTTGGTCTTGCGGGTCACTGTCTTGGTCTTGGTTTTGCGGGTTACTGTCTTAGTCTTGGTTTTACGGGTCGCTGTCTTGGTCTTGGTCAAGCAAGTCACACTGTCTTGGTTTTGGTGTTGCGGGTCACTGTCTTGGTCTTGGTTTTGCGGGGCTGTCTTGTTCTAGGTTTTGGTCTTGCGGGTCACTGTCTTGGTCTTGGTTTTGCGGATCACTGTCTTGGTCTTGGTTTTGCGGGTCACTGTCTTGGTCTTGGTTTTGCGGGTCACTGACTTGTTCTAGGTTTTGGTCTTGCGGGTCAATGTCTTGGTCTTGGTTTTGCGGATCGCTGTCTTGGTTTTGGTCTTGCGGGTCACTGTCTTGGTTTTGGTTTTGCGGGTCACTGTCTTGGTCTTGGTTTTGCGGGTCACTGTCTTGTTCTCACAATTACAGCATCATATAGGTATTCTTGTAAGTCTACATAACATTCATTTGAAATCATGAAACGCAAGTGTTTACCGAGTATTGAATATTGAGCTATACTAAAAGTAAGAGTCTGACTTATAATTATTGATGTTAACTTATTGTTAACTTTTTATGCTTAATACTTGAAAACTTTACTTTAATATCTTTAAATATTGTACTAGTTACATTTGCAATTTAATTAGATGATGTCATGCATAACATCATGTTTTTACCCAATTAAGTTAGTCTAGCTTTCAGTTCTATTTTATAACGTGACGTAAAAGTTTGTTTATTAACGAACGCCAAGAGTTTGACTTCATAAGATGTTAATTTTTAGCAACTGAAACATGCAACGTAGCTTCAATAAATGTATGGATGCATGTACACTGTGGGCCTATCACGTACATTAAGTCACTTTTCAGTAATTACAAACGGAGTTAAATCTGGCGAAGTAAAAAAGTTTACGTCCAGATTAACGTCAGTTTCCTGTTGGATAATAGATAGCATGTCCGTGACTCTACACGTAAACGCGTGTGTTTTTAATTGTAATGAATAATTGATTATTTTATATCTTTTTAAAACAAGAGACAAGATGTCTTGTCTCAACACAGTCTTGAGACACTATTTTACTGTCTTGGTATTGCGGCTCACTGTCATGTCTTGGTATTGCGGCTCACTGTCATGTCTTGGTATTGCGGCTCACTGTCATGTCTTGGTATTGCGGCTCACTGTCATGTCTTGGTATTGCGGCTCACTGTCATGTCTTGGTATTGCGGCTCACTGTCATGTCTTGGTATTGCGGCTCACTGTCATGTCTTGGTCTTGGTCTTGCAAAAACTGTCTTGTCCCAACACTGCTGAATTTATTATTGATTAATAGTTTACTCCTTAATTTGTTAAATGAAATATTGTAGTTCATATAATTAATTAGATTTATTTCTCAATTAGTTATATTATTTGATGTAAATGCTAAGCCGTTGGTGCCTTGCTCGATGGCCTTAGGGCTCCTCAGGAAGCCTCTAACTAGTGTATGCACTGTCGCAGTTTATTGTCTAATCTTGCGTTATTTTGTAAAATGTAGTGGTTTGAAATAAAGAAATAAATTCTTATGTTAATCAAGTATTTACTGAATAAGTCTTCATTTACTAGTTATTCAGTTAAAACATAGTACATAGGCCTAATATTGCTTATATAGGCCTATTTTGCTTCTGCATATTTTTTGAGTTGCATGTATTTT
This sequence comes from Enchytraeus crypticus, assembly GCA_905160935.1. Classification (NCBI taxonomy): domain Eukaryota; kingdom Metazoa; phylum Annelida; class Clitellata; order Enchytraeida; family Enchytraeidae; genus Enchytraeus; species Enchytraeus crypticus. The sequence continues at coordinate 95,233 of CAJHZI010000447.1, read as the reverse complement.
CTGCTTTTTGTAGTATTTTTCTATTTGTTTATATGTCTGATTACGTGTAACCTCATTGACGTTCTTGTCTATGCTCCATGTGTTGTACAGTGTGTGTTAGAATAAAACATAGTTTTCTCTGTTTCGGATAAATCAAAGAATTTAACATCCTGTTCCTCGCCATAAGGCGATATCGAGGATGTCTCTTGCAGACTTTGTACAAGCAGACGCTATGCGCCGCACAATGATGACTGAGTATACAAAGACCACAAGAAAAAACCAGATGATAAAAACAGTGTAAGTCCAAGATACAATGCTAGAGGGTCAAATTTCTTACCTATGGCGAAAAAAGAGATGGGTTTTATAGGCCTTTTAAACTTCTATCGTTGAGTCATATTAATAATATCTAATAACAAGCCAGTGATGTCTGTGTGGAGTTACGCTGAGCGTAAAAACGTCATATTTATAATTCCTTAATAGTTAACGCTAATTACAGCTGTCATTTGTTCATTATCAACTAAGTAATTTAAATTTATAGGCCCATTCATAGGAGCTTAAATTCATATAGTGAAATTTTATAGCTGCGTTATAGCGCTCAATACTGCTGTCTCGTGTGTCGTCTATAACTTTCTGGCTCTTAGGCCCCTATATATTTAAATTGTTGGCAGTATCATATTTTTCTCTACTAAATAGTAACGTTACATAAATCGTTTTTGTTATTTATTATAAATTATGACTGATTCTATTCAATTTAGGCAGTGTAGGCCTATGCTGACAACTTTTAAGCCTATATTTAAACAACTTTTTCTCATATAATAAATTTTTAGATACTGATTTATTGAGAGTCGTATGCTACATTACTAGAACGTCGCCTCAGGACTGAGAGATTAGAGTTGAAATCAAGGTTTAATTAAAATTGACGATTTTTTCTCAGAAGTGTGTGCTTTTTTCACGCGGTACATTCTAGTTCCTAAATATTAATTAAACAATTATTAATTAATATTAATTAACGCTACAGCTCTATCAATTGTCGATTATAAATGTATGGCGAGTATACCTGTATATCTAGATTTAATCGCTTCGTCATATGCGAGTAGTGGAAAATCATGAGGAATGTTGTCCTCCACAAAATAAATATTTCTGCTAACTAGCGGACTTCTAAGAAGTTTGTAAAGAATTGTCACGTGGGTGAAGCCACTGTGGTTGCACACGTTCTAAAGACGTCTGCTCAACTATAATTATGGCTTCTGAGGTGGTTTCCTGTTTCTTTAGTCTCTGTTAAACCTTCAAAATAGAAGAGTAGGAATTTGACTGTACTTGCATGAAGGCCTACTGCCACATAACGTTTATCTTATAACAATGTACGCAGACCTGAGCGTTAGTAGCGAGTGATGCGGGGATAGTGATGAACGGTGGCTGAACGGCTGACTGTTGAACTGAAGCTCTGGCGTCTACAATGCAAATATTATTTTTAGAAGTATTAAATTTAGTGTCCATAAACCAAAATTGTGTAGAGAAACGAACTTAAACGGAATTAAATTTTGAATACAAATTAAATACAAATATTAACGATAAAAGTTTAAAGCGATATTAGAATCTTCCACAAACCTAGAGCTTGAGGTTTAGTCATGAGTTTAGGTAGCCTTAAAACACGCCCACTCTCAGCTGAAGAACTAATGGAGGGCGTGGCGTAGATGAGTCCTTGTGGTGTCTGGTAAACAAGCGCCCCGGCACTTCCACTCACACCTGTGAACAATACATGCGTTAATCTGTAAGCTTCATAAGTCGTTAAAAGAGAAATTTCTAGTCGTTTTTCTAAGCATATTACTAACGTGTAGATTGTATAATTCTAAATGTTTACAATAAGACTATTAGTTAGGTTCGGTAGTAACCAGCAAACAATGTAAGCTAAGTTAAATGTATCTTGTTTTAGTGTATAAACTATATAATATTACTTTTATTGCCCTGGGCTGTATAGGGCCCTGGGGTAAAAAATAAGATGAAAAGAGAGTTTAATTGACAGTTAAAAATTAAACGGTTCAAATAAATTAAAGCTGGTACAGAAAATATTATACATATACATAATACTCTTTTCCTTAATTACGACCGTGTCGCAACAGGTAGGCATAACAATTATGGATCAATCGCTTGTAATTCTCTCATATGATCTCTCTACAGATACTAGTTAATATCTCTTTCAAAAATGACACCGGCATTAAACATGCCTTCAAATTTAATCAGGCGTATCAGGGCCTTCTTCAGGCAAGCACGAGAGAGAAAGAAAGAGAGAGAGATCTCGAGGAAGAATGAGAGGTAGAAATAGAAAGTCAGCCACGAGGGTTTAAACTCACCTGAGAGTTTGGAGAGAGGTGAACTAGTAGCTGATGAAAAGCTGCTAAACGAGGTGTTTAACGAGATTTGAACACCAGACTGATGCTCGGGAGTAAAGGCTGCTGTCTGGTGGACTGTCAGAGCGGAAAATAACAGCATACATACAATGTAGAATTCTAAACTGCTTTTTGGTGGTAGTGAAGTATTAATAATAACAACAAAAAGCTGGTAAAGATACTGATCCGCAGTTTCCTCACTCGAAAGCGATGTCAGTGACGGGAGAGCCCAAGATTTGAACCCCGCACATACTGATCCGCGGTCGAATATCTTTACACGCATTATAGTGAATGATCAACCATGTTGATATCTACGTACCACTTGAAATAGCTCATGTTTAAACCGTTAGGCAATTTAATCCATTGTTTCGTGTAACTTCTTCTGTGAATGTCCGAGATTTTACTCTCAGATAAGCGTGACCGAGAAGTGAGCACACGAGAGTTTAATTCACGTCAGGAAATGCCATTAATACCTTCATGACATATTACCTGATGCCTCTTACCACTGCGCTATTAAGACATTCAAAAGAAATGTTATTAAATGATGTTAGAAAATTACGCATATCATGGGCGTCTTCGCCATATAAGCGATGATGCAGTTTGCGTCAAGAAATTCTCATGGTTCACCTTACGCTACCACCACCCATGGTACGCTACCCCACCAAGTTGGCTGGAGCCAGTGGCGAAGTCGGTAAGACACTCGACCGCGGATCAGTATTTGTGGGGTTCAAATCCTAGGCTCTCCCGTCACTGACATCGCTTTCGAGTGAGGAAACTGCGGATCAGTATCTTTGCCAGCTTTTTGTTGATATTATTAATACTTCACTACCACCAAACGGGGTTCAAATCCTTAGCTTTACCAGCTTTTAAGTTACATCATAGGCCAAGGGGGAGACGCTCCTGATGCATATCATATCACCATGAAGAATTAATAGTCTGAATATTGCTTAAACTAACATAGTTTAAATGGAAAAACGTGTTTCGCAAATAATTATTTCTTCGTTTAACATTTCTAATCATTTAAAGCCATTTATTCCCTATCAAAACTTAAATGGCTGAAATAATAACATACATTTTCGCAATACCACTATCGGGCTGAGAAGATGTTGATCTTCATAAGTAGAGACAATAAAGGGGTTAAGCACACTTAAGATGATCACGATCTTTATGGAGTACAAGAGAAAACAATTTTAAATTGACAGACATGTATCATTGACAACCCACATTTTCCTCATCGGTTTTGATTTGCTTCCACAGTGCTCAGTGTTGTCATGGACATTAGTAGCACTCTAATCGTATTTTTTTAGTTGTTTAATATTTTGACAGCTCACTTACAATTAATCAGACACGCTCCACTATCCTCGCTGGATTTCGTCTCTACTGTGTGAGGTCTCGAACGCGCAAGGTTAATAGGACCCTGTGCTCTGCCTAAGCTATCGACAGTCTCGTCAGAGCAGCTGGATGTAGCGTGTAGCACTGGATGAGACTGCCTCAGATCTTCTACTGATGGACTGTCTACATCAGATCTCTTTGTAGCAGAGATCAGTGGGCTCTGTTCTGTAGGCTCTGTGTACTGGCTGACCCCTGCAAGGCTTCCGGAGTTTCTGTGAGCCAGACTCGGGGCTGCTGTTAACGATGCACTTAATGGCAATTGAGAGCCCGCTTGACGCGAAATATTTTGTGCCTGAAAAACATAGGCGTAGTTTAGTTTGACTGAAAAGTTTACCTTCTATAAATAGTTACTATTAAATTGTTAAAAGTTACTTTTCAAGTGTGCTTATAATGTACATGTACATTATGTGCAGGTAATTTTTATAATGTACAGGTACATTATGTACGTTAATTTGCACAGTAGGTACAGTACAAGCACATTATATGCATGCAAATTCAAAAGGCATGAGCCATGAATGCTGTTTTGCAATGCTAAGCTGCTTGTCTTACTGTGAAAGTTATTAACCATAACATTAGCAGACAGACTGACCTAATGATTCTGCTATCATACGAGCCATCACTTTGTAAACTGTCCAATCGCTCTTTATATTGTACTGCCTGAATTACTCTTCTATCAACTCTGCGAAATTCCTTTTTACATCGCCTCAGCTTTTTGCTTTGCTGTCAACAGACTACAGTTCCTGATTATGGACTAGTTAAAGACTACTTTTTCGGTGTCTCATTTCCATCCAGTGACTATGAGTTTTAAAAAGCTACAAAAACTATTGTTAACGTCAGTTTCCTTACTCGAAAGCGATGTCAGTGATGGGCGAGCATAGGATTTAAACCCGCACATATTCATACGCTGTCGAATATCTTACCGAAATCGCCACTGGCCCCAGCCATGCGAACAGCACGTAAAATGTTTTTTTCCCTCTCTTTGGACTGGTTTTCTAGATTTTTGATTCTGTACCATTTTAAAATCATTCTATTTTTGCTCGTCGCCTTGGATTTGGTATAATAGTGCTAGTAGCCTATTCAGTTAATTTTACAATTACTTGGTTCAATAGTGTAATTATTCGATTAATTGTGCAATTACTTGATTCATTAGTACTAGTAAAATATCAAGACCTCAGTTCAGAAGAACTAAAAAGGCTACTTAGCTGTCTGCTTTCTATATGCTAAATTTCAAAAAAGAGAATAAATTTAAGCAACTGTTCTTGCCTTATAAAGAGATGAGTGTTGTTGTTGTTGTTGTGCAATGCTGACATGATCATCAAAGTGGAATTCCTCCTCATCATCTAACTCAGGCTCGTCGCAGGCGGCATAGCCCAGGTCGGGCTCTTCGAAGCCCGAGGGATTCATACGCTGATCGAGCGACAGCCGGCTATCAGGGCTCTCGTACTCGCTCGACGTCTCCTGACGCGCGGCCTCGTGCCCGGGCGTGTAGGCCGAGCAGTCGGGCGAGTTGAGGCAAGTCTGGATGAGAGCCTTGCCGCTCTCGCTCGTAATCATCGGCTGCAGCTTGCGCGTGGCGAATGTGTAAACATGACCCGTCTCACTGGCCACCAGCAGCATCACCTGCGTGCCTGTCAGCGTGGACAACTCGTACGCCTGTGCGGTACAATGCGATATGATTAATAATAATAATAATAATAATAATAATAATAATAATAATAATGCTCAGCGAAATACATCACAGGATACCAGAGCTGTATAGTTTCTGCCATCTAGCTTACTCAAGCCCTTCGTGGTTGAAGTTCGGAGACTGGTGCATTGAGTCACAGGAAGGAGTCCAACAAGGGGATCCCTTAGGGCCCATGCTGTTTTGCTTGACTATTCACCCTCTCCTTACTTCTCTCTCTAGCGATCTCACGGTGGGATACCTAGATGACATTACTCTAGGTGGTTGCGAGTCGTCGATTGCAAATGATGTACGGACTATCATCGACAGAGGCCAAGAATTTGGGCTTCAGTTGAATCGTACCAAGTGCGAAGTCATATCATCAGTTTGCAAATCTCCGGGCAACTCAGTTTTGTCATCATTTGTACCAATGTGCCTATCCCATAGTTCTCTACTCGGCGCGCCACTCTCTGGAGAAGAAGCTACTACCACCGCTTATCCAGTCGCCTTGAAGACCTCAAACGTACAGCATACGCTTGAAGTCGCTAGCCGCTCATGATGCTTTAACAATCCTTCGCTTTTCTTTAAGTGCACCTAAACTTATGCACGTTCTGCGCTCTAGTCCGAGCTTCTCTAATCCGCGGCTTTTAGACTACGACGAGGCTCTTAGGCAATGCTTGTGCGCCGTTATCAACGCAGATTTGTCTGATTTGCAGTGGCAGCAAGCCAGTCTACCGGTGAGCATGGGTGGTCTTGGAATTCGTCTTGTTTCCCATATCGCGCCTTCAGCCTTCTTGGCATCAGCGATGGGAACGAGGCAGTTGCAAGATGCCATCCTTCATAAGTGCTCCCTTTCTGCCGATAGTTCCATTGACGTTGCGTTGTCAGTTTGGTCCAAAAGCCTCACCTCCAGTGCTCCACCTTCTACCTCAGTCAGTACCAGAAATCATGGGACCGTCCTATAGTGGATCGGATTTATAACAGTCTGTTAGAATCCCAGTCCAATGCAGTAGACAGAGCACGACTCCTAGCTGTATCAACTAAAAGAAGCAGCGACTGGCTTCACGCTCTCCCTGTTGCTTCTTGTGGGCTATTTTTAGACAATGAGGCGATTCGAGTAGCTGTTAGTTTCCGTTTAGGGGCGAAAACTTGCGAGCCTCACATGTGCCCCTGCGGTCATGAAGTCGACGCTTTAGGTCTCCACGGCCTCTCCTGCAAACGAAGCTCAGGTAGAATGTCTCGCCATCACAATTTAAATGACATAATATGGCGAGCACTTTCGAGAGCAGGCATCCCTTCCTATAAGGAACCAAGTGGGTTGTCCAGATCAGACGGCAAGCGTCCGGACGGCATGACTTTAGTGCCCTGGTGCAACGGTAAATGTGCCGTTTGGGACGTCACGGTCATTGACACTATGGCAAACTCCTACCTGAATACGACTTCAGTCACAGCCGGTGGTGCTGCTGTTCATGCCGCCTCTAGGAAGTTGGATAAATACCGTGATCTGTCCTTAGGATATGAAGTTGTTCCGGTGGCCATTGAAACCATGGGGCCCGATGAATCCCTAAGGAACTGACTTTATTAATGGCATAGGCAGACTTATTGCAGAGCAAACCGGCGATAAGCGAGAGACATCTTTTCTTTGGCAAAGGCTTTCCATGACTTTGCAAAGATTTAATGCAGTCTGCTTCAACAATTCTTCTAAGCCTATTGATGACCTCGAGTAGCCGGGCGGCGATTCAGCACGTATTGCTCGAATCGTTTTTATCAAACCACAGGTTCTTTACACCGGGGTAAAATTAAAATAAAATAAAAATAAAAAAAATAAAAATAATAATAAAGGTTTAACGCTCGTTTTCTCATATAAAGATCATCATCTTTAGATGATGATCTTTAGATCGGACGTCCCCAGAGCAAACACTACTATATCAGGGACATCCCCAGAGCAAACACTACTACAGATCAATTCACCCAGAACAAGCTGCAAAAGAAATTTGCTGAGGAGAAGTAGATGAAGGTCCTAAAATGAAAATCGGTCCGGTGATCAAAAAATGGTAAGGATAGGAAGAGTATGTCTACGGTTGAAAATGATGTCTTAGGCTTGCAGAGAAAGTTGAAAGAGAAGAACAAGAGCGAAGATTAGTAGGTAAAGAATTCCATATCGTGGGTGCTGGATATGAGAATGAACTTCTGCCCAATTACGTGAGCATATTTGGAAGAGAGAGAAGATTGGCATCAGTGGAACGAAGTGCACGATGAAGGACAGCAGGGAATAAGAGTTTCAGATAAGTAGGCAGGCTTGCCAAATCGCAGCGTTTTAGAAAGTTGACAGAGCTATTTCTATTTTATATTGTATGCGTTGCTTGGAAGGGAGCCAGTGAAGATTGCGGAGTAGAGAAAGAGAGTGATATTGAAGTCAAGAGGACTTGCAAACAATACGTGCCAGAGAATTTTGGACGTGCTGTAATCGATTGAGAGAAGACGGCAACCCATGTAATAGTGAATTACAGTAGTCAAGCTTAGAATTAACTATAGAATTTGCAAGAATTTGCAAATTTGCAGGCTGAGTTTCTTGTAAGGGATGGACATAGTTGCCTAATCTAATGAATCTGAAAGAATTAAGCGCGCGCGACAGACGGAAGAGATATGGAATTTGAAATATAGGTTTTCATCAAATAGCCTATGACTCCATGGTTTTTGGATGATTGAGAAAGTGAAAGAACAATATGTGATACAACGAAGAGAAATACTATAAGATGAGATACAATGAAGCGAAATGCTATAAGATGTGATACAATGAAGCAATCTACTGTAAGATATGATACAATTAAACAATGAAACAATCTAAAACAATATACAAAGCAATGAAAAACTACAATAGGATATGATATACCGCAAAAAGTATTATTGTAATATCATTTAATAGAGTGCACTAGACACAATAAATGCAATGCATTGTTATGCTCTGTAACATAGCACCGTATCATTCCCTATCTCTCAGTCTCTATTTCTCTCAGTTGCTCATCCTCTCTCTCTCAGTCTCTCATCCTCTCTCTCAGTCTCTCATCCTCTCTCTCAGTCTCTCATCCTCTCCCTCAGTCTCTCATCCTCTCCCTCAGTCTCTCATCCTCTCTCTCAGTCTCTCATCCTCTCTCTCAGTCTCTCATCCTCTCTCTCAGTCGCTCATCTTCTCTCTCAGTCTCTCATCCTCTCTCTCAGTCTCTCATCCTCTTCAGTCTCTCATCCTCTCTCTCTCAGTCTCTCATCCTCTCTCTCAGTCTCTCATCCTCTCTCTCAGTCTCTCATCCTCTGTCAGTCTCTCATCCTTTCCCTCTTTCTCCCTGGCCTACACGCGGCGTATGAGGAATACTCCTCCACAGTTTTTTTCAACGGCTTTCTGTGGCGCATGGGAAATCTTTGCAACCTCCAAACTTACTAGGACGTTCAACATTCAAAAGAACTTCATCAGAATCAATCCGACAAAAATATAAAATGAACGATACACAATATGCTTATTAATTTAGAGTAAACACTACTGTGCAGATGACAAAAACTGACAGATTTGTGAATTAATAGGTAAAATTTTATTTCCAGTTTTTTCACCGCAATATTGTGGATTCATTGAGCAATAAATCACGATATATCTCCGATAACACTGGTCAACAGTGATTTTTCATCAAGCAAATTATTGGGTCATCTATACAGGATTTTCGACGCTGATTCTAAATATGCAAACAGTTTTTCTCTATCACGTCTAGTTTTTGTGATGAGGCAGATTATATTTTTACATTATTCGCAATTTTCTGCAGGTTTATCACATACCCATTGACTTCTACGGACCTTGATGAAATGTTTTCTTCATAGTCTTGTAATTGAGAACTTCCACATGACGTCATTATGTAAATTATCAACCATCTTGAGTTTATATTCATAGGTAAAATCAATCAATATGCCTCGAGAATGTAGAAACCATCCAGATACATTTTGCTCTGTGTGTGGTTCACTCACTCCGAAGTCGCAAAGAGAACTATTACGAAGGATATTTGAAAACTTTACGGAGCGTATTTCGGCTGTCCACTTGGAGACCAAGATAAGGTTTGGGCGCCATATATCATATGCACTGCTTGTTCAAATGGTTTACGCGACTGGATAAACAATAGGAAGCCTTCCATGCCTTTCGATATACCTATGTTATGGAAAGAGCAAAGAGATAATCATGCGGACTGCTATGTTTGTAGCGTCAAGGTAATTGGGTGCCTGTGGGACAGCCGCGCCACTGATGATCACTACCACGCACACGAGTGCCCCCCCCCCCGAATCACATACAAGACAGGAAAAGAAAGTGTCCAAGGAAAGCCGTTAGTTTATTTCAACAAGATTTTCATTCCACCTCTCTATATTAAACTTGGGTTAATGAAAAACTTCGTGAAAGCGATGGGAAATTCAAATTCTAGAGAATATCAATATCTTGTTGAGAAATTTCCTAGAGTTAGCTCTGCAAAACTGAAGGAGGGTTTCATTGTAGGACCTCAGATTAGGGCGATTTTGAGAGATGACATCTTCGATATAAGTCTCAATACCTCAGAACAAAAGCATGGCAAGCCTTAAGATGGACTTAAGAAAACTTCTTAGGAAACTATAAGTCTCCAGACTACAGACAAGGAATCCAGAATTTGCTAGTTGCTTACAAAGAGATGGATTGTAGAATGTCTTTGAAGATTCATTTTCTGCATTCGCACCTCGATTTCTTTCTAGAAAATCTTGGTGCAGTAAGTGATGAACAGGGTGAGCGGTTTCACCATGATATTAAAGAATGGAAAATCGTTATCAAGGCTTCTGGAATGAGAGTATGATGGCAGACTATGACTGGATGTTGCACCAAGATAATCCAAACCAATCAAACATGAGAAAATCGTACACACAACGGTTATAATTACGTACTATTCACTCCATGACAATAGAAGATGTGATGAGTGACAAATGAGATCAGTCTCGCATATTTTTATTTGTATTGACTAATAGGTGTTGCAAGAAAATGAACTACAAACTTATGCTTATGCGTTTATTCTAAGCTTTCTATTGTTAAAGTTGAATCGGTCAAAACTCAAAAACTATACGTGCTGGAAAAATTCTGGTTACAGATTTGTAATCAACGTCAAAAAGTACTTAAGAAAAGTGCATTTTAATCTCTGATGAGAAAAAAGTTTTATTATGTTGACCTGTGTAATATAGGCAATATGTTGTATTGTTTTTCTGTCGTCAATTTATTCGACTCTTAAAATTCTATAGCCTACTAACAATTAACAGTTCTAAAGAAGAAATCTGAAAAATCAGGTATACTTTAGGGTCCTCTAGCTTGTGATAGACGTTACCTTTTTCATGATGCCAGTCTTTCTCTTGCTGAAAGTCGTGTATCTCCTCAGCTTGTTCTCTATGAACTCCATCTTGATCTTAACTCTACCCTTAGTCTTCTTGCCTGGTCTCGGGCCGTCCCTAGCCGCAGCCTCTTCACTCAGGTCCATAGCGCCCATCATGCTGTAGCCCCCTGGGGGCCCCACCATACCCTCATCCGAGTCAGAGCTGTCGAAGCCTAGCTCCACCCTGTCTGAGTGCGGTCTCTTCTGGGCTCGTGGACTGCACTCAGGAATCGAACCTCCGCCAGAGTAGAAGCACGATGGGATCGATCCTCTTTTCATTTTATGTGAGTTGTACACAGGTAATAAAAGGTTTACTAATGTATTAATTTCGCACTCCTACCAAAGGAAAATATCTTCATGGATCTGCAATATGAAGATCTTTTATTCGTCAATTAGACAACTAAGAAATTTAACAAGTGTCGTACAAAGACAGAAACAGTGCAGCATACAAAATACAAGTGCGATAGCTAAACAATCTTACACTAGAGCGTTTCTACAAAAATTGTTATAGACATATTGTTTCATATTGCGTAAAGTTACTTCGATTAAAGATTGGTAATGTTAGCGTCTGAGTAAAATAAAGGCCGCTTTCGCACAAGCAAAAGCGGCCTCTGATATTAGAAAAGAACTGTTAACAAAAATTCTAAAGAAAGACACAAAAATCAAGATAGTGAAAACTTTGGTTTGGACCACGCTATTGTATGGATGTGAGACATGGACCTTAAGGAAGGAATATATTAGGAAACTGGAGGCATTGGAAATGTGGATTTGGAGAAGAATGGAGAGGATTAGCTGGACTCAAAAGGTTACAAATGAGGAAGTCCTGGAGAGAGTTGGCACAGATAGACAGTTGATAAATGTCTTAAGAAATAGGAAGAAGAGATGGATAGGACACATTCTAAGGGGGGAAGGTCTATTAAAAGAGGTCACAGAAGGTAGAATGGAAGGAAAAGAGGCAGGGGCAGGCCGAGATTAGGTATGTTAGATGATTTAAAGATCCACTCATATGTGGAAATGAAAAGGAAGGCGGAAGACAGAGAAGAGTGGTGGCGTTATATACCATGGATCTGCCAATTGGCAGTGCACTAAGAGAGAGAGAATGTTAGCGTCTGAGCAAAATAACTAAACCAAATACAGTTAGAACTCCTATCTCTGTTTTGAATTTCATGACGATGTAATATACTGTAATTATATTGATAAGCAACAATTAACACTTACATTTGTAACTGTAAATTATTTAGGCCGTTTATTAATATGTAATACATCACTAACATTGCTAACATTTTGTTAGAAATTACCTTTAAAACCCAAAAATTACTATTTAGTAAACTAAATTTTCATTTCCTACACTTTGTAAAATATAATTACAGTTATACACAATTTTATTAAAAACAATTACAATTCACTTCACAAAAGTAAATTGAACAAACTAAATAATATGCTGTATCTTATAGATGGCTGGGCCGGTTTCCTTAATATCTGTAGCAGACTATTGAGTTCGGATCTCAAATTCTCAATCTACCGTCAATTACAGTTTCTATGTCGAAGAATCAGACGCTTAACTCGACTCCATTTTATTTTTACTTGCTCACATCTACCATATTCTTCTAAACTGCGTACAAACAGTACTATGATACACAATGCAGCTAAAGCGCTCTGCAGTCCGTATGGCCAATCCTGGTTCCGTATTACTTGTAGTTGTTCCATATCCGGCTTCTTGCCTTCCAGTAATCGCTCATCCCATATGCAGTTCCCGGCCGGCAATCCTCAACCCGTGCTCCGCGATCATGCAATAACCTAGAGGAGTTGAATCAAACGTCATACAGGCGAATGAAAACTTCATTGCACGTGTATAATTACCATTTTCCTCCCTCCTTCTCTCTCTTTTCTCTCTCTCTCTCTCTCTCTCTCTCTCTCTCTCTCTTTCTTTCTTTCTCTCTCTCTCTCTCTCTCTCTCTCTTTCTCTCTCTTATTTTTTTGTCTTTCTGGAAAGATCACCTTATATGGATTGCTATAAAGTTGATGTTATTTATTGCAGAAGCTTCGTCTTTCATATCAGTCATTGTGATTATTCTGTGTATCATTATATCTATCCATATATTTGCTTATGTTTTACGGATTATTTGCGTAATTATCTGCATATAGTGGTTATAAGAATATGACTGAATTGGTCGTGATCCCTTGGTTGTTCTAAGATTGGTTTACTTAAAGGTTTGTCTACTTTTCCTGTAAGTTTATAGTTGGTTTACAATAGGACATCGCAACAGGAAATTATTGTTGATTATGCAATGTTAAACATGAGCTTCTAGCACTGACTATATTGGGAAACTTTTACGGTTGCATCTGAAGAAAAAATCCGTAAAAATTCTTCCTGAGAAAGAAAGTGGAACGACAAAACCATTGAGATGTCATACATATTATAGCAAACAAGCAAAAATACTAAGTAATTTTATTCCTATGTCATTGAGAACAAAAAAATTTATTCAGCTCTCAGTTTTTTAATTTTAAATTTCGCAGGCTTCAAATCAATAACAATTTATTCACTTCTCATTTTCTCAACAGATTAAGTCTAATGGAAGTTAATCTCAACCTCAACAGTGAACACTCGAGAAGGTTGACAGACTCTGAGCGCAGTTATAGGAGGTATTTTCCCATATAACTGCTTGCTACGCTGAACTTCTTTGCCTATACCTGGCACCTCCTCCCTCCTGCCCTCTCCTTCAATCTTTTCTATTCAAACCGCCTCTACAAAACTATCAGCAAGTTACTTCAGCTTCCTGCCAATATTCTTCAGTTCCTAGCTCTCTCTCTCTCTCTCTCTTCTCTCTCTCTCTTCTTTCTCTCTCCCTCTCTCTTCTCAGCTCCCTCTCTATTCTCTCACAGAGACTCTCTCCTCTCCTCTCTCTCTCTCTTCTTTCCTTTTCAGATTGTCTTATTCTTAATTTATTTCCTCTATTGTTGATTATTTTCATAATAGAAAACTATGTAAGAGCATTTAGCAGGCCCATCCGATAGCAGAGTTATACACTCACCACTCAGAGTGCGCGCATCATTTCAGCACAAATTCGAACCATCAAGAATGAGGTTCTGGTTTAGTTATTAATGTGTGCATTAGATGCAAAGACCCAGAATTGTGTTTGATTTATGGTTTAATATTTATGCACCGAACTTTACATCTGAACGAACATAGTAAAATATATTTTGCTAGCCAGATTCGTTCCTTCATGCACAAGCTAAGGAAAATTACGCACTTAGAGCGGAAAAGCAGAGAAGCGCATTTGAAATTATAGGCCTACATACATGTATACAGCAGATGTAGGTCAGATCATCGTAAAACTGTGAGTACTGAGTGATATCACAGCAAATACATGTAGTTTAAAATTTTTATCTACACTTTTACTTTCCTGTACATTCCTTATATTTGGAACAACTTTTAGATTACTATTAATTCAATTACATGCGGAGACAAAAAGTCGGATATTTGAACAAATTTAAAAATGCAAGCAGTGCAATGAAAACTAAGTGACGTTTTATCTGCAGCAGATGGTATAAAGCAGGCAGAGAGATATTTGATATAAATAAAGTAGCTTACTTATTTTCAAGATCATGATTACCGCATTACTAATTGCCTGAGATATGATTTTTCTAAACTCGTATTCGCATGAGAGAGGGAGAGTGCATGTTGCCTTTCCCTTCGGAAATATCAAAGAATAATCAGAAGCACATATTACATCAAGTGATTTCAATATGCATACAAGGAAACTTTTCTGAAAGCTTTATCGGCGATTTTTGATAATAGAGAAATTTGCAGCTTTCAAAATAGAGAAATTAATGAGAACCATATTGTACTGTACAACATCATAGCTCCAGTATAGTAGAAGAGAAATACCATAGATGTCCACTCTGCTCATGCCACTGCCCCTATGTTGGCATATGTTTAATTTTATATTTACAAAAACAAATGAAATTTGGAGCTTCAATAAAAATTCTAGCTCCATATCGGCTCCAGAGCTGTTTCTTTTATTTATCAGTATAAATATGCTAAAAGTCAATATGGCAACCGTTAATTGAGTGTAAGTCACTGCAATGTGTCACATAAACCAGATATCTGACTGATGATGTGGGTTTAACGTCAAGGTCAGAAGCACGAAAGAATTCTCTTCAATACGCCGCAAAATAAACCAGCTGTACACAGAATTGATCTTTTAAAAGACCAATAGCAAAGCAGATGCGGAGCCTGAGACATGGATCACAACTATCACACAGAAGTCATGATTCACTAAGCCTGCTTGCATTAGAAATCTCGGTGTTATCCTGGATAAACATCTAACCTTCCATGAACACTTAAATAAAACTGCACAGGCAGGTTTCTTTTATTTTCGTAATCTTCGTCGAGTACGTTCATATCTGTCACGTGAGACAGCTCCTAGACAATTGATGCAGCTCTTGTGCAATCCAGGTTGTACTGCTGTAATTCTTTTTATAAATCTTACTAGGTGTGAGACTGATCGGTTGCAGTTTGTTTAGAATTCTCTTGCTCGAGCAATATTTCGTAGTTCCGAATACTCACATGTTACATGTATGCCTGATTTTAAAGTCTTTTGCACTGCAGTAAAGATTTAAGAGCATATCATCTAAAGAAGTACAGTTTACCTAATCTGTAAGTCCATTTCCACCACTGGACAAAGTTGTATGTCTCACTTGATTAAATTAATGCAGTCTTCAGTTACTCGTTCTTCTAAATTAATTACTCTTGTGAGACCTATAGCTTACCTTCACGCTCTAAGCTGCTTTTTCAGCATGCTGCACCGCAGATCTGGAATTCTCTTCTGTCTACTCTTCGGAAATCCTCGCTTGAATCACATCGGCCTTTGCTTTCCTATGAGCAGTTCCATAGGCAGTTGAAGACCTATCTTTTCCATCTCTCTTTTCCATCCAGTGACCATGAGTTGCGACCAACACGCAAACCTCCTTTTCTGAAATTTCTTCTCTTTGGATTAATGTTTGGATTTCTGAATTTGCACCGTTTTGGACATTCTTTTTGCTCGCCAGCTTAGATATGTCTCAATAGTATTCAATGATGTCATGGGCGACAACAGCACTCCAATTGTTATTATTATGTTATTTTTATTAATCCGCAGTCTTATAATAGTTCGGTGAGTCGTATATAACATTACACTTGCAAGTAAATAAACTTGTTCGCTGGAGAGCTCGTTGGCGAGAACACCGGTAGACTTAGAGTTTAGTTAGTTATAATGGAGCTGTCATTTGCTGCTGCAAAATTACAGAACGAAAGAATGGCAGAGAGAGAGAGAGAGAGAGAGAAAGAGAGAGAGAGAGAGAGAGAGAGAGAGCGAGAGAGAGAGAGACAGAGAGATAAAGATGGACTGAAAGGGCTGAGAGAAAAAGAGAGAAAGAGAGGGAGATATAAAAAATGAGAAAATAGAGACTGAGATATAGACTGAGGAAGATTGAGAAAGACTAAAAAACGTTACACATCAAATTCCATTGTTTCTTTATAGACACGTTGTTTTGCCCGTACACCCTTTTAAGTTAACATGTTAACTAGCAGGGAAATTTCCCCCTTACACTTTTATATTCTCAAACTTCTTCTAGTCAAACTCTCACGGAACAAGAATCTGACATAGT
Source organism: Enchytraeus crypticus (assembly GCA_905160935.1). Classification (NCBI taxonomy): domain Eukaryota; kingdom Metazoa; phylum Annelida; class Clitellata; order Enchytraeida; family Enchytraeidae; genus Enchytraeus; species Enchytraeus crypticus. The sequence continues at coordinate 78,746 of CAJHZI010000447.1, read as the reverse complement.
GATTCTCATGTTGATCTATAGCTCTGTACATGCCTTATCCTTTAAAACCTTCGGGAAATTCATTTTTACTTCGTCAGATTACACCAGTGAAGGCATAACGAGAGAGTCTCCCCGCATTGTGTCGAACTCTCTATAAGGAAAACACCAACCGTAAACTGTATGTGTCATAGGATGCATCTGAGCAAGAACTAAAGAATAAAACAACCTCAGATGCCATATTTTTAATAGGCTATACAGACTACAGTAAGATGTGAATAACGCATACAATGTTTTTGTAAATAACTCGTTAATCGATGGAATGTTCTTTATGGAAATTAAAAAAAGAATATCTCTTAGTGCACTGCCTACTGGCAGGTCCATGGTACATAACGCCTCCACTCTTCTCTGTCTTCCGCCTTCCTCTTCATTTCCACATATGAGTGGGTCTTTAAATCATCTAACATACCTAATCTCGGCCTGCCCCTGCCTCATTTTCCTTCCATTCTACCTTCTATGACCTCTTTAAAAAGAATATATGTAGAAACATATACCTGGGACCTGCCACTTGGTAGACACACTAGAGAGAGAAGAGCATATAAAATAAATCTTCAGCTCTCACCTTGGTATGTATAATTCTGCAACAAAAATAATTTAACAAAAGAGTGCTAATCGAAATAGACTAGTTAACTAGCTATCAGACCTTCAGGCTAGGATAGACTAGTTAACTAGCTGTCAAACATCCAAGCTTGGATAGGCTAGTTAACTAGCTGTCAGACATCCAGGCTAGGATATACTAGTTTTCTAAGATAGAGTGTGGCTATTGTGTTGATTATTCTTTAAATTTAAATAAAACCATTTCAATTAAAATAGAACCATTAAGCAGAATCCCCCAATGATATTGATCTATCAAAAGGAATGTTAGATGATTTAAAGATCTACTCTTGTGAAGAGGAAAACGGAAGCTAGAGATGAGTGGAGGCGTTATATACCATAGACCTGCCAGTATAGGGGTAGTTCACTGAGAGAGAGAGAGAAAGAAAGAGAAAGAGAGAGAAAGAGAGAGAGAGAGAGAGAAGAGAGAGAGAGAAGTAACCGATTAGGACTGTTTTGCAAGCGGGAGACACATGAAGAAATTTTAACTGATTTATCAAGATGTTATCGAAGTTCCTACAGTGCAGTATTCAGGCTTAGTGAAAATGATTTAGCATTGATCCTTAGATGGACAATATTAGGCTAATACACAGCGATACGGTATATAATGGAATGAAGTGAGTCAATATGTTGAGTTAAGGATTACGCAAGTTGCAATATCGACTCCCCGTCAAGTCAAGCATTAGAGCGATTAGTTGAGAAAGGAAATTAGAATCATCTCAACCTCGAGGGACTAATGGATGTAGAACATTTACTCGTGATCTTGTACAGTGTAACAGTTCACCTACTTCTTCCTCTGGACTCCTCTAACGAAATGCGCCGGTTGTACGCAGAAAATAAGACTACTTAAGCCGCTCAAAACAGTAGTAAGTTGTAAAACATCTACATGTCGTTAGCACGAACGCTCTCGTTCCATTGAGCCAACCGCTAAAGCGAGTTTGATAGGTATACTTGGAGTTTTATATGAGTCAAACTCTCCGAGTTTCCTAAAACAACTGAATTAGAAATAAAATGAATGCCTCCCTTTACTAGACTAGAACACATGAACCTGCACTACAAAGTAAATAAGCTAAATCAATCGTACGTAAGCTAAGCTGAACTAACTAATATATCAACGTAAACAGTGCGTGCAGTTTACGTTTACCCATCCAAAAGCCAAATTTTCTCAAGCTAAAAGCTACAGTTATGTCTATAATAAATGAATTTAACCATGATGATTGGATTAATTTGGCGTTCAACGGAGTGTCCTGACTGAAGTGAATGCAGACTGAGTGTGAATATATAACTTGGACCTGCCTAGTAGCAGAACTCTAGATATAGATTAAGTATAAACCTCAAAATCTTATCAGACAGAATATAATTATAGCAAAAAAGTTAAATCTAGATCTCAAAGATGCCTAAAAAAGAATTTGCCGTAGTATTCTAATCTATTAAAGTGTTTGATATGATAATTAAAATACTGATAAAGTCGATAGACAGATACAGATCATCAGAATTATCAGAGACATGATAATTTTATCACTATGATTAAATATCAGTATGATATCAAAATATTTTAACTGCATGTGGATGTACTCGCGTGCAAAAAAGGATAAACATCAAAGAAAGAAAGTCCACTCTTTTTTACTGAACCTGGATTTGTACCCGAACCTCTCAATAATAAGGAGGACGTTCTAGCAATGTATCATACTACTCTCAATAAATTTTGATATAGAATTACTAATATAATAAATATTTAATATCTAATATCTGTAAATATTTCTGCCTCTCTGTCTCTCTGTCTGTCTGAAGCAACGCTAAGCGTCATAATGTCATATATATGTCCGCATGAATTTATTTATTTATTTATTATTTCTTGTGTGTTGCAATATACATGTAGACTATGTTAGTTTGTCACTGTTGTATTAATTTGCTACCTTTGGATGAAATAAAGATTGATATAATCCTTTTAATAATTTACTGTGTGCATCAAACCCACGATATATTATGTCAGCAAGCATGCATATTAAACATGCAGGTAAGATCACGCAAGTGCTATAGTTTATTCGATTTCACATTTAATAAGTTCTTAAAGAATCACTACATTAATGAAAACAACGCCAAGCTTCATCGCACTTCTCATCATACACAAGTGGGTTAACACAATTCACTGTCCTGCTTTATCTCTAGGCTCTATCTCTAAATCACGGCATTGAACTTACCATCTTTCAAGGCTTTCGAGCTTACGAATGTTTGGTTTTGAGTTATTAAGTAAATGCTGTTAAATAAAGCTGTTTTAATAAATAGCCTAATTTTAAAAGCACGTATAAATTAAACATGATAAAGGCTATCGTCCAGCTAATGTTCATACTTGAATTACGTATACCTTCTAAAATTATCAAAATGTACGTAATATAATACATAATAGCCTACTTATGACTCATTACTTTATTTTGTTGTTATACATTAATTTTATATAAAAATCTTCATGTTTATTACGTACACAGAAGTTAACATTATAAATGAGTTGTTGAGAGTGTGTGTGTGAGAGAGGGAGAGAGAGAGAGAGGGAGATATAAAGAGAGAGAGAGAGAGAGCGCATAAGAGCGAGTGGGAGAGATGGAGGGAGGGAGAGAGCGTAACAGTGAGTGGTAGAGTGGGAGAGAGAGTGAGAGAGAGAGAGAGAGAGAGAGAGAGAGAGAGAAAGAGAGACAGAGAGAGAGAGAGAGAGACTGACGACAGTGTGTTCATGGAATTCTAACTACCACTTCATAAGCGTTTGAGTGGAGACAATTGATATGATCAGCGCATGTATTCACTTTGCGTGTGGCACAGCTTTGCTCCAATAATCAACTTAAAAACGACATCATAGGATTAGCTCCTGCCTAAGCTCATCTCTAAACACGTGGCGTGACGTGTAATATACTGCTACCACGCTATCCGAATAAAACCGTCTTATTAGCCTTATAAACTTAATAATGACCAATTTGCGGCTACTAGATGGACACCTGATTAAAGATTTTCTTAGTTTTAATTTTAGGAATTTGCTTCAAATTAGTACATGAGACGTTGGGATACATGAAATTAGTGTCCTTGACCTCGAACAAGCATCTATTTCGTGCCGCCCTAGAAATGCAATATAGAGAGTAGCGAGGATATGAACTGTAGGCCTACATTTAAGTTTTCTATTAGTATTCGGTTGCTTTTTTTACAAGTATACGAATAAAATTTTACACTCATGATATACTGAGAGAGACAGTTGTATATTAATACTGCTCGTCTTAGGAAGTACTCGAAGGAGTAGCAGCGGCCCCTGGACCTTTATTCAGCAGCATGAACTCTTCTTAAAAATAAGAACTTTCATATTTTCATTCTTTTTGTTTAGAGGAAATCATCATCACGGCTTCTTTTCCTAGACAACAACAACAACACGAGGAGATTACTGAAGGCTTCGTTAAGATTCCTATCGGTCACGTGTTCTGATTGCTCTTGATTGGCTGCATCTGATTGGTTAATGTAGTCAAAGAACTTGCGCGGAAATCAGCCTGTCACACAATTATCCGGACTTATTGCATTAACTCTGATAGAATCAGCGCTGAATGAGACAGCGCAGTAGAGTTACGTGACAGTTAGAGACTCATCACCTCCCTCTTTGACTTCTCTCTCTCTGTGCCTCCTCTCTACTCTTAGTGCCTTCTCTCTTCTCTGTGCCTTCTCTCAGTGCCTTCTCTCTTCTCTCTGTGCCTTCTCTCAGTGCCATCTCTCTGCGACTTGTTCCACGCAGACTTCCCTCAATTTTATCGATCAGTTTGCTCAAGAGCTCTATTTGTTATTTGTATTATATTTGTATTTATATGGAGCGTGAAAGCAGCATGTGAGTAGGAATATGTACTTTAGACCTACCGCTTGGCAGAACACACACACACACACACACTCTCTCTCTCTCTATACATATATATATATATATATATATATATATATATATATATATGTATAATATATAAAATATATATATATAATATATAATATATATATATTATATATATAATATATATAATATATTATATATATATATATAATATATACACATGTATATATATTGGACAGGACACTTGGCAGAACACTAAAGATAGCAAGAGAGATGTGTTGTAAATAGCAATTTCATGTTCTATTCGCATCGTTCTTATTTACTGCATATATATATATATATATATATATATATATATATATATATATATATATATATATATATATATATATATACATGTATATCTCTTTTGGCAATGGCTGTAACAAAGCGCTGTTGGCTCGACAACCGTAATGTCAGTAATTGTCACTAATTGACCATCTCAGCAACATATCTCAGCTATCATATATAGTGACAATTGTCCGCATATTTTGTTATTGGATTTGACACAAAAGATTAGATTTAGTTCTAATTGACTTCCCGAAGGATGTAGCGGAACAAACTACTTATTTTATCAGCTCATTGGTATCACTGTAATTATGCGATTCTCGCAATTACTTTATCCGTTGGACTTTGATTGCTCAATTATGATGGGTTTCTTAGTTCATATAATATTACCAATTTGCTAATCATCATGGGAGTAGTTTAATTGTGACTGCTCCCATCTTGCTAACGGTGTGCCATACAAGTCTTTGGGGTTGGAGAGTTCATTAAAATAATGAAAGTCTCAGAGATACGACGTTACTTTTTTCTTATTCACAGTATTTACTTGAATCAGTCAACCCCCGCAATTGATTGTTGTGCTGATATATAAAATTAGAATGAGTATAATATAAAATTGTAATTCTGTTCATTAATGCAGTAAATGCAATCAGAGTTGTTATTTGTAATAGTCATTTATGGTTTTTATTATATTTCTTATTAACTGCTTGGACATGCAATGATTTTATCCATGCACGACATATTTAGAAGTTGACGAACAACAATCACCACGTACAGGTCTACGTATTTTATAACACTTTTTAAAATTTATAATATAAACATTAAGCCTAAATAGCAAATAGATCCAAATTTTGTGGCAACATTTTTCTATAGTGCAGAGTAAGACAATACAGCTTAGTAAAAGTCTTTAAAGTCCGGTTAATCACCTGAAAGCGATGTCAAGGACGTCATAAAATAAGCATACAAAGCAGTTCATCGTCACTTTGAAGGCACCAGCAAATTCATACATGCTAAAAGCAAGAGAGGCGTGAAGAAGATGACATTCAATCAGACCATGCGTGAAAAACATAATGTACATGTACGTTAAGAAATCGCTAACAGTTAACCAGAAAGTATTATAAGATAGATAGAAAGTCCCTGACATTTCCCTATGGCGGGGAACCGGACGTTAAATTCTTATTGATTGATTGATTGATTGATTGATTGAAAGTTATTCATCTTCAAATTTTCTGAACTCAAGATTAAGATTAATACAGTTTATAATTTTTCTCACACTGTCTAAAATATTACTGTGTACTAATTCTCCTTCTAATATTCTGTAAAATAATTAAAAGTATATACACAAGCTTTCACAGTAAAGTCTCTCACACTCATGGAAGAGTTCATTATCTAACAGCAACTTGATTTCATCTTTTCATCATCGTTATTATCTTAGATCTACGGATATTCAGGCGATTTTGTATTAAATTCTCAGTTCCTGGTTATAAAACAAGTCAGTAAGTGTCAATTAAATTAATATATATATATATATATATATATATATATATATATATATATATCAAAATGTCAATTAAATGTATATATATATATATATATATATATATATATATATATATATACATGCATATATACATGTATATATATAAATGTCATATATAATATTATATATATATATATATATATATATATATATATATATATAGTCTAGTTCGTTATTATTAGTCTATAATTATTAAATTAATATGATTAAAAATATAGCTTTATAAATAATAATTATAATAGTAATAAGTATGTTTATAAAGCGCCGCTAAATGCTAAATGCAACAGTGGCGCTGAAAGAACAGTGAAGATCAAGTAGCCTGTAGGACTGAGTGTAGGTATATACCACAATCGTTGTAGCGACTAGAACTCTGCAAGTCTGGAGTATGAGCATATATAAAATTGGCATATATGATTATCATTAGTCTAAAACATAGAAATCATCACTAGTGGCCACAAGTCTGTTCACTGTCATATCTGCGTCAGTTGTCGGTAGGTTGAATTCTCAATTTTCCCGAATCTACTAGGGTTAACGTATCTAATCCAATAGCGGGAAAGCTTTAATAGTAAAGGTGATATGACGTAAAGGTGAGGGAATTGACATTAGATTGGCTACTAGTAAACGATGTTAAGACTCGTTTTGTCGAACAATCCAATCTCTAAATGGATTGCAAATACTGCAAGCAAAAAAGCCCTGAGTGACCCCGGATATTCCGTCAAGTATAGCCATTATAACATTATAACCGTTGAAATGTAGGCCTGTTTCTATAAACATTAAATTTTGGTTAAGTATGTGCAGATAATGCTGATCTTACTTATAAGCATGCCCTTGTTTTCATTACTTATGAGCAGAGGTTTAATTTCTGAAAGCTGATAGCACAATTAACTGGTCAAGCCTTTAACTTTGCAAAAACTGATTCTGTCATTGCTTAATCAAATAGTTTGATAAATATAATTTTTCCCTATCATGTTTCTAATTGCCTAATTAGAGGCGTTTAGCAACTGCACAACAACGACGATTATATTATTGTTAGTTAATTTGTAGTCAAAGTGAACTCGTAGAGTTTTAGGTAATTATTTTACTAATGTTTCAATTTGTCATTCACAGTTGGTAACAATTATATTGTCCCTCGGTATCTTTTCTACTTCCGGTCATTGTCCAATCAGCGACAATAAAGCCGCCTGGAACCAGCCGTGAAGCACTGCTCCAACCAATGACAGACGTCGAGGCTCTGTTGTTGTCAAGCAGATTTGCTTCTAGAGGTATAAAGAGCAAGCATCGTGGCGGCTACCAGGTACACGTTAAACAGAAATTCTACTTGTATAGTGATTGTCAGTCTCATAAAAAGTGTTAACGCTGAGAGCTAATATTAGGATTTAATTCTAAAAGCCAAGGTCTGATTTTCAGATCTCATTCTCAGTTCTGATTTGCTATTAACAATAAACTTTCCTCCGTTGTGTCAGATCAATGCAGAAGGGATTAAATGTAAAATGTTTAGAAATAGAGAAGATTAAAATGAATGAGGCAACTCCCACAGGAACACTTTTTGCAGCCGCCGTCCAGAGGATTATAATAAGGCTTTGTAAAAGTATAACTATCGCTATGTTCAACTTTTAGTTAAACTTTGGTTCGATCGTTGGAGTCTTCGACAGTGAATGCAGTCCTTCACACAGTCACTTAGGCGAGGAGATATGGAGTAACAGTTAGAGTGTTCGCCTCAGAATATATTTTCTTGGTTCAAGGCCCTGGTAAACAACTAAACAGTAGAGATTAACTTACGAGATTACAAGATTAAATTCCTAGAGTCCCATGAAGTTAATCTTACAGTGAAGCTTGCTGCCATTTGTCGCTATAAAGAGCGGTATTATTAATCATGAGGATGATTCATTGTAGCACATGCGTCCGTCCAGTGTACAATTAACAAGCAAAATATATAGATTTATTAGGAATATTTACAATATTGTAACTGAATTCGCTGACTCACTACTTAATGAAGAATCCGTTATAAAGCATGCAAGTTACAGCATGATTATTAAAGCTGTAAGTTTTGAATCTCTCTCTTTCTCTCTCTATCTTTCTATATCTCTCTCTTAATGCACTGCCTTTTGGCAGGTCCACGGCATTTACGTTCTTCACATATTTTTATCCCCTTTGTTTTTCTTCAAATCAATATATGAATTAATTTCCAAATCATCCAGCATTCCTATTCTCGGTCTTCCTCTAACATTTTTTCCTTTCAGTCTTCCCTCAATTATCTGTTTCAGCAAACCATTCCCTCTCAGTGGAAGACCCATCTAGTTCTTCTTTAGATCTTACATCTTTTACAAGTTTTACAAGTCTACCTCTAATTTATATTCCTTCTTCAGTGTTATCCATTTCTTCTATCATCATCGCCTCTGCGTAAAATGTTAAATAGAAGTGATGACATGCAACAGCTTTGTCTTACTTCACTTCCTATTCCTCCTTCTTTCAATATCTCCTGTTGAACTACAGTATTATAATTGACTTTTGGTTCGTGTACAGAATCGTAATTAATCTTCCATCTCTTTAGTCCGCTCTAATTTCTCTCAAAATTCGTAACACCTTCATCCAGTTCACCCAGTCAAAAGTTTTCTCAAAATCTACAAAACCTATGAAAACCTCATTTCCCTGCTCTCAGCTGCGTTCGCAGCTAATTGTGATTTATTTAATATCACTTGTGCCCTAGTTTCATTGCGTTCGTTTATTATATTTAATACGAATTTTTATGCAAACAATTTTAAGCTAATATATTGTTCAGCAGTCCGAACATTCCACTGCATTTTCTTTTTGAGGAAGAGGATAATTACTGATCTGGTAAAGTTCTCAGATCAAATACCAGTAATGTATGGTTTTGTTCAGAGATTCACAAGACTTTGCAGAGTTTCTTTCTCTTTGGAATTCTGCTGGAACATCATCAATTCCTGCTGCCTTTCTCTTCTTCATTTCTATTGTGGCTTTATAATTTCTTTTCTTTTCATTAGATCAGGCCCATTTTGATCGTCTTCTATCATCAATTCTTCTTCTAATTTAAAATCCTTTTTGTAGGCTTGCTACCATTGTCATACAAATCCTGCACATATTCTCTCCATCTTCCCTTTCCTCATTTATTTCTGTCTTTAGTTTCCCATACTTATGCCAATATTTTGTGCACCAACTTTCTTCTTTCTTGTCGGTTGTCTCACTTCTTGATACAACAAATCAGAACGTCCTCTTCTATCATATTCCTCGAGATCATCACATTTTTCATCCCACGACATATTTGATTAATCCGTTGCTCTTCGCAGCTCATCATTTAGTTTTGTATATTCCTATTTCCCTTATACTTTTTGACTATTTTCCATTTTCTTATATTGTCCAAGTTCGCTATTCAGTAGCATTTCACTTGTAATCCAAGGCTTTTTGGCTCTTTTTGCTTTTTGAAACCATAAACTCCTTTGGCTGCTGTTGTATAGCCTCTTTTAACTTAAACAGGACTTTCCTCTAATTCAATGAGTCCTCACATTTATAAATCTCCATATCTACTTTCCTCTGCAATTATCCTCCAAGTATTCAAATATTCTTCCTAAATCTCATTAATGCTGGTTGCATTAAATTCATTAGTCGTAATCCTCAATACTTTTATTTTCTATATAAGTTTTAGCAATTCATATTCAGTTAATCACATTTATAAGCATAAAAATTAATATTGGACATGACGAACGATAAAGAAAAAAGCTAAGTAATATCTTCATCGATAACATCATTATCATCAATGTTTTCATGAACTCTACGCTATCAGCATCATCTTTATCTACATCGCCACTCCAATGATCCTCGTCAATTTGCAGTAAACTATTGATAAAGATCATATCTACCAGTGATGAGCAGCAAGGTGACGTCGTTCCTCATTCAGGACATCCTCTCATCTTCTCCTAGCGATTTGTCCACCCCTAGCCCCTCCGAGCCGCCCCTGCCCGGCTCAGAGCTCAGCCTCGATGATCAGCCCGTCAGGCAGTCACACAACCTTGCCCTGACTGGGCAGAAGTGCGGGAGTCTCGCTGATCAAGAGACTTCTCCTCCAGCGGTTCCACAGCTCGATGAAACAATTCTGTGTGATAATATTAGAACAAGTCACAAAAACATCGACACTTTCTCTAGAGATAACTCTGCCTCGGGGGGAGATGAGAGACCAGATTCAAAGCTGTTTTGTGGCAACTATGGACCGAACCAAGTAGAGCGCTCCTTTGAGCTACAGGAATGCGTAAGGAGGGGAAACGTTGATTTAGAGAAAAATTTGAGTATGGAGCAGGACGTTAGGATCAGGAACTTCAAGTCGACAGGAAGCAGCCGGAATGAGGCGTATAAAGGAAATATACTGGGCCGCCAGATGGAGGCAGCTCTATCATGCCTCAGGTTCCAGGCTGCTTACTTCAGCGGCATGACGGCGAGGTGCCACGAGGAGACCGCCCTGAGTCCCCCTGGAGGAGGGGGTAGACTAGCAGGTGGGGGTGCAGCCTTCCTCCACTACCTACCCTCACATCAGCAGCAGCAGACAGCACGAGCGTTCATCGGTCAGCCTTTCGACAGTTTGTATATTACAGTACTAGTCATCATCATCGTCATCATCATCATCCTCCCTTGAATCCCAGATTAACCAGGGTAGGGATACAAATAGACTGTCTCAAGTCCTCTCTGTCCTATACCACACCAATAGCCAGTCTCCTATTTGAGAATTCCATTTGTTTAAATTTTTTAGCAATTTCTGGAGCCTAGGCGCTCACCAACCGAATGCCCTTTCTGACGTTGGTATGGATCTTAGTGCTCTAGTCGCCTTCTACGACACGTGCAGTCACCGGTTGGTCAATTCTTCAAACAACCCGGACACAACACGGGGATTACAGTGCTAATCATGCATTTTAAAAATTATCTCAGCCTAGAGCCATGCCCATCAGCTTTCAGCTGTCAAGTTCTTCGTTGATTTCTACCACCCTTTGTAGGATGTAAGCCAATCAATCAATTTTCTACCGATATGCTTAATATCTAATGTCTAAAGAAAGTCACATATATGACGATCGTGCAACACTTGGTATGGACCACGCTATTATGCGGATGTGAAACATAGACCTTACGGAAGGAAGACATTAGGAAACTAGAGGCATTGGAAATTTGGATACGGAAAAGAAAAAATAGAAAAACTAATATTAACGTCAGCTTCCTCACTCGAAAGCGATGTCAGTGACGGGCGAGCCCAGGATTTGAACTCCGAACAAATACTGATCCGCGGTCGAGTATCTTACCGAAATCGCCACTGGCTCCAGCCAGAAAAAAAGAAGACAAGTGAAATTACAGCAGAATGTGTCAACCATAACATATACTACTGATAATATAATCAGACAAGCATGACATTGGTTTAAAGGTATTTTAGTATACCAATTAGAGTAATCAATTTCTCCCAAATCGTTTCTGTCGAAAATGAGATTATATGGGCCCATGAATCCATGCTGCGGGAACCGATTTGTTAACACAATTGACAAGCTAAAATCTTCCCATACCGACGATTTGTATGGGAAGCAATTTACTTCTCATACAAGTCGTCTAAGGGACTTCTTTTCTTTTGCAACGTGTGAAGTACGTTTGACGTTGTCACAAAGATTCAACGTTGTTTACTTTCTTGCTTCAATCTTTAATGCCAGGCGACGAAACTGAGTCTAGATTAAGTAATTTTTACTATATCAGTGATATCCCATAGCTTTTATACCTGAAGAAATAAAAAGCAATAATAGTAGCCTATTGTCATTTTCCTCAACCTGGACGTCACTGCAGCAACTCGTTCAACTACCATCAGGTTCACCTAACGCAGTTTATCTCTCTCTCTCTCTCTCTGTCTCTAGTGCTCTTCCAAGTGGCAGGTCCAAGCTACAGATCCCTACTCATATGCTGCTTTTGACTCTCCACAAAGAACACTCCATAGATCAACGAATTACTCCCTTCAAGAAAGACTAAGGCTCTGGAATAATACGCTTCTGAGGTGGTTCTCAATTCCCTTCATCAACCCTTGATTAGTCGCCTCTTACGACACGTGCAGTTAATGATATATTCTTCAGGGACCTGGACAAATTACAGGATGCGGTTAATATTGGATAGAATATTTTGGAGACAAACAGCTGTTAAATATGTAAAATTTGGTTAAATTTTATTCTTCAAGGCGGAGATATTAACTTTCATACTTGTATCATTTTTATGGGCCATTGTTGTATGACAATAATTACCGTCTATAAATGCATATATAGTTTTCGTATTGCGTAAACTATATCTGCATGTATGCGGAACACTGAAGACTAGATTAACCGAAAACTAAACGAATCGTAAGAGATTAATAAGTGTGAAATAAACAAGGTAAACGAAAATCAACTTAGAAGCAAAAATTTCTCGATAGCTAAAACTATATATTGGGCGGAAAAAGCATTTGTGAAAGGATCAAGTTGTAGATCAATGGAGTGCTCTTTAAAGCAAACACTCATTAGAGTGAAATGATCAACTATATTGATATCTATCACTTTTAATACCACATGTTTAAACCGCTTGGCAATTTAGACCACTTTGTGTATAATCAGTCCAGTGAATGTCCGAGATTTTATTCTCAGTTCAGGGCGCGCCTGGGATTCGAACTCACGAGAGTTCAATTCACCTTTTTCTATTTTTGAAAAGTTCATGACGTTACCCCTACCCTACTAAGACATTCTATATATATATATATATATATATATATATATATATATATATATTCAATAATTTTATTCATTCTGGAGCACGAGAGCTGAAGGTGAGTAGAATGAGTGCCTTGGGCCTGCTGTTGGGTAGAATACTAAAGTGACAGACATGTATCCATAGTTCCGTGGAGTTTCGTAATTCGCACCCATAAAGTTAAAGGTTAAAGCCCGATAAAATTAAATTAAATCAGGCTAAGCCTGATTTTCTATTGACAGCAATGGATTTGAACTCTGCATCTATTGACCCGCAATCAGGCAACAAATGATACGCTACAGGCGTTTCTTAAATGCACATACATGCGTACATGCGCGTATGCAGTAATTATGGATTTCATGGACGTGTATTAAATGTACATGTATAATTATGTATTTAATGTAAATGTATTTCTGTTTCTGAATATTAGTTGTAAAAAATAATACTGTTGTCGCGTTATACTGTGCTAAAATATTTAAAATATTACAGTATTTCAAACTGCAACAATAGTCTTTAACAATTATAATCGACTATAGGCCCCTTCGATCATCATCATCATCTTCATCATCTTCCCTGAAATCCCAGTTTAACCAGGGTCGGGATACGAATAGCTTTCTGCAGTTCTCCCTGTCTCACATCATATCATCATACAATCCCCTATATATAGGCTCCTGCTATATATATATATATATATATATATATATATATATATATATATATATATATATATATATATATATATATATATATTGAGAGAGAGATAGAGAAAGAGAGTGACAGCTACTTAGGATACTTCTTGCCCTTAACACAACTGATCGTAACCTTCTCAGTGAAATAAATTACAAATTTCACACATATACACGAAAGCACCGCACTACAGCAGCAATTATTACGGGCGCTATAGAGCGGCGTTTTGAGATGACTAATTTAAGGCTACAAAGAGTACCATAGACTTTGACACAATATTTCAAATCATCTAAGGATATTTAGATGGTTTGTTTACATCACATTTTTGGGCAAGCTTAAGAACTGCTCAATTCCGGCCATTCGTGAGATCCTAGAGATCCAGCCTGGCTCCTGCATGCTTAATGCAATCATATAAATTGTCCTCTCACTTGTTCATTCTTCAGTTTCTGAATTAACTAAAATGATTGTACCTTTCTAACAGTAAAATTAGAGCAAACGTTTCTATTGGAGGCTGCACAAAATCAATGTTAGAGATGATCTTCAGAGAGTCATGAATATAGAAGATTTTTGATTCAACGATGTCAGCTACTATTATCATTTCAAGTCTACTAATAGATTTCTCATTTCACTCAGGTTACCACTCGTTGGCGGGGTATCTGCAGGCTGACTCGACGGAGCAGCGAGCAGTGGGCGTGTCTAGTAGTGGTAAACACTGCAGGAGACGTAAGGCTCGCACTGTGTTCAGCGATCAACAGCTAAACGGTCTCGAGGAGAGGTTCGAATCTCAGAAATATCTCTCTACACCTGAGAGAGTAGAGCTAGCTTCTCTTCTAAATCTCTCAGAGACGCAGGTACTCTTCTCTCTATATCTCTTTAACGGAGAGAGTACAACTAGTTTCTTTTCTATATCACTAAGAGATGTTGTCAATAAGTTTGATCGCTTAAAATTTACTTCTAAGCGTTCGAAATGTTCAATCTCAGAGATGTTTGAAAATATAAAACTATTACCTGAAGAACTAATTCGACTGTCATATGTCTAAACAGCATATCTATTTCTTTACAAGCAATTTTATGCAAGTGATTGCAAACATAATTCATTGAAACTATCTGGATTTACATTATTTCTATTTACATTACATACTCAGTATAATATTTCAGTAACATAGAAGCAAGTCTAAATCACTTACATAGGCTTACAAGCTGTAACCACACTGTTTCCAGTTAAGCACTCGCCAATTTAACACATGACATTTCAATTTTTCACAGAGTTGTTAGTTTAGTTATTTTCTATTCAAATTTCCTAATTAACAGTTTGTCGAGACATGTTGAAAGAATAAATCTCTAAACGACGAGCGTCTAATCAGCGCTTATCATTCCAGTCGTATCCCAGTCACTGATCAGCTGATTGTCAGCCGCGGAAGTAGAATAATTTCCTCTTAGCACGCTTTAATTAAGCCACATAACGAAATGATGTCGTCAAATTGTTGTCGCTCTTAGAAATTTAAATCACGACTGATCGCACCACCGTGTATTAAAGCCACCCACCCCTCTCCCTTCTATCTCTTCCTTGAGATCCTTCAGAGTCTGGAGTTTAATTATAGTCAATGGTTGCCTTTCCGTTCTATTCCTCCAGGAGAGCAGACTTTACTGTGAATAGCTTAGCGAAGCTTTAGTTGAAATATTTGAAGTAATCTGAAATCTAGCTAAGTTTAAAGCATAGCAGTAGAAGTCAGGTTTTTTTCAAGGCAACTTAAATACCATTGAGACAGTTAAATCATTGCACTCCCCACTGTCAATCATTTCATTCCCCTGTGTCAATCATTGCATTTTTTAATATATTTTTTAATTCTGTATAGTTACACACATGACATACCGCATGTGTTTACAATGTTTCCTTTCTTAAGTTTCTGTTTTTGTTGTTTTCGTTATTTCCTCCATTCCTTTCCATGGTTATTAGTAATCGTTGCCTTTTGTTGGCGCTCCAATAGCAGCCGGCGCGGATTTAAGAATAACCTCCAACACCCTGGGGATTTACGGTGTTTACTTTCAAAGCTGTCTACACGCGGTCTTCCAAAGTGGTCGCCCACAATTTACTAACCGCATGCAGCGTGGCTTTACTTCGTTTAACTGACGCGCAGCTTAACTGAGTGCGCTAAATCCCCCATCAATTCCATTCCATTGTGTCAATCATTTCATTCCCCTGTTTCAATCATTGCATTCCCCTTTGTCAATCATTGCATTCCCCTCTGTCAATCATTGCATTCCCCTCTGTCGATCATTGCATTCCCCTCTGTCAATCATTGCATTCCGCTCTGTCAGTCATTGCATTTCATAGTGTCAATCATTGCATTCCCCATTGTAAATTATTGCATTCCCCTGTGTGAATCATGCCACTCCCCTCTGTCAATCATTTCATTCCCCTCTGTCAATCAATTCATTCCACTCTTTCAATCATTTCATTCCCCAGTGTCAATCACTTCATTCCCTCTGGCAATCATAGCATTCCGCCTTCAGAGAATAATGCTTTGATTAATAAAATAAGGCAAACGTAAAAATTTTATATACCATCCCAGAAAAATTAATCGAAGGTACCCTTGTTTTGAGAATCTAATAGTACTGTAGATTACCATAGTTTCAGGATAATTCTAGGTAGTACCAAAATGAATCTAAAAGATGATACAATTTTGCCTTGGAATGAATTTGGCAATCTCTGGACAAAAACTCATCACTTTAATGTTCTACAAGTGGCAAGTCTAAGGTACATATTCACACTAGAGTCTGCTATATCGCTCTATAAAGAGCAATCCATCGATCAACAAGTTACTCCCGTCACAAAAGGCTTTGACTTATCCATATATAGCATACAGCTTGGGGAAAAGTTGGCTTCTCAGGTATTTCCCTTCTTTTAGTCTTGTTTTGTAGTCTCTTATGACACCTGCAGTTAATGGTCGTTCCATTATTCAGTGTCTTGGACACAACAAAAGTAAAATACTCACAGAATCGAATGATTTTCGAATATTAGTAGGTATATCAAAATTTAATAAGAATTTCCCGTAAATCAAAGTTAAAGAAATATGTAGCTACCTGTAATATCATCCATATTTACAAACTACCACTTAACTTTCTATTATCGTTACTCAAAAGATGCAAACTAGTTGAAACCCCTGGTAAATTGAATATCCAACAGATGTCCCTATGAACATAGGCCTATACACGTACATATTTATTTATGTTCACAAGATGTCGCGGTGTGATATTGCTACTGCTATCTAGTAAACTCACAAGATGTCACCGCAACATCATAGCCATTAATTATACCTATTATGCCTGCAGAAAATTGCGATTAATGTTAAAATATAATCTGCCTCATTACAAAAACTAGACGTGATAGAGAACGGTTTGCATATCTAGAATCAGCGTCAAAAATCCTATATAGATAACCCAATAATTTGCTTGATGAAAAATCACTGTTGACCAGTGTTATTGATAATTAATTAAAGGATGATCATCACTTTAAAAATGTTATCGAATAAAATGGATATTCATTTTTCATATATGTATATTTTATTTTAGTTATATTTATATTTATTTATATTTATATTTTATTCAAATATGTATATACATCTATATATTTTTCATATATATTTTTCTTTTAGTTTTCGTATTTCCGTATTTAAGAAAATACCTGTTATTGTTGATTTCATTCCGACTGGCAATTATGTGTTATAACTTCTAAAATTTGGTAAAATTAAAAGAGCTTATGTTAACGTCAGTTTCCTCACACGAAAGCAATGCCCAGGATTTGAACCCCCGACCATACTGATCCGCTATCGAATATCTTACCGATACCGCCACTGACTCCAGCCTATCATGTAGACCTCCTGTATCTGCCCCTGCAGTTTACTGCCTAACGACGGGTCCATTGCATACAAGTTTTCTGATATTCATTATCATCGAATCGACTGCGAATGGTCAATGTACGGAGAGGCAATGCCTATACAGTTTGACTGTGAGCTGTGGGCAATTACTTGGAGTCCGACTGTGGTCTAAGGAGACCCTGGACTGTTTGGATCTAGGTTCAATCAATTTGGATCATAACTCAGTCTAATTTGACAGCCGTGTAATTCTACACTTTATTTTCCGTCTCATGTTTTTCCTCATCCGTAGTGACGATTCTCAGATGTTTGAAACGTCTTCCCTGTTATAATCGTGTGTTGTTCAATGTGATATTAACATCTCTGTAACTGCCACGCCCTCTCATCATTTTGTCTGTTTTATATAAATATTGATGCCATGCCTCAGTTATTCAAATCATCTCGAGCCCTTAGCAATCCAACTTTCAGCAAGTGAACCTACCAAACAATTAAACAAACTATTATTACTATCTATATATGTTATCATCAATGATTATTTAACTATAGTATGCGTTCTATTTGTTGGAAAATGCAGTTCAATTCACAGTTCGTATTTCCTACATTATTTTATCAACTGATTGTATATTTGGCCCTGGTCTTTTGAACGGAATGCCAAAAATTTGACCATGCTTGGTTGGATCTTCTACATCGAATGCTTAATCCTCATCGCTGTTCATGTTTAGGTGAAGACTTGGTTTCAGAATCGTCGCATGAAACAGAAGAAAATGCACCGCAAGTCACGTGATGACGTCTCGCTTACGCCATCGCTGGGTGACGTCATGTGTGACGTCATGAATGACGATTCTCGTTCCTATGACGACTTGTACCACGGCGGCATCAACAAGGACCTCGAATTCGATCTCGAGAAGGAAGGAATGGCAGGATCATCCGACTGTGGAGAGCGAAATCTTAAAGGTCAAATGTTGCCTCTAGAGCAGCAGAATCATGAGAGAAAAATACAGCCTAGTGGCACTTCTGAGCAAATCATTGTCAAGTACGAAGAAATCAATACCGGCTAAGTTATTGAAGTCGATAAACTTTTGGTTAAATCTCAAAAATCTGAATGATGCGCTTAAAATTATAAAATCGTATGGTCCTAATTCTAAACAATAATTAGCATTACATTAATAATATAATTTGTCCACTCCATGTGTGGAACTGCAGAAATTGAGTTATAGTGACCGTTAAATTAAATACATTAATGATTCCCACCATAGACATAATAAATCTACCCTGACCAATTTTTGATCACCGGGCTGGATTTCATTTAGGACCTTACTTCTACTCAGCACATTTCTTTTGCAGATTGGTCTGATTGAATTGATCTGTAGTGATGTGTGCTGTTGGGGACGTCCCTGATATCATCCCTGGATGAGGAAACCGACGTTAAACCTTTCTTATTGTTATTATTATTATTCTTTGATTTAAGTTTTTATATTAAAAGTGGTTTATATACTAGAATATTGCAATCTTATTATTTTATTCTTTCTTCTCTCAAGTTTAAGGTAAATTGAGGATTTAGAATCTAAAGAGCTTTAAATCATGGGCCAAGCACTAACGACATTCTAAACGATCATTTGGTTCGTTTCTACAGGTTTGTCATTGTCGTAACTGTCTTCGAGGCAGTTTTATGAGCCCTTGATATATTTTTGAATTTTCTTTTTTGTGCCTATAAGAGAGATAATATAATTGACAACTAGCTCTGTTTAATCATTAATCTTTCACGCTCTTTATGCTGTCGATTGTCCTGTGTACTGACTATAGGTCATCTTTTGCTTTCCAGGTGAACAAGCTAAGCGCTCGTCATCTAATTTTTCAAAATTGACCAAATCGGGTTTTAATTTATTTTAATTTATACTGTTTAGACTCTTATTTTATTGAATAATTCTCAATATTTATACGAATTTAACGCCGATTCTTTTTAAACACATAAAGCAACAGGAAACACGGTAAATAGTACTAGTCATATAGTTAACACAAGCAAGCACTAGTGAAAACTGGTCAACAAAAGTTAAATTTAAAGTAAATTTATCCTGCAATATACATGTACATGTTAATACTTGTAAACTTTATGAAACACTATTTCCTTAGTATTATGCAAGTGGCAGATCTAAGAGCATATTTCTACTCATATTAGGCTTTACTTTTTATTTTCAGAAAATGTACTTCATTTATCAGCGAGGTGATTCAGTCAGAAAGCTAAGCCTCTATCAAGCCTGAGCTCAGGTCTAATGTAACATTTCTCAGTTTATGTTTAGGCGCCTTCTAGAATACGGGAGTTGTCCCATTTTGTAGTGGCCTTGGCATAACACTAGTGTTTCTGAGTGTTTACTAGTGTAAAATAGAGTAAACAATTAGTGAGTAAAATACTAAGATTAGACCATCAAATGAACTCCAAAAGTAAAGGCAAAATAGTGAAACTGTTGTTGGAATCATCGTTTGTTTGATAGGATTCCATGAGCAGATCAATGAGATCATGATCAGCTAAGTCAGTTTGAATTCTTGTATGAACATGTTGAGAAATTCTTTGTAAACGTATCCAGTCTCATCAGTAGAGAGATGGCGCCGCTGTTGCGATCACAGCTCAGTGTCACGTGGCGTGACTGTGAACATTAGTTTACCTGTCCCTCTAGCGAATGAGTCTAAACATCCATTATGTCAGCTCTTAATATCTGCCTTCACGACGTCCCTTCCTCGCTAATATTAGCAATTAGATCTCTCGTCACATGATTTACTAGCGACTTCGTCACTCGAGCTTAAAGTTAATATCTTCAGAAATATTTCTATAGCAGGTGTGAATTTATACAACTTGCTTTAACTAGTTACATAACAAGCAGGGCCGAATTAACCACGAAGCACTTTCAACAAGTGCTGAGGGCCTCCCGGTCAAAGGGGGCCCCGAGAATTCTTAAAAAATTTCTTTAGTCTTGAAAAACCCAAGGGTTACCAAGACTCAAACACAATGAACTTCAAATAAAAAGATTTTAAAGCCAATCTTTACCAAAATTTAATCACATAAATACTATAGTTTTTGGCAAGGAAATAATATTAATCCAATTGAAGATATATTTGGAATTTATTGCTTGTCTAAAGATTACCCTTGCAGTGGTGGGCAATGGGCACTTTAGGTTATAGACAAATTACTACTCTAAACTTAGATATTGATTATATATACAATTCTGCTTCCGGACTGTTTGAAACGTAGGGCCTTCATGTGAATTTTTTAATACTTTTTTACAGTATTGTCGTATCACAGTATTTTGTATCTACTTGTTGCTGTTTGATTTTTTTAATCTAGTAAAACATAATTCAGGCGATAAGGAATTAACGTTTATGGTTGAGGGTTATGGTACGATTTTTCGGGGGCCTCTGTAGAAGTTCTTCAGGCCCCCCAGGGTCTAAATCCGGCCCTGAAAATAAGTTACACAACACAACATACCGGATGACATACTGCAAGTAATAATAGAGGCTTCTACAAAAAACTTTAACAAGTTTCTGCCCGCTGCGGATTGGAAACCTTAGTGGTAATAATAGCCATGACAATTTTTGATTCAATTTTCAAC